>JAOTOL010001239.1:0-431274 GCA_034440575.1 Imbricaverruca yamaguchii
ACCTTCAAGCTTCAATGAATGACTGATATGCTGTACAGACGACGCGGAAACTAATCGTGGGAAAAGCGCCATGATAGTGCTAAAATGAAAGCACCATATTTAGTAGATTTATCAGTATAGCCCAAAACTAGAATATAATTCCGCAATAATCTGGAGTAAATCGCTTCTGGTATACTACGTCACGTGGCGTAAGTTTTCTCTAGTTTATACCAACAATACTAGAACTGCTGATTTGGAGTACCTGTTGTGTCTGGTTATCTTGACCTAACCTAGGTATGTAGTGGGGGTGGGTAGGTGCCTACCTATAGACGAGAGGGATAATAATAATAATGTCCTTTATTTCGCACCTCTTTCAGTACATATCTGTGATGCCATACAACGCATAATGCCTTCATGCATACAGACCAACAACACAACCAAACTGGGACAGCAACCACGGTGCCACATCTGCTCCATTCTACCCTGGATCATACGCATGGGCCTGATCAGCTCTTTCCAGTACAATTCGTTCCAGCCGCGGCCTAAATCTGTGTTTGATGTCAGCTTTACTGGCCACCGATAAATCCATAGATACAAGTTCATATTCATACCTAATTCGAGCATGATTTTGTGGATGTGTAAGATAACCTTATGCCCATATTACAAAAATTGAATTACCTGCATGATGTATTTTGACCGTGGACCTTCACTAACATTAAACGATACCACACAGTGGTAGCTTCCAAGTTTTATTAGCAGATGTTATTTTTGGGTGAGCTTATCTATGCATGGGAGGCTGACAAATGTTGAGTTGTCTATGGTTCAAATGTTGGTAAATATTGAGATCAAGGTTAATGTTTATTTTATTTTTGGAATATAATGCTTGTTGATGTGAGTGAGTGAGACCATGTAACCATTTATTTTCTCCACAGATGGTTACTTTTCAGTTTGGAAAAAATAACTATCAATCTTCACTCCACAAATGTAGCCCATCAAGTACAATTATCCATGTCTGGTATGTCACAGACATGTAGAAGAAGTTCAACATATCATGCACTCAATTTAATACTATTGGACACCAAAAATCTTATGATTGTGGGGATGAGTAGCCTCTGTGTAAGTTGCTTGTCTTGTAATCAATAGGTTTTGTGCTTGTGTCACACCTTTGCTACTCTTTGCCTGTGATCAATCAGCTTGAGAGATTGTCAATGCTGCATGACTCAATGGTTGATTTGTCATATAAACCAATGACCAACCAACCTTATGATTGTGCCTTAATTGCACCTTTATTCCTAAGGATACTTGCAGCCTGACAAGCCTGCAACATTTGACCAAGGTGCATTACTGCTACAAGTTTTGAAAATGGTTGCTAAAAATACAAAATGGTAGTAGGTATTGCTATGAAATGAGTAGTAGGATTTTTTTCTTCATAAACTTCCAGAACTTGACTGTGGCTTGACGGGAAATAGTGTGCAGCCTGGCCAAAAATTTTGTTTCAGGCAATTCAGGTATTGGTTAGGTATAGGTTACAGATAGGTTAGGTTAGGTTATATTGTATTAGCAATGATATATTTTATATTATTGCAAATATAACCTAACATAACCTAACCACCTTGGTTAGGTTAGGTTAATAAATGAATGAGCCACAACCAGGACCATCCAATTAAGGTATGTGCCTATGATGTCATCAATTGTATCAACCTCTGTTGAATGAAAAATAATTTGTGGAGAACATGAATGGTCACATATTCTTACATCAGCAAGCTTTGTATTCCACAAAAAATCAGCATTTACCCTGATCACAATATTTACCAAAGTATCATGTTTGTGTGTGTGCTCTTCTAAAATTGTGTGCTACCTGAAACAGTGTTTTTTATAATGTGGAGGTGAATATTTGTCTGCCAGAAACAAGGTTTCAATTTTTGCATGCCTCTGTTTCAGTCATCTGTACCAGACCCAGGATGCTTGGCTCTCAATGTCTGCACATGTAAAACTGATCTTAAGCTTCTTTATATTTACCATGATTTTCAAGAAGTGAAAATCTTGTCTTCATTTGATTGCCCAAAGAAATAGTAGAAGTTGCTAGGTAAGCTAGAACTAGTCAATTCCATGCATTTGTTCTCCAAGTTGTGCTAACAGCTTCTATAAAAATGCCATGCAGTTCTGGGACCTATTATCCATAATTTGTAGGTTAGTTTTTTTTCCAATTATTTGATTGTTACACCTGATGTTTGGCTTCTCAGCAATGCCATGAATCTTGTGAGCCAAGGATGCCATTAGTTTTATTGTGCAAGAGAACAGGATGTGATATCAGACAATGATGGCAATTTAAATTGCTATGTTTGAATACTGATTGGTGCTCAGGAAAACAAGAATGCAAATTGGAAAATACTTATTCATTCATACATATTCATGGTGAAAAAAAGAAGATGTTTCCAAACAACAGTGACTGATTGACAAGTCGTTGTTGATCTTGTATTGTTCTTCCTCTTTTCATTCTTCCTTCTACTATCTGTTCTTTTGTCTAATCTGTCCTATTATCTGTCTCATCTGTCAGGGACTTAGCCAGGAATTATCCATGGCTAGAATGGATTTTTTAAGTTAGCATGGGCTGCCCCAACAGTATTTATGTATCCAAATATTGGCCACTGTATTCTTGAATCCTCCCCAACTTTCTTAGTCTCCAAGCTATGTGTCACACAGAAACAAAAGAGGTGTCATCAGAAAGTGCTCAACCAGTAGGGCCAGACACTACCCCCAATATTATATCCCCAAAAGTGACATTTCTAGGGGGCCAAGTTTTCATGACTTACATCATGTTTTTTGCTCTGGGGAGTTCTTTTTGGGGGAGATTTGAAATATCACTACATGTATTATTTGTGATAAGAAATGGAAGGCGAAATCAACCATGGCCCTAATATTTGTGCCCACCAAAAAATTAGCATTCTACTCTTTTTTTAATTTCAAAATTTAGAGTTCAATTTTCATTAATTTTTTGTTTTGAATTAGTAGAGCAGGCAGAGAAGTGTTTGAAGTCAACTTGTTTGTAAAATAAAGTATACATTTGTAAGGGCTCTTTTACCTTCACAAGGACCCATGGATGTTCATAAGAACCTGAATGCATCTGTAAGTACTAGTAGATATTTACGAGTTTTCGTATAAATTCGTAAGCACCCGTGGACGTTTGTAATGACCGTATACTTTTGTAGGGGTTCGTAAACGCCCGTAAGTTTCCTAGAGGTCTGTAGATGTTCACAAGGACCTGTGAGTGTTCATGAAGGCTCATAGATGTTCTTAAGAATATGACAACAGCCACAAAAGTGTTCTTGGCTTTTCTATTTCTGCCACAGTGATCTCGAATAGGTACAGGCCGCACCAGGCTCTCGTGGTAGTCCAAGGAGGGGGCAAAGAACCCTGCCACCCTCTCCTTGGCTATATCTCTGCCAGCTGTTAAGACACATGCTCTGGCAGTATCACATTCAGAGTCAGCAGACACCCAAAGCCAGATAGGAATCGCCTACAGATATATCTATCTGCCATTCAATAACATGATATGCCTGCCTCACAAAAGTTGTTAAGCTGGAGGTGTGGGAAACCAGAGGCAAGTGGTTTAATTCCCCATGGAGTGTGCCCTTTATGCTGGGGTGAAAGGAAGGCGACGTCCTGTCGTCCTGTGGCTTCAGAGTTTAGTTTGTCTAAAAGCCACAAACAGACCAACAACAAACCTCAAGACCAACCTCGACAAAATCCACCGACATAGCCAGCTGGATATTGTAAGCAGAACTCTGAAGCAGAAGCAGTGCAGAACTCTCCAGTAGTTGCCATCTAGTGAGCATGAAGCAAAACATGGATGCAAGTTCAGTGAAGCATATGGAAAAAGCCAGCACTGTTTATACTTAAGTTGGAAGTTGATTTGTGAGTAAAAATTGCACGGCAAAGTTGAAATGGATGCATGGAAATGGAAACCTTTCATCAGTACATACTTTTTCTGATATTTCACATGGTATGGTAAAACTATCATTTAGCTTTGTCTATGCCGAAGTTCGTAGCAACGGAGTGAGTACAAAAACACTGTTCTACGTCCAAAATATTTCAAGCAAGTAAATCTGCCTGCCCTACTTAGGCATTTGTGTAGTTAACTAACTCATAAATTTTCGAACACAATGTGCACAGCATAGATTCCTTTGTCTATACACTTCCAAGACAGTTTCGTTCACACACTTGCTCTCAGATTCCCACCATAGCGAGCTGTGCCCACGGCAGAGCTGTCCCCATTTTTCTGGCCAGGAGAACAGTCAACAGAGGTCTGCGGTGACACGAGGCGCGACCGTGCCCTCAGGGAGCACTGTCGAACCAAAAAGTTTGTTTTAAGGCAGACCATGCCCATGAACCCAATGTTGCAGATGCTGGTCCGCCAGCGTTAGTATCGTGGCACGGCGAACTCTCGCCAGTTGCTGCTAAAGTAACCAAGTGTTGCACATTGAAGCCCAAATAATACATCTCAACCATTCAGTCAATCAGCAGCTGTTCTTGGGTAGAAGTTGGCCTGAGAAAAGTCTACCTGGGATCAGATAAGACCCTTTCACACAGGGATCAAACACATTATCCGACCTTGCCACTGAGGTGGTCCGTTATTATTTGTAGACTAATTGGTACCACTGTTCAGTACAAGGCGAAGTGGAACTATTAAATCACTGATTAGCCCCTTCTAACATGGTGTCCATCACATACTGTTCTCGGGTGGGCGGCGCCATAAGCCGTGAATGCATAAAGTTCGTCGTGAGCCACCCAATAAACGAACAAACATGCTTTTCTCCTATGACACTGTTTTCTTCCTTCCAATTATGAAGTGCCAACTTTACCCTGCCTGAGATCTCCATTCTTGTTGCTGACGCCCAAAATGGCTCTGATTTCAGCTTCAAAATGGGTGTCGTAAAGAAGCTGAAGTGGGCAGTCCTGCATGATCGTCGTTTCCCGGGCGTGATGCTGTTGCTGGTCATCAACATCATCTGCATTGTGCTCCTATTGCACTGGTGCAGGACCTCCAATAGCATGGGTGAGAACTTTAAGTGGGAAATTGTGTGTACCAGAAGTGCTGCTGGGTGAGCTATCGTGACCATGTGGTCCCTGAAACTGATTTGCATTGTTTCCACCCAACTCATGCTTTGCATTGTGTCTGACTGGATATGCTGTTTATTGTTGTTGTGATTGTTCTGCATATATTTGACCACTTGGGTAGTTTCACACTTACGACGCGTCTCACCTTTTTATGCATATTGTTGCACCCTTTTAAAATGCTTTCAGAATGGGCGCTGTATGACCAACGCCGTCGATGCGCCCGTAAGCCCAAATAACCAACCAAGTGCTTTCAGATGCCTAATCTGAAAGCCTACTTGCAAGTGGTGCAAATATGTGTACTGAATGTGATGCCAAGCTTATTTTGGTGCCAGGTGCCAAGATACTAATGCGCGGTAATCCCTCCCGCAATGCCAGGTTCCACAAAGGTTAGATTAGATGCATGATGTCCCAAGCTAGTTATTTCGTGCCCCATGTGCTGTCGTGCATGCCTGTGTCGCCCACCTCATCCGCTGACGCCATGCTCGTCTGACTGCCTACATCCTCTCGCTCTGACGTAGTTGACTGGACATCTCTTCCCCTATGTCGCCGTAGCATGCCGACAGTACACCCCTTCCCTACCATCTCATCCCATCCCCTCCTCTCCATGCCATCCCATCCTCTCCACTCACATCCGTTCCCATCTAATTACATTGTGTCCTATCCAATCCCATCCCATCCCACCCCACCCCGTCCTATCTCATCCCATCCTATCCCAAATCATCCCATGCCATCTACGCCACTTCCATTCCTTCCCATCCCATTGCATTGTATCCTATCCAACCCCATCCTATCCTATCCTATCCAACCCCATCTCATCCTATCCTATCCAATCCCAAACCATCCCATCCCAACCTATCTACTCTCATCCATTCCAATTCCATTACATTGTATCCTGTCCAATCCAATCCCATCCCACAGCATCATATCCCAAACCATTCCATCCCATCCTCTCCACTCCCATCCCTTCCCATCCCAGTACATTGCATACTATGCAATACCATCCCATCCCATCCCATCCCATTCCATCCCTTCCCATCCCATCTCTTCCATCCCCAACCCTTCCATTCCCATCCAATCCCAATGTGTCGTCTCGCCTCGCCCCGACCCGCCCCTCTTCCGCTCCGTGTTGGCGTTTGACTGCTCGCCGCCGTCGCCAGTTCTGCTGGCGTACACGGCGCTGTGCTACTTCCATCTGCTGTCGCTGCTGACGTCGCTGCTGGGCCTGTGGGTATTGCGCCGGCCGCCCGACCTGGTCATGTCGTTCGGCTACGGCCGGTGCGAGGCGGTGGCCGTGTTCAGCGGCACCGTACTGGCGCAACTGGCTGCCCTGTTCGTGATGCTCAGCTGCGCCGAGCGACTGTTCCGGCCGCCGCCGGTGGTCACGTGAGTCGCCGAGTGTGGTCCGGCCGTCGTCCGCCCGAGCTCGGCCTGCCGCACCACCACTCGGCTCCTCCCCAGCTGGTCCTCAGCATGGTGCAGTGTAGGTCAGTCAGTTTTGCTTTTGTGGAAATTGTCGAAACGTGGCACGTGTGTGTTGACGTGGTACGTGCGAGGAGTCCTGGCACGTATGTGCTGACGTGCCATGTGTATATTGACGTCATAGGTCTATACACTGACGTGCCACGTGTGAACTGACCGGACACGTGTCTACTGACCGGACACGTGCCTACTGACGGGACACGTCCCTACTGACCGGACACGTGCCTACTGACGGGACACGTCCCTACTGACCGGACACGTGCCTACTGACGGGACACGTCCCTACTGACGGGACACGTCCCTACTGACCGAACACGTGCCTACTGACGGGACACGTCCCTACTGACGGGACACGTCCCTACTGACGGGACACGTCCCTACTGACCGGACACGTGCCTACTGACCGGACACGTCCCTACTGACGGACACGTCCCTACTGACCAGACACGTGCCTACTGACCGGACACGTGCTTACTGACCGGACACGTGCCTACTGACCGGACACGTCCCTACTGACGGGACACGTCCCTACTGACCAGACACGTGCCTACTGACGGGACACGTCCCTACTGACGGGACACGTCCCTACTGACCGGACACGTCCCTACTGACCGGACACGTGCCTACTGACGGGACACGTCCTTACTGACGGGACACGTCCCTACTGACCGGACACGTGCCTACTGACGGGACACGTCCCTACTGACGGGACACGTCCCTACTGACGGGACACGTCCCTACTGACCGGACACGTGCCTACTGACGGGACACGTCCCTACTGACGGGACACGTCCCTACTGACCGGACACGTGCCTACTGACCGGACACGTGCCTACTGACGGGACACGTCCCTACTGACGGGACACGTCCCTACTGACCGGACACGTGTCTACTGACCGGACGCGTGCCTACTGAGATCAGACACGTGTTTACTGACCGGACACGTGCCTACTGATCAGACACGTGTTTACTGACCGAGCACATGCCTGTTGACCGAACACGTGTTTGCTGACGCGACGTGTGCCGCCAGTGGTCGGCTGACGCTGGGCGCCGTCACGGGCCTGCTCAACCAGGTGCTGCTCATCTACTGCGGCCGCAACGCGGCGCTGGAGCGTGTGATGGAGGCTTCGCCGTCCAGCTGGCTGCAGGAACAGTTCGCAGACTTCTGCCACAGGTTGGGTCCGATGTCGGCCGGGCACGGGGTCACACCGCTGCGGAGCAGGCCACGCTGACTGTTGCGATATATGTCGTTGTCGACGGTTCGTATGTTGGTCTGCCCCACTGTGTGACAGCTTGTGTTGACAGTCCGTGGGGTGGTCTGCTCCACTGTGTGACAGCTTGTGTTGACAGTCCGTGGGGTGGTCTGCTCTACTGTGTGACGGCTTGTGTTGACAGTCCGTGTGGCGGTCTGCTCCACTATGTGACGGCTTGTCATGTCAACAGCTTGGCATGACTACTACGACCAACAGTATGCATGACTGCCTGTGCTGTTGTCGCAGTGCAGTCTGTATGGCCGTATGTACTGATGGCGGCAGTCGGTATGACTGTACCGCTGCCACAGTGTTGTGTGAAGTCCTGATGCCACATTTCTAATGGTATCCTGTTTACAACTTGCTTATGCTCACCATGACGGATTCGAAACCATGAGAAGGAATATCCCTAGTGCAATTCCAGGTGAATGGGTGCAACATAACCCACAGGGGTTGATGCACCCTAAAACCCCAATAATCATCATTATCAACAATTCCAGGTGAAGGGATTACCTATGATGTGCTATGTTATACAATGGCAGTTTATAGCATGGGTGTGTGTGTCGTTATCCTTGATATCGGTGCCCCTAAATTAGGTACCTCTCAAAACACGCAAAACGTGAACAGTGATATGCACGCAATTGTCTCAAAACTGGGTTTGCAAATTTGAATTTTTCATAAAGTTATTTCCACGACCATTACGGCGTCCTCCTGTACTCGTTCCAACATCTCACACCTAGCGAGAAAGCATTATTTTAACACTGCTGCCGGTGGTCGGCATGACTGCCTGTACTGCTGCCGACGGTCGGCATGACTGCCTGTACTGCTGCCGACGGTCGGCATGACTGCACTGCTGCCGCCAGTTTGTGCGGAATGGTGCCCGGCCTCGGCCGGTTGCTGCTGCCGCGCGTCCACTCGCTGACGCTGCTGGCCACCGCGGGCGCCGCGCTGGTGTGTCTGACGCACGCCGCCGTCGAGGCGCGCCACTACGACCTGGTGGACCCGGTGGCCGGCATCTGTCTTGCGGCCTGCCTGTGCGGAACCATGATGCCACTCTGTGGCAATGTGGCCCGGCTCCTGCTGCAGGTGAGTTGGGACGCCGTCCGTGGGCGCCGGACGCACGCGGTCGCGTGCTGCGAGGGGTGTAGACGATGCGGTGTCAGTGTCCTGTGGGGAAAATTTGGACGGGGTGGTGGTAGCAAGGAAGGTAGGAGGTCGGATGGGAGATTGATACGATAAAGATATCTACTCGTATAATGTGGATGGATTCGACCTGGACTAAGGGCTCGGGTATCCTCACATCGGTGACGGTTGATGCCCTTGAGGGCTGGGACTGAGATTTTCTCCAACCCACATTTGATAAGGCTTTGAATTTCTAGACGTTTGCCTGTCCAGTAAGGCCAGACATGTATAATTATAACAATGTCTTGGTTTAGATAAAGCCATGTGTGCGCCTTTTAATGGGTGTCTGCGACTTTTTCCGGCGTGTTGTCACTGACACCTGGGTTGTTGTGTCGCCGTGCCTTCTGTAGTCGGTAGTACCCATCCCACGTGTCACTTTTAAATGTAACACAAGGCACCAGGTGTGAACTGATGCCACCTTAAAGCTCCTCTGTCTTACCATGTGGTACTGACGTCGGACCTTTGTTAATGATCCAAATACCCAGTGTTGGCTTCTTCGATTAATACTAAACCTGCTTTTACTCTTTTACCACTGCCAAAACCAGCATGTAAAAAACTGTTTTTGCCTGTAGTGGTCCTGTAAGATATGTAAGATATAATGCACTTATATCTAGTGCAGTGTCACGTATCATACCGCAAGCATGATGCATATAAATGGGCAAAACTATCTGAAAATATCCGAAAGTGTAAACATGGCACGTATTTTTACCACCCCATTTTACCAGATTTAACTTTTCATCAAAGCCTCCAACCCTGCCAACGCTACTTGTCATCAATTTATTTTATTGACCAATGTCCGTCACGACTATCCGCCTTTCCACGGAGTGTCCTGAACCTTTCCTTCTTGACCTCCGGTCAGAGTTGGAAACATATCATTGTCCTGGATGTATGTGAGCCAGAACATTATCCTCTCCCGGAAATTGTCCATTTCTCTTTGGCCAAGAGATGAATGTTCTTTTGAAATGCCTACAAACTTGTTACTAGTCGATGAGCACGCTCTAAGCTAACCGGACTCTGTACACATGTGTTATTGATGTCTAGACAGATAATGCAATAACCATCTTCCGCCTGGAATGCCCCATTATTTTCATCTCCAAGTCCAGGATTCCAAAGACCGATCCAGCCGTGCATCTGACACTGCCTGACGGGTGTGAGCACCTCCCACCGTTGGCCGGAGCGGGGTGACGTGCCTCTGACAGGCGCCGTTTGGCAGACCACGCCGGCCCACGTGGTGTCGCAACTGGACAAGTGTCTGCGCCAGGCACTCACCCTGGACGGAGTGCTGGAGTTCCGCCACGAACACTTCTGGACGCTCTCCACCGGAGTGCTGGTGAGTGCCTGTGTCACGCCGCCCCCCCCCACACACACATACACGCACAGTCTCACACTCGGCGCCTGTCTGTTTTTAGCTGGGTTTGTTCGGCTCGCTTGCAGCTACTTCTCTCTGTGCCCCCCGTGCGCCCAACATTAACTGTTCCGAGGCCTCTGAACATAAGTTTGCCAGTGGTTCCGTGGAGATTGTTGTTTTTGTATTTTGGTGCTGTTTCTACGACCCTAAAGCCATCATGGTTGTAAGCTCTGGGTAACCGGTCATTCTGCATACCGGTATGCAAAGGAGTTGGCCCGCATAGAGTCACGACTATCCTTCGGATATTGGCGGGTAGTGTACGCCACTGCGGACCTGGAATGTTCCACGCTAACGACCTCGGGCTAGAGCACGAGTTCGAACTGCACCAAATATGTTCCGTTAGCCACATCTCAGCCACTTCTACACTCTTCCAAGTGGATGTGACTTCCTGTAATGAAGTGGGCATGCTGCCAGTGCACAGAGGAGCAACATGTTGCCGAGCCTCGAGCAATCACCAACTCGACCTCCCGACCGCCTGATCACCCCGGCAGCCAGGTCTAGTCCAGCTGCCGTCTTGTCCGCACAACGAGCCCTCCATCCCGTCCAGCCGACCGCCGCACAGCCGGATCCCCCAGGCAGCTGGGTTGAGTCCAACTGCTCTCCTGTGCATGCGACGAGCCCACTACTCCGCCCAGCCAGCCAGCTGTGGGTTGGTTGTGTTTGACCGTTGACTTGGTATGCCACTGATGGGGTGTTGAATTTGCAGGCGGGGTCTTTACACGTGCGTGTACGGCGAGGTGCAGACGAGCAGCAGGTGTTGTCGCAAGTGTCCGCCAGGTTCGCTAGTCTCGTTCGCATCCTGACAGTGCAGGTATGTACATGATGCTTTCCAGTACGTGAGCTTGTCTGAAGAAATGCGGCGACTGTATACTTTGAAGTTCTGCGAGAAAAATAAAACATTTGGTGGACTAGATTTGGAGAAAAAACTCGCAGTCGCATCTAGTGTGGAAAGCCACACATTGTACTGGATTTGGAAAGAAAAACACACAGTTGCGTCTGGTTTGGAAAAACCACTCATCGTGCTAATAGTACAAAGCAATAGTACTCAGCCTGTGTTTCTCGGGTGAATGCCATACCCCGGCTCTATACGCCTCAAATGACCTTGTAGTCGGCGCGCCCTTAAGCCCAAACAATCAACCATATCCATGCTCATGCGTACACTCCCTCCCCACCCTCACATCGTCTACTGTGGCCATTCCCAGCGCCATGAATGTCCTCAGCTAGCGAGACGATCTCAAGATCACCTCGGACCGTGCCCAGCTGACTGATCATTTCCAGCGATATGACCGTCGCCGGCTAACACCTGGCCGTGCCCAGCTGATCTCTCGGACCGTCCCCAGCCGACCTGGCCGTTCTCAACTCGTCCACCTGCATCCAGTTCCCGCTCTCACCCGACGGCGGCCGGCAGGTGTTCAAGGACGACTGGACGCGCAGCCAGACCACGCTTGAGCTGCTGACATCATCGGCGCTGTCGCTGGGCCAGGCGCAGTACGCAACGCCGCAGGCGGCGTCGCCGCGCCTGAACCGCGACTACGACCAGCTGGCGTTCGCGCCGCCGGCGCCGGCTCCGCCGCGGCCGGGCGCCAGCGTGGTGGCACCGCCGACGCAGCCGGCGGCGCCCACGGCGCAGCAGATCGCGCTGGCGGCTCGGCCTCCGCCGGCCACCGGTCTGCCCTACTACGTCAGCAGCGAGGCGGGAGTCGGCTGGCCGAACGGCGCCGCTGTCCGGTGAGGGTGGCGCTGGCGGAACGGTCGCATGACGGGGCCGTGACGCCTGTCCTGGCGTTGTGTGACGCCTGTCCTGGCGCTGTGTGACGCGTGTCCTGGCGCTGTGTGACGCCTGTCCTGGCGCTGTATGACGCGTGTCCCGACGCTGTGTGACGCGTGTCCTGGCGCTGTGTGACGCGTGGTCCGGCGCTGTGTGACGCGTGTCCTGACGCTGTGTAACGCGTGTCCTGGCGCTGTGTGACGCGTGTCCTGGTGCTGTATGACGCGTGTCCTGGTGCTGTGTGACGCGTGTCCTGGCGCTGTATGACGCGTGTCCTGGTGCTGTATGACGCGTGTCCTGGCGCTGTATGACGCGTGTCCTGGTGCTGTATGACGCGTGTCCTGGTGCTGTGTGACGCGTGTCCTGGCGCTGTGTAACGCGTGTCCTGGTGCTGTATGACGCGTGTCCTGGTGCTGTGTGACGCGTGTCCTGGTGCTGTATGACGCGTGTCCTGGTGCTGTGTGACGCGTGTCCTGGTGCTGTGTGACGGTGACACGGTGGGCCAGTGACGCACTTCCTGGCTCTGTATGACGGCGAGTCTCCTACCGTCGGCCGCCCGACGCGGATCTCGTCGGACAGCCGCGGGCCGGTGGTCTGTGCTCTGGACACGACGTGGCTGGTGCTGCGGACGGCTCCCTCCGCCACTGACGTCACAGTCGCTGTCACAGCTGACAGCTGACGTCGGCCGTCAGTCCAGCCGGAGGTGGCGAGACTGGTGCGCCGGTGTGACGTCTGCGCCAAACGACCGTCGGCACCATCGGCTCCGATGGTGTCGACGACGTGGTGGTGGTCGCCGCGTGTCCTCGCGCTTTTGTGGGAAGTTCACCTTTCAGTCAGCCACCAGACTATCCGTTAGGAAGTCGTTCAGAAGTGCAGGTTGCAAGTTATGACAAGTCAGCGGAATAATAATTGTTACAGCAATGTGTTCTCCCAGCGCATCATTTCGCCTTGTGTTCAGAGTGTTCTCGCAGCGTGACGTTGCCTTCTCCGAGTGTTAGTAACTATAATTATGTTCGGTCGAAGCGCCCTGAAGGCCTGTAATTATGCGAGTGATCTGGCGTTATTCAAACATTTCTATCAACTAATCGAGTATTTTCTCCTGGAATGTGAACTTGCAACGTATACCGATGCAAAAGCAATTTGTGCCATGCAAATTTCAACGTGCCGGTGTCCAGTGGAACCCAGTTGATGTAAGTAGATCACTGTGTATATATGTGACTGCATAGATCTTGACAGACATTCTGCAAAGTCGGAATGATACGGCGCTCGATGTAAAAAAAAGGTTGCTCATTTTTTCAAAACGGAGCAACATCAATTCACGATTGATTGGCGTAAGATCAAAAGGACGGCCAGTTTTAAGTCCTGTTTGATTCATTTGAGTGCAGGTCCACCTAGTAGTGAAATCGTGGGTAGATTCAAGTGTCCCTTGTGATGAAATACTGGGTAGGTTCAAGCACGCCTTGCAATGAGATTCCAGATGGATTGACTCGACTTTCACGATCCAAGCCCCCCCCCCCCCTCCCCCAATCACATGTGGCTGCAGTTGCAGCGACCTTTCTGTCACTCACATCGTAGCGAGTTTCCTACCAGTCGCATTGCGGGGAGTCTCGGTCAACCCCCCCCCCTATCCTGTATCACCAAAACGAGGTCAATATTTTTATCCTGTTTAAAAGTTTTGAGGGATACATTCATGCAAACCTTTGGAAAATCGAGCGAAAATAAAAATGTTTAGGATCATAATCACATCAGAAGCATAGCCAAGGTGAAAAGTACCTTGGCGTGCCTATTTTACTTTACAATGGTCCATATTTTAGTACCAAGGCCTCCTGTTGCATGCAAATGCACATACATCCACTCTAGGGACGTTTCAGATTGTACCTCAGTGTTTTGCCCTGATATTGGCTTTGAACCTGGAGCGGTACATGTCAGTCAGTATATTAATTCCAATTAAACGATTATTTGTCACGTAAGTTATGAAAGCACTTCGGTTCCCGTTTGTCTCTTTCACCTGGTGACCTGACCTGAAATTAAGTTGAGAATTTCTTCAATCATTTTTCCATGCACTCATGTTTCACTTATGGCTGCGTCTTGTGCCTTGTTTTCATGACAACGGTTTAAATGTACATGTGAAAACTGCATTTATACAAGGTTGTGACCTGACTTTGAACTGGCTTATTTTCACAATCTGAATAGGTCGCACTTCCGTTTCCTTACGCGATGTGCGCTGAAATTGTTGGGAGGATGCCAAATTAAAACCGATATCTTGAACGGTTTAGAAGTTACCTCAGAAAATCTCAGGTTGTCGAATTGATCCCGGAACTGCGAGGGTTAGGAACGGCTTCCGGGAGTTTGTGACATAGATCTGACTACACTTGTGCGATGGCCTGTGGAGGTTCGGAGCCTGGCCAGCATGCCTGTTGGGCGGGTTGGTCAGTTGGTACAAATGGCTCCGTTGGCCGACCTACTGACCGATGCACCCAGCTCAAGCGGTCCATTAGCCTAGTGACATGGTTGGCGTTGCGCCGAAGTTGGCAGCTGTGACGCTGGCCTCCTCGTCCATTGTGATAGGGCTAGCTCTGCGGCTCCGGCGCAGTTAATCGACCCAAAGACAGCGCTGAAGGGTCGACGTCGCTGCTGGGGATCCAAGCCTTGATCGACGTCAGCGGTGATGGTGCTCATGATGGTGTTGGTGGTGGGCGACTGCACCTCCATTGAATAGCTGCAGATAGGTGATTGGAAAGCGGTTTCGAACAGCGTTCACTGTGCTTGTCAGGGGAACTCCAACACAGTGCGACGAGCCATGATGAGGAGGCGTAAGTAGTAAACCGTCGGAGCAGGTCTGCGACAAGTTGGCATGAGCAGAATGGTGTGGGGTGGTGTGCCGGATGTCGGGATGTTCGTTCCGGTCACTGGCCGCGCACGCGACGACGTGTGACATTGTGCGCCATGCAAGCAGGAGCAGACACGATGTCTTGCCCTCTATGACATGTGGTCGACCATCGGTGCTGCTCGTAGCCGGTGTTGAACAGCTTGATTGGTTCGTTGTTGGGCTTCGGTGGCGTTGGAGGCGGAGCCTGGCTGCCAGGGAGAGGCGGAACTGTCGCGCGCTACTGAGCTGTTCCGCATGGTCCGCTGCTCCAGTTGGACTTGCTCCTCCAGTCACGTGGTACCGGCGGTGGGCGGGCTGTGTTGTGTCAGTGGGAGGGTTAGTTGAGGGCGATGGGAGTCCTGCCTGGGATGGCATGTGTGTCGGTGTTTTACACGCGTGTCGTGAGTTTCTCTGACATGCTGACGTGTTTGTGATAATGTTGTCAATAGAAAAGGCATAATGTGGCCGGCTGTTTTCTGATCATTACAGGCCAGGAGCACGTCACCACGGGTCCGGGTGTGAGCGCCTGAACTCAGATGACAAAGGGTCGTCTGGCCCATTCCGCAATAATTAATCAAGTGAATGGCTAAAACAACGTCCTGCATTTTACATTTCGATGAAAGTACTTGTATATAGTTGTTCTATTCCCTTAATTCAGCTGTGCAATTTATATAAAGATCGTATCAACAGTTATTATTTCTTCAAGCATTCTTTGAGGTCATTAACAAGATTCTTTTGAGGCCTAGACGACAATGAAGAATAATTAAAATCGTTTTTAAAACCATGTACCGCTGAACTCACAGTAATCCACTACATATTTTGGCTATTTTGGAATTGTATACAGCCTTTGTCAAATACAATGAAAACAATCAAATATATCCCCGCAGTGGGGTCACCCTCGTTACTCGGCTGGCCAAGGAATTGGCGCTCCCTCGGGGTAACATGGCCGCCCCGATAAGGGGTATGGAAACACGGAGGTGTTTCCGGGAATTTGTCCGGTCCCGCCCTTTGGTCTCTACCACGGTGTCGCTTCGCCGAAATTTAGAAACAAGGGCACAGTCTAGGTTGCCATCGCCACGAGTGCTGATCCTCAAATCGACCCCCCCGACGAGGCATCACCTTTACGTGGTGATTGCGTGCTTCCATGATCCGGCAGCCAGACCACCAGGAAGCCGGGGAGAGGTCAGACTAAGAGTGCCTCACTCGTCCTTCCATCCATACGCTCCCATTCCAATGCCCATCTCATCCCAATCCATGTCCTTCACCTGGCCCTGCAACACCAACTATCCCAGCTATGATCAGGCAGGGCAACTTCCCCGGTCCTGCCCACCAGCTCCGTTTTATCGGGGTAGCCGCGCCCCCTCGGTCCGTCCCCTGGGGTTGACTGAGTCCTGGAGGTTGAGGTCCCCCCGTCGCACGTTGTTAGCTGTGATGGGGGACTAACACGCCTCTTTGGTCCCGATATTTCGGAGGGGTGGGCGGGCCAAGTGGCTGGTCGCCTCGGGCCGGGGGCCTGGGACTCTTCCCAGTGCCGGCCGGCCGGGGTCAAGGGGTGGGCGGTGCTGGATCCCGGTCTGGGTGGTGAGTATTTCTCTCCTGACTGGGCGAAGGCGCCGCCTGCCCCGTATAGCTCCTCGGGCGCGTGGCGACCTCCCGTGCGCGGGACTCAGGCGTCCCCCCCTCCCCCAGTAGGGCCCTTTGCGGTGGGGCGCCCGAGGAGCTGAAGCTAATTACATTTCATGGCAATCACAAACTCAAAAAACACTCCCCTGTTCCCTCTAGTAGGGGACAAACCAGGCAACAGACCAGTCTTCCCGCGCCACGCATTCGCATTACCAAGTATGTAGAAGAAGGTAAAAGTATCATCACTTACACCATTTCAAAGGAAGGGGCGTGCGACAGGATCGGGGTGGTACTGAGGTGCCAAAAACTTAGAGACGGAGGCCTGGAGGTGGAATTTGAATTTGACTACAGATGACTCGAGGAGCGCGATGGAAGCAACTGAATTAAGATACACTGTACGGAATGAAGGTAATAGGCGCACAGTTACCGTAAATATCAAAGTTCTTCCACACAATACGAAAAATTACTCTAACGGCGACGTCAACTGTTATGACATGGATGTGTCGGACGCTGACGTGGTGGATGGCTTGGCAGAGTGGGGAGTGGTGGAGGCGCGAAGGATAACGATTGGGAAAGGGAAGAAACTCGACGAACAGACAACTTCATACTAACATTTCGCACGACTGACCTCCCAGAGTTCACCACCGTTGGATACGTCCGTGTAAAGGTCGGTGTGTTTGTACCTAACCCGATGGGATGCTTCCGGTGTTCCCGTTTCGGACGTACTTCTCAGTACTGCAGAAATCGTGAAACATGTGCAATATGTGGTTCAACCGAACATCTCAAAGACAAATGCGAAGCGGAAAGCTCAATGTGTTCCAATTGTGGCCCTAACCAGAAACCCCATGCTGCTGTTGGCCGTTCCCGTCCTATTTTTCTGAGAGAGGAGATAGTCGCAATTAAATTTTATAGAAAGATCACATTTAGGGAGGCGCGTGAGTTTTCTGATGCAGCCCACCCAAGGGTGTCGTATGCGACAAAACCACCACAAAACTCTGCAACCATACAACATACTCGCAAGAATTATCCGGTAGGTCTTGAACATATGCAACCCGATATGGCGTACGAGCTCATGGCTCAGCTGATTACCCTGCTGTGATCTTTCGGGATCCCCATGTCACCTGGAAGGCAAGGGCAGCCAATCCAACTTGACAGTGAGGCAACTGAGGTCCCACCCTCCACGAGTGGATGCCCCGCTCGCCCATCGGAGACCCTTCCCAGATCAACCCCCGAGGGTGGGGAGTGGACCCTGGTCCAACGGTCCAAGAGGCCTCCTCGGTCCTTTCAGATCAATCCTAGGACCTCCCCATCTACCTCATCGCTTACCCCGAAATCCCCATCTCCCACGTCCCGTCCGCCCGCCAATGTCCCACCGCCCCCCCCCCCCCACATCACCCAGCACCATCCTGAAATCTCTCCTCTCCCCACTTCCTCCCTACCTGAACCTCCTCCCCTTCCCGTCAGCCAGGCCTCGCCCCCACCCTTGACTTCCACCTCCGCACTTACATCTCTGTCCCGACGACTAACCAAAATTCAAGACATCAACCTCCACTACCAAGAAGCCGAGAGACCCGCCCGCGAGGCAAAGTGAGCGCGCCTTGTTCAGATGGAAGGGCCCGCGGGAGGAGTCACCAGGGAGCCGAGAAGGCTCCTCCTCCGAGTCCGGCCACCCCATCGCCACGACGGCGAGTGGAGGGATCGGCTCCATCCCACGATGAGATGGGCCCTCCTCCGCCCCAGCCCCGTAACGAGGCCTACCACCATCGGGTTCTCCACCATGGGGTGAGTCGCCAAGTTCCCGCCCAAGGACTCAGTCCCTGGGGCCGGACCGGGCTGGAACTCCCGGCTTGCCAGAGGTCCCCTCTCTTGGGCTGAGGACAGAGCCGGGGTTTTAACCGCCTTTTGCTTGTCTTAGCCACCGACGTGTTTAGCTAACTACTTCCATTTTTATATTTTGACGTATGAATTTTATTCTCCAGTGGAACTGCAGAGATTTGAGAACCAGTATCCATGACCTCCAATCCATTTTACACCCATGAGTACCATAAGTAATTTGTCTCCGAGAGACTAAGCTTTCCCCTGTTGCACAATTTCAATTGAAAAACTCGCTGCTGCATAAAGATGCTACTCCTCGCACGGTGGTCCATGGCGGTGTGCTAATTGCTGTACATAATTCTGTAGCATTTACACATATACCTCTCTCCACAAATATTCAGGGTGTCGCTGCTCGTGTGATAATAAATAACCGAGCCATTACTACATGCAGCATATACCTACCGCCTACCGGACCGTTTCCACTCTCTGAGCTATCTCAAACTGTGGCTCAACTTACCCCACCTGTGATGGTGTTTGGCAATTTCAATGCCCACCACTCTCTTTGGGGCTCAACCATGAGTTCTGGCCGTGGGCGTGCAATGGGGCGTTTCATAAGCGATTTTCCTCTCTGCATTCTTAACACTGGAACACCAACACATTTTACATTACCGACTGGACAAACCTCAGTACTCGACCTCACACTCTGTAGTCCAGAAATTGCAGCTTTACTACAATGGTCTGTAGACGATGCTCCACACAACAGCGACCATTTCCCTGTGTATTCCCATTTCATTAGTCATGTTACTGTAGGCCGACGACTCTCAAAGTGGCTACTTCACCGAGCCGACTGGGAGGACTTCCAATCGAACCTTGAAAGAGCACTCGGTAACCACTCGGTAGAATCAGTTATGTCCTTGGAGGAATTCACTACGGCGACTCTGGAGAGTGCTCGGCGACACATCCCACGATCATCTGGAACGTCGATTAGATTCCGGTTTGTTCGATCAGGGCGACGTTTTTATTACCTCGCTGAAGTACCGTTTTCAGTCATATATGCGCCACGTTGAAAATGTTTGTTGCCGTACTATATGTACCGTTCGTTACGTTGACTAATATTCTGCAAGCGTAACTAGCCAATATGCGCGATATATGTAAATAAGTTATATTGTTATGGGCGCTACATGACCAAACTAGTCGATGAGCCCGAAAGTCCGGATAACTAACTAATGAAGAAATAATGGACCACAATAAACTAGTGGAAAAAAACATGCATGCCTCCTTCAAAACATCTGCATGGTTTCAATGGAACCCTCCTATATGTTCCTTGTTTCGCATTGTAAAATGTTGATCCTGATTTCTGCAATTTTTTTTCAACAGCATTATCACTGCCCCGAAGGCCAAAGTAGATCACGTGACATAAGGTCACAATTTCTAAGTGTGTAAGCAAGGACAGTTTCGAACGCTGACCTCAAAATATTGAGACATGCCAAATTGATGTGGAAAAAGATATGCCAATTCTGCCCCTACCGCACGCCGTTCTATCACTATCCGCGGAAAACCTTGGGGGGGGGGGCGCATACCCCCGAGACCGCGCGGGCTAAATCTCAGCCGGGACATACACATCACTGGACGATGAAAAACCTTGATAGTATTCTCCGTTGTAATTCGGTGGTTTAGTGCTCTTAATCCAAATGTCTCCATTTAATATATTATGGGATCAGAGTCTATACTGAGCAGGTATTGTTGCATGTACCATGACCCCACCATCCTGAACCATTTATGTTGAACGACATAATTTGAATGCAATGTGTAACGTGCCGTCAATGCCACTACGCAGTTACCCAGCTGAAGATCCACTTGGATCAATTGCCATGCTCGTCATGTGCACGGTACTGGGGCCACTACTGTTCATTATATTTGTAAATAACATTGAAAGTGGCCTAAGCAGTAAAGTTTTGAAATTTGCGGATGATTTGAAGGTCTTTAGGGCAAGAACAGGTCAAGATGAGCATATCTCGCTGCAAAAAAAGACTTAGACGAACTTGTGTAGTGGTCCGAAGAATGGCAAATGAAATTTAATTTTGATAAGTGCAAAATCATGCATGTAGATAAGCAGCATATGAAGGCTCCATACTTGATGGGTGGACAAGTGCTATCAGTGACTCAACAGGAGAAGGATTTAGGTGTTATTCTAAACACAAAATTGGGGTCATCAGAACAGACCAAGGAAGCCAGGAAGAAGGCACTGAGAATGCTCGGGGCAATAAATAGGAATGTATCATACAGAAGTGAGGAAGTCATCAGGAAGCTTTACTGTGCACATGTCAGGCCACATGTGGAATACTGCATCCAAGCTTGGTCTCCTAGCTATGAAAAAGATTGTTGGCTTTTAGAGAGACAATCCATAGTTATGGGCGCTAAATGACCTCGCAGTCGGCGCGCCATTAAGCCAAAATAATCAATAAACGCTTTTAGAGAGAGTACAAAAGAGTGCTACGAAAATGGTTAATGGCATAAGCAACCTGGCATATGAGGAAAGATTGAAGAAATTGAATATGTTTCCACTTAAATATAGAAGGTTGAGAGGATATCTCATGGAGGTCTTTAAATTTGTCCGTGGTCTGGAGAGGGGATATCTTGGGAAAATGTTTGAATTGAACAGAAATGATGCAATTAGAGGTCATAAATTCAAAATTAAAATTAACCACAGCAGAACAAGGTTAAGGCAGACTTTCTTCACCAACAGGGTGGTGGAACACTGGAACCAGCTTCCAGAAAACATTGTCCGTAGCAGCACACTGAACATCTTTAAAAACAGCATAGACAATCAATATAAGAATAGAGGGCTTGCTTTTCAGTATTACAGGGAGGGCTGATTGACAGATTTGGTGGGCAACTGGTTCAGTGTACAGAGTGCAACCAAGAAGTGCCCTTGTGGCTCATAGTTGCACTAATCTTTATGTCTGTATGCCTTTATGTCTTTATGTGCCTTCTTAGGGGACGAGTAGGCTAGGAGTAAGTCGCTCGTCTCACAATCGAAAGGTTGTGGGTTCGAATTTCACCCGTCACTACTCTTGTAAGTAGCAGCACATTGAACGTCTTTAAAAGCAGCATAGACAATCATAAGAATAGAGGGCTTGCTTTTCAGTGTTACAGGGAGGGCTGATCGACGGATTTGGTGGACAACTGGTTGAGTGTACACAGTGCAACCAAGAAGGGCCCTTGTGGCTCATAGTAGCACTTATCTTGTATGTCTTTATGTCTTTATGGCGACCAGTCCGCGTGGGAGATTGGCCACGCTGCAGGACTCAACGGTCGTTGTGTCGTGAAACCAATAGCCAATCAACCATGTGCCTTCTTAGGTCACATGCCAAGCATTACTCCTCGTTACTCGTCACATCACCACTCTTCGTATCACTCCGTATGTGACCTTGTCAGGTCGAATTACGAGCGCCACTGGGGATTCTATGATTCTAAGAGGCGTTCCCGCACTAAAATAGTGTTTGGACGTCATCATTGTATCTATGCTACCATATCATTGACATAGGTATCTTGCTATGTTGGATGCCAGCACCCACATAGGCGTAGGAACATGGGGGCCAGGGGGCCATGGCCCACCCACTTTTCAAAGTGAGAGGGCTAGCAATGGTAGCTGGCCCTCCTACTTTTCAGACATGCAAATTTCCTAGAAAGCAGCATGCACATATTTGAATATTTGAGAGAACTCCTTGCAATCCATAACTAAGCAAAAACTGCACATATTACATAAAGACATAAAAACATAAAAGATTAGTGCAACTATGAGCCACAAGGGCCCTTCTTGGTTGCACTCTGTACACTGAACCAGTTGCCCACCAAATCTGTCAATCAGCCCTCCCTGTAATACTGAAAAGCAAGCCCTCTATTCTTATAATGATTGTCTATGCTGTTTTTAAAGATGTTCAATGTGCTGCTACTGACAATGTTTTCTGGCAGCTGGTTCCAGTGTTCTACTACTCTGTTGGTGAAGAAAGTCTGCCTTAACCTTGTTCTGCTGTGGTTAACTTTAATTTTGAAATTATGACCCCTAATTACATCATTTCTGCTCAATTCAAACATTTCCCCAAGGTATCCCCCCTCTCCAGACCATGGACAAATTTAAAGACCTCGATAAGATCTCCTCTCAACCTTCTATATCTAAGTGAAAACATATTCAATTTTTTCAATCTTTCCTCATATGCCAGGTTGCTTATGCCATTAACCATTTTTGTAGCCCTCTTTTGTACTCTCTCTAAAAGCCCACAAATCTTTTTCATAGCTAGGAGACCAAGCCTGGATGCAGTATTCCAAAGTGGCCTGACGTATGCACAGTAAAGCTTCCTGATCACTTCCTCACTTCTGTATGATACATTCCTATTTATTGCCCCGAGCATTCTCAGTGCCTTCTTCCTGGCTTCCTTGGTCTGTTCTGATGCCCCCAGTTTTGTGTTTAGAATAACACCTAAATCCTTCTCCTGTTGAGTCACTGATAGCACTTGGCCACCCATAAAGTATGGAGCCTTCATATGCTGCTTACCTACATGCATGATTTGCACTTATCAAAATTAAATTTAATTTGCCATTCTTCGGACCACTGCACAAGTTCGTCTAAGTCTTTTTGTAGCGAGATATGCTCATCTTGACCTGTTATTGCCCTAAAGACCTTCAAATCATCCGCAAATTTCAAAACTTTACTGCTTAGGCCACTTTCAATGTTATTCACAAATATAATGAACAGTAGTGGCCCCAGTACTGACCCCTGGGGGACTCCACTAAGATCATTTTGCCATGACTACCATTTAGCATCACTCTTTGCTGTCTATCTGAAAGCCACAACTCTATCCATTTTAAGATGCTACCTGCAATAGCATAAATGCATAAATGCAATATAATGTACTGAAGCTGTATCATTAACCGTTTATGGGATACTTTGTCAAAGGCCTTACTAAAGTCAAGATATGCTACATCAACCTGATTTCCCTGATCTAATTGTTCTGTGTAGAAGTTCAAAAAGTCCAAGAGGTTTGTGAGACACGATCGTCCTTTTCTAAAGCCATGTTGAGTATCTTGAATCAATCTGCTACCTTCCAGATAACTAACTATTCTATCCTTGATAATTGATTCAAGTACCTTGCAGACTAGGGATGTGAGACTTACTAGCCTATAGTTTTCAACTTTCCCTCTTTCTCCTTTCTTGAAAATAGGAACTACATTTGCCCTTTTCCAATCGGTTGGAATTTCATTTTGTGAAACTGATCTACAAAATATTATACTAAGTGGAAATGCCAGTTCCTTTTCAGTTTCCCGCAACACCCTAGCATAAATATCATCAGGTCCTGCTGCCTTGTTTGGCTTTATTTTCCTGATATGATTGTAAACAACATCACTATCAATGAAATCAACATCATTTGTCAGATCCCATGTCACTGAACTATGGTGTACGGTCGGCAGATTGGTCATATCTTCCAATGTAAACACTGATTTAAACTGCTTGCCCAGCTCCTCAACCATCTCACTATCCTCACCCAATGTAGTCCCGTTTACTTCCAGTGGACCAATTGTGCTAGAAACTTTACTCAGCTTGTAGAAACTAAAGAACTTTTTACTGTCCCCATTACAGTTTCTAGCTAAATCCAGTTCTTTTGCTCGCTTTGCTGCTCTGGTTTTTTGCTTCAGTGTCTCTAGCTTTTCGATACGCCTTCAGATTAACGACATTTGAGGCTTCTTTAAAGACTTTAAATGCAGTTTTCTTAGCCTTAATTGCTTTTATCAAGTCTGGTGTAAGCCATGCTGGCTTTCCTACCCTTCTTTTGCGTCTTTGCTTTTGGGGGACATGTCTAATCTGAATTTCCTTCAAGTAAGATTTGAACTTTTCCCACATTTCACAGGCATTTAAATTGGAGAATTCTTCTTCCCATCTGATGGCACTTAAAGCCGCTCTCATGGAGTCAAAGTCTGCTGTGTTGAAATTTGGAACCTTTACCAAATTATCCTTGATAATTTCCCCTACATGTGCCTTGAATCTAACTATGTTATGGTTACTTCTTCCCAGAGTTTCGCCTACAGTCAAGTTTTGAAACAAGTCACTTAAATACGAGAATACAAGGTCCATGAATGAACAATGCCTGGTAGGTTCCGATACAAACTGGTCTAAGAACAGGTCCTCTTCAAGGTATTTCCTAAACACTTTGCATGATGGGAGCCAACACCAGCATTTTCATAACCTTTTAGATTAAAGCCACCAAGAATAAGGCACTTCCTCTTAAAGTTTCTACTGATTTCCTCACAAATCACCTTGTCAAGCTCCAGTTGCTGAGAATGTGGCAGGGTTCCTGATCGGTAGAAAGCTCCCATCCTAAGAGTATTGCTGTTGCCTTTTCCCACAGTGACATCAAGCCAAATGGACTCCACAGACACATTTTTATCCCCACCTGCTACTTTTTGAGGACTGAATAAGCTATTTATATAGAGCATTACACCACCTCCTTTCATTGCTGGACCCCTAATGCATGAAAACATATTGTATCCCTGGATCTCATAGTCCTGTAGGTTATCTCCAAAATACCCTTCACTGACCCATGTCTCCGTAATCCAAACAAAATCTGGTTCCTCCTCAGCAACATAACACTTGAACTCATCAAATTTGGAACGGATACTCTGAGCATTAAACATCATACACTTAACAAATGCTCCATAACCACCTTTGGCTTTTTCAAACTGAGGAGTTCTTTATCACTAGATGAACTATCACTCTGTCCCCTTGAACTGCTGCTGTCCCTATTTGCAGACTTTGAGGTTCTATTGCCTTGGCTGACACTATTGGAATATTTCTGAGTTGGCAATGCAATTTCATTCCTCCCCACCCCATTTCCTAGTTTCCCTGAAGGACATGCTCGTACACTTTGCCTAAGACATGGACCCCCTTCTCAGAGAGGTGCAGGCCATCCCTCTGATAGAGGTCCCACGATGCATAAAACCTGCTCCACTCGTCTACAAATGTAAAACCTGGTATGAATGTAATACATCGTAGCACTTCCACTCGTATCACTCGGAACATTGCCCAATCTCACGGCCCACCCGTGAGATTGGGCGTGGGCGGCGGCATTAGTCGTGATCGTGCATAAACTGCGTCGAGAACCACCCAATATACAAACAAACATCGTAGCGCTTCATTTTTAAGCAGTGCGCTCTTGGACATGACCCTACAGCAACGCAACTAATTCAGGTGTTAATGTAATGCAACATGTGTATGGATATTCACATCATATATTATGCTATTAAAAGACTATAAAGCAGATACTGTGCCAGTCAGTTACAAAATACATTCATACCAGAGTTGCACTATAGTTCTTTGACTGCTAACATATTTAGCATACATTGTATTAATATTGCCTACAGTATGCAATAATGAAGGCTGAAAGCAGTAATGTAACACTATCAAGGTAAAAGATACGATTTCCAAGTGCAAGTTCTTTGCTTGGATATTGCATAGACATGTATTATTTATGGCATTATTTCTAGCTGCCATACACTTAAACATTTACGTGCATTTTGACTACCAAAGCATAAAAATTGCTGCCACGATATATACATTGCGTGACTGTAGTATGGAATAATATGCACAAATTTCCATATTTCAATGGATTTTCACAGTTTGGCATAGCACACACATATTCAACCATTTGAGTGAGATGCCTGGGTATTATCGGTGCCGGCATTCAACATACCAAAATATTTATAGCCATAACTTACTATGGATACAATGATGAAGTCTATTACCCTATTGTCCCTATTACATCAACTTCGAGTGCGAGTGGTATCACGATATTCTTATCAGACGATACCGCGAATGGTCTAGGGGTAAGTTGCTTGTCTCACAATCTAAAGGTTGTGGGTTCGAGTCTCACCTGTCGCTACTCTTCGCCCGCGGCCAATCGGCGTGAAAGATCGGCGACGCTGCATGACTCAGGGGTCGGCGTGTCGTAAAGCCAATAACCAACCAAGTGTCACGGGACGCTTCTGAGGACACTGCAAAGGTTCGTTAGGATGGTGGAAAATTCATATTGATACCCATAAAGTATGCTGCAATTCAAACAAATTTCCTCAATGGGAAAGGCACAGTGATACCTGAAACCCACATTTTGGCCATTCTTCCAAAAGGAAAGAGCAATAATTCCGTAAGGTTATATAGATCACGACTGTGACACAGGAAATACATTTCTAGTTGCAACAAATGATGTGTACAATGTTCCAGCTTGATGTAAATAGTTATAAGAATTTCGGAAGTTAAGAAATAAAAAATAAATAATAGCCTAACCTGTGATACTGCAACAAAAACATTGTGCATTCGAACTGCTATAGCAAGACACCACAGTCAAAGTTGTCAAGGTGTGACCAAGTGTTGTCAGTATGCTAAAGACATAAAGACATAAAATATTTGTGCGACTATGAGCCCCAAGGTCCTTCTTGAGCCACAAGGGCCCTCTATGCTGTTGAGACTGGTTGCTTCCTCAAGTGACTGGTAGCCTGGTAGCCTGACGTGTATGGAGGACAAACTAATGTTGGATATATATGATGGTATATAAGGCTTGTATATTGGAGTGTTACTACATTTATCTAGTTATTATATTGTATCTAGTTATTATGCTAAGTTTGAATTTCTGCATTATGTTTACATCTCCTTTATTATGCAGTGGGCACTACGTAAATTTCTTCTTGTTATGGGTGGGGGGAGAAGGGTGGTTGCAATGCGACTTTGTCTGATTAATTGTGAGCCAAAATGTGCACTCGGTTCCAGTTGTTTCCCAATGTCTCACATGATTATGAAACTATTATGTGGAAGAATCATCATAGTGCAGTTTGTTCTTGGGTGCTGCAGTGTCCTGACTTAATTGATTTATCCAAAATGTGAGAGAGGATGATGATGATGCTGAAGTTCAGTATGGATGTGCCTCAGTGGGTGCATCATAGGATGTTCTGATGTATTTAACCTGGTTCAATGTAGCCATGACTTTCTATATACATAATTGATATGTTGACCTCAATCTTAGTTTGCATTATTCCATGCATTAACAGTTCCAAACGTTATCCAGTCTAATTTGATGCTCCCCATCTGCTTCCCGGATTTCTATGTCAGAATAAGTAGCAAGGAAGTACCAAAATTGCTTCCTACCCTGCCAAAAAAATCATCCTTTTTTGCATTTATGTTCAAATTATTCCATTGATGCTTCATAATGTTATGCCACCACATTTTGGGAAATGCTGGGCATTTCATATCATTGTGAAATGTTAATGCACTTTGACATTAGCCAAACATCAGACATAGTGTATGCCACTTTAAATGCTTAAGGTGGGGTATGGAGATAGATAGTTCTCAAATTTATTGGGAATTGGTCATTTGAAATGTCGACATTAATTTTGAGGATGTACTGCAGTTTAAGCTAAATATCTAGCCAGCATCTAATTGCAACCATCATGTGCGAATTAAATGCTACTGAGTGAGTACACGAGAAGGGGATTTGGAAGTAGAAGCCAGAATTTTGTGAGAAACCACACTAGTACAATATTCAGTGAGATACTATGATGATCCAGTAACATTGGCTTTCTTTTCAGGTGAAAGGTCAGACATGGTGCACTGTTCAGTTGCTAGTTGCAAGATGTGGTCGTGAGGAAAAGGAAATAGGAAGATGGCCCAGGGTGTTGGTGTATTTTGGTTTCCAACAGACAAAAAAATTGCAAGATGTGGATCCAAAAATCTGCTTGAGCAGACCAGAATGAATACAAGAAGGCCTACATCTGTTCCAATCACTTCACCCATGCAGATTATGATGCATCATACTTGTTAAAATTGAAGATGATGCGTGAAGCCTGTTATAAGCCATCCCTAAGGCCCGATGCAGTTCCTTCTGTGGACCTCCTACTCTCATCCTTTAGGTACAGGTGTGTTGTGCATGTCATTGACTGCCAAATATGACACCAACATCATGGCCCGTTAGGGGCACTGAATGACTAAGGGCAAGAGGTGTGGTTAATGGACTTCCATGATATAGGCACATGCTTAGGCACCATATCACCATACTTGTTCACAATATCATATATTTGTTTGTTGCAAGCTTTTGTATAATTGGTAAATGCATATGCATATATATATATGTGTATGTGTATGTGCAGGTGCAGGTGCGTGTGCGTGTGCGTGTGCGTGTGTGTGCACTTGTAAGGCGTGAAAAACGAGGACCAAATTTGAGTACACCCGGACAACCGAGTACCGGAGGTGAAAACATAGTACCAATTCCGGTCCTCGCTATTTTTTCACAAGTTAGAGGCGATTCTTATAGTCGTCTGAGCCACGTGACGAAGTTTCATGATGGTCCTACATTTTCACGATTCATGTGATTGTGTGTGACAGGAGTGTAAAAGTGTGTTTGCGAAACGACGCGTCTAACCATGTGTGAGAAAAACCGATGGGACCTCCGGCACTTGCTTAATAGTGATGGATGGTTTATTTTACATATGTGTGGTGCTACTGCTGCGGAAAGATGTAGAATTGAGTGCATGGATAATTCTTTCTTTTATTATACGTCTATATTCGCTCTTTATTATTATAAAACATCTTGCTTTACATTTGGCAGAGCATATATTGATACGTATCTTGCAGCACTATCAACAGCTGATGATGTATTTGGAACTGCATTGTGGGTGGATCTCTTTTGCTGTCTTAGGTGATGCTGAGTGTTTAATGCTGATACAAACATTTTTTGGGAGGTGTTTTTCTCTCAAATATTGTCTCCTATTCTCTAAATTCTACGTATAGAAAGAGTATTGCAAGTTTGAGATCTCTGCTTCCAAAGGTACGCGCGTGAAGTTAGATTCGCCCTGAAATGATAGGATCTACTCCTAGAATGTCGGGTGCATTTATGTTTGATAGAATTGAAACCACTAATGATTCTTAAGTTTAGCATGCGACCAATGACAGTGCATTGCAAGAATCGGCTTCAAAGCAGATCATATTTAAGATAGCTTAACCAGGGGCATGGGTGGGAAACTCCTCTAATTCCAGCCCGGGGAGCCGGCCATGTGCGTGCTTTGCATACATCTGTGGAGGGCGCCTGCTAGAGCTGACATGCCCCTATAATGCCACCGTTTAGCCTGGAACCCCATTGGGTGAGCCCCCATCCGATGTGAGTTTTCCAATTTCCTTCATGTATTCTGTCCTTAACCCGCGCACGTCCGGGGGGGGGCAGATATCTGCCCCCTCCGGCTTTTCCTCATTAGCCGCCAAACTAATAGGGTTAGCAAGGGCAAACCTCGCACAGCTGTTCATTGGTCTTTTCCGCATATCCTCATACATCTTTAATCCTGGGTCGTCTCAGGTCAGGTCACCAGGTCAGGTGAAGTGACCCAACTACCCTCGGAGTTCTAGGTGGCATAACTTCCACAATAATTGGGCGATTGATTTCAAACTTATAGTATGTCATCATCTCATCAGGGACCATAATATGTATATCGTTTTTTTCTTCGTAGTATTGACCTTAGGTCAGGTCGCTGCCATGGCTTCCCCATTATAAGGCTATGGTAAAATATACAAATGCTTCCTAGTTACACATTTGCGCTCGGAATGATCTCACAACGATTGTGGCATGTAGATGGAAGCTACGCTCAATGGTACCGCTGACATTTTTGCTCGGTGACCTCACCAAGGTCTCTGAGGTCACCTGAGATCACCACACATTTCTGCGCATTACGTCGCACTGCATTGAGCTAGAAGGCTGAAATTACCGCCATTGTGCTTGTATCGTCAGAAAGTGTCGATTGATACCTTACATGACCTCCCTAGGCCTTGACCTGAGGTCATGACTTCATGACCTTGACCTAAGTTTCGGTTGACCTGACCTTAAATTACACCGCCTATTGTCGGTAGCGCATTTCAAGGACTGTCGAATAGCGTTCGCTATTTGTTTCTATCTGTTACAGGTCCTGATATATGTGTCAATATCCGAGTCCCACCTGATCTGGTCACATTTGACCTAAGATGGCCCAGTGACCTGAATATTGACCTGAGCGAAAAAAATGACCGAAGCACTTTCGATAGAACCCGGCACCAGCTGTCCAACGCCTCTTTCCGTTTGTCGCTAGCTAGCATACTTCCAGAGATCTTATGGGGGGGCATACATCTGGCCCCCCCCCGGACATGCGAAGTTGGCGCGGACCACCGGACGTGCGAGTGTTAAGGTTGTAGGGCCAGAAAAATAAGTGCTAACAAGTAGGATTGCTTATTAAGTTACATGAGGTGCTCTCCTAGTTGTTGCAAGTCCTGCGAATCAATTTATCACATAATTCACTTTGAGTTCCTTTCTATGGATGAGAAGACAGAACCGCCTTCGTAGGTTGCGCACTGAGATACAATGAATCGAACCTGATGAATGTGCCTTTGTTTTGGGGATCCCAGTATGGGGGAGCTCGTCCTAATATGCATGATATCTCGCAAATATAATTATGGCTGTGCCACATTGGAATGCAATTATGGAAGAAAGCTGCTTCCTTGTATAAGAGGTGTCTTGCAGCTGTTTAGAATGCTTGATGAGTAAAATATGCGCTGATAGACAGATGCCCTGAAAACAAATAAACTACTTTTTTAGTAAAAAGACGCGCTGATAAAATCTTTACCTTTCTTTCAAATTGGTAGCTGATGGGAAAGGAAATTACATGCTGCACTACAACACGCTCACCGAAGGCTTAATTTCGCAAGAATTTGCAAGCGGGTCATTTCACTTGTTTACTGAAATGAATGTATTCTTCACATTATGGGCTGAATTAAAATACCATATCGACAGACTACAGCTTTGGGCAATGGCTAATGTGGAAAAAGATTGCGCATACACAGCGCGTTGTTACCTACAAATATAAATGTGGGCATGCCTCACAACCCAGGATAAGGCCATGATTTACTATTTTGTTTGGGGCAAACTATCGGCAGTGTCTTCATGGATAAGATGCCCTGCTTGAAGTAACCAGAAAAATGAGGATGCAATCCTCTAATACATATTTATGTGCACATTGCCACATAAAGCTACATCCTTCAGATGATTTCGACTTCAATTTCAAGATAATTTCATTCCAGATAATTAGCTGTTTTTGATGGAGGAGCATGACATCTCCCCCCCCGCAGCCTTGATCACCAATGATGATGGTTTCTGCCTCGATTTCACCCCACCCCTAACCACAAAAAGGTGCAATGCCTTTGCTTTATTTTCGCTTTCATACAAACAACTTCGACTTCGCAGCTTTTATACTCTTGGCTTTGGCTTTGGCTTTAGTTCCGATCTTTTGGAATCAACCCTTCTCATTATTTAACTAACGTTTTCAACTGTTGGCTCTAGCCTCTTTTTGGTTTGATCTTTGAAGGCATGGAAGTGGCACCATCTAGGTGGGCTTTAGCTGTTCAGCTTCAGATGCAGTCTTGGCTTCATTCATCGTACTGTGGTTTCTGCTTTGATGAGGTCAATGACCTGGCTTCATCTCCATGCCTAGCTCTGATCAATAAATCCACCCCCACAAAACATTCTGGGGTAAATTGATAATTGGCTCATCTTTTTACTTTATCTAATTATATTCGCAGGTTTTCGTCACTAATATTTCATTGATGCAGCACTTTAATCACATGTAGAGCCAGAGGCGGATCCGAAAGCCAAGCTTGGGGCTAAATTCAAAAGCGTTCCTCCAGTTTCGAAACAGCCATCGGATTTGAACTGGAAACAGTCGTCGGATCTGCTTAAGACAATACTTATGTCATGAAATGTTCTTAGACTTGAAGAATATGATATTTTACTGACTGAAAAAGCTAGGCAAAATTTGCCTCCTTGGACGAGGAACATGGCTCCCTTGCCCGTCCTTGGATCCGCCAGTTTGCAGATAATTTTTTTTCAAGTGTCCTCAGATATATTGACTAAATTTTTGCAGATACGATCAATTATCCAAGAGTTTAAGAGGATGCAATCTAAACGTTGATATTATATTTGGTTAGTTTATGGTACATTTCATAAACCTTCAACGGGGTCTGAGGAAATATCTGATGCAGTGCGAAAAAGAAGTGCTTGACGAGTAGGTTTAAGTGCCAGGATGTCTACATGAGGTAAAACCAATACTGTATAAACAGGATAGGTATAGGACCCGAATAGAAAGTGATCCTGCTTCATTAGAAGTCAGTTTTCTGATGTGTAAGCACCAACCTAGAAGCATTCCGGAGGTAAACTATTTCCACGATTGACCGTCATCCATAATAAAATGGGGGCAACATTTACGAGAGCAGTTGGTACTACTTATACACGCTTATGTCTTCAGGAGGCCTTTGCATTCATTCCTACAGCACTTGCGTCTAGTCTATATTACCTCCCAGCACTTAAAGCGACTTGCAGAACATCTATTTCTCCTACAGCAGCACTCATTTCCTGAGCTCCCTATTGAAGGTACATTGCAAATGATATAAGCTGATGTAATCTAACCTACACCTATGTGTAAATTATCAAGCTAACCTGAACCTATTGATAATTGACCCGATTGAGCTAAACGAATGGTGATGGTGATGGTGTGAAACGTGTGAATGGGATGGTGATTGTGATGAAATGGATAGTTGCTCACAAAGATGATTGATAGTTCATCATAATTGATGCGATCAGCTATCTGCTGGTACATGCTAAGTTAGCTTGCAGCACTTTCTGTAGCACGTGACAATGGTCCGAGGAAATAAGTGCCGCATTAGAGGGAATCATTCCTTGGCATGTGTGTTTAAATGCTTGTTGGCAACCCAGGTTGCAATGTGTTGATATCTAATTGGGAATCAGTCAGGAAAACTAGTCAGGATCTGGCTATCTAATTTGAAACTGCCAAGGTCTAACCCGCTTACATCCCAGTTAATTGGAAGCCTGAGAATAAACACTAGAAAGAAGGGTCTGGCTGAGTTCTCGATAGATGTACGCAAGTGCTTCACTAAATATCATCTGAATTATATGATATGATATGCATGATAACACTTTTACAAACCCTTGTTTCCTTATCAGACCCATATTCAACACTCTTCGGCACCTACATACCTGTCTGAAAATGTACGCTTATTCCCCCAGCATATTTCCCAACCAACGAGTCATGCACATCCTTCTCCACACGCAGGCACGTAAAAAAACACATTCAGGGGCAAATTCCAAAATTTCCCTTGGGAGGGACACATTTGGTCGGAGGGGCGCTTCGGCAGAAAAATTCGTAAAGCGAAAGGTGTGGGGTATACCCGATCACACTGAATGGGTGCGTTTTAGTCTCCAAGTGGCGCCTTTTCCTCTTAGAGGCGTCTATCCCAGTAGTCCTTGACGTATGAAAAATCAATCGAGCGGCAGGGGGAGGAGTGCATTCGAGCCTTCTGGCCTATCCAGCCAAAGTGGCACATTTCACATTTTCATGTGGAGGGACATATGTCCCTATGTTTATTCCCTATATCCTCCCATGCTTTGTGAGTGTTTGTGGTGCCGGACAGTAAATGAAGTGCTAACAAGGACACGCGTTTATTTAGTTATAGTTATATCAGATGCATGGGTATTGCGAACGCCCTGAATAGCCATGGACTCGTGTTTGTACCCATTCCGCCACTCCCCCTCTCCTCTAGGAACATATTATTTCCTATGTATTGCACTAAGATTGTATTTTGCCGAAGTCTAACAACATTACATATAATAAATATGGTCTCAAACAAATCCCAGAAATGCCAGCTTTTCAAAAAATCGAATAATTTTTAAAGGAAAATAAATAGGAGATTTGTTATGAAAGTTCATCCCGCCAGGCTTCTGGATCCGTTCCTGAGCTCACAGAATCACCACCTGACTCGGCCGCATGCCGCGAACGAATCCATAAGTTCAATAGTCTTGCTTTAGCCATCACACCGTGCTTGTAACGCTAAGCCCCGCGTTACGAGGCGTCGGCTCGTTGCAAGACCTGACTAATTTGAATCAAGCTCAAAACCCGACTGTTGTGTTCCGATATTTCGATCTCTCTGCTTTGGCGTAACCCACAGTCGTAACAGTACGTCCCCTATTGCTAGTCACGTCAGCAGCTATCGATTGGCAACAGCGAAGAGGATGCGACGTTACCTGAGGCAGCATTATGTCACACCAACAGGTGACCAATGCTGATCGGTCCAATGATATGCTAGAAACCAACAAACAAATAGCATAGCTGGAGTTGTACCAGATTCCAATTTTTATATAAAATAGCTTTCGTTTTGACACCTGTATCTATAATCCACGTATTTATTATTCTTGTATAGTATCGAGCCGAAGTTGGAATTCCCATATTCTCGCTTGCAAATATTGAACTTTCAAGAACATAATGATTGTGAACATATGACCATTATGATCACTATGTTAGAATGGCCCTTTCTGATGAGACAAGATACGACTACCAAGCTACTTGTCGCGCAACATTATGCTAACCTCAACACGGAATGTATATTCTGTTTTGTGAAACATTATTTTGGGGAGAGGGGTGCCATGACTGATGGCGTCCACATGAACAGCGTGTTTTGATTCGCTATTCATTTTACCTTCAAAGGGAACTAGAAAGTGGTAGATATTTTATTTCCTGTAGTGTTAGCATCGCGTGTAAGGCGTGCAAGGCATTTTCATTTCTGCACATGTGTATCATTATTGTTAGGATTTAAAAACTTTCTGAAATGCTACACAAATAGACGAACCTCAGCATAGTTTTAGCCATCATGAAGCACCTACTGCCGAAAGACAAAGAAAATATCAGACTGAAACCGCACAGGATGCTAAGTTTTGTTTCAAAGATTGTTCGAACCGGACTTTTTATCAAATTGACTGCAATGCTTCTCAAAGACGAATAAGTGAAAATCCAGCAAATATTGCTAAAGTTCGGCAAAACTCGGTTCGATTTCCGCATTAACAATTACGAATCCAGACGTATTTGAAATCCGGTGGTGAATACCCCGCATTAAATAACACCGCAACAGACAAACACTATTCCAAGTGGTCCACAGGGTTCCTTACTCTTAGCGGTTAACGACATGCAGTACGATTCAGACGCCCAAAAACCAAACTGATGTTTACACGCGAACTCGGCGTTTCGCTCGACATCTGGAGCCGTCTCACCATGACTATTACACTACAGCGATACCACAGAAGGACACTACCTACTAGTAGGACACTACCATCATCAGCACGACCAACATCGGCCGATCAGCTCCACCTGTGCTCAGTAAGGGCCGCTCAGCAGAGACGCCACCAACACCGGTCCGGTCAGCTCCCCCAGTACCCAGTAGTGGTGGTTCGAGAGAAACGCCACCAGCACTGGCCTAGTCAGCTCCCATGGCACTCAGTAGGCGCCGCCCGGCACGTGCCCCACCAGCACCATTTTGGTCAGCTCTCACGGTACTCAGCGACGTCGGCGCCACCACCAATACCCGTCAAGTCAGCTCCCATCGGAACTCGCAGAGACAGATCGGCGCGGACACCACCAACACCGGTCCGGTCAACTCCCTTCGGTACGCAGCAGAGGTCGATCGGCACGGACGCCACCAGTATCAGTCTGGTCAACTTCAACGATACTCGGCAGGGACGTCCGGCTTGGACGCAACCAATACCGGTCTGGTCAGCTTCCCGGCACTTAGTGGGAGCCGCACGACAGGGATACCACCAGCAACGGTCTGGTCAGCTCCCCGGTACCCAGTAAGGGCAACTCGGCAGGAACGCCACAAGCACCGGTCCGATCAGCCTCCCTGGTACTAATGGGGAGACGCTCGGCTGAGATGCAACCATCACCGGTCCCGTCAGCTTTTCCGGTACTGAGTGGGAAATGCTCAGCAGAAACATCACCGGCACCAGTCCGATCAACTCCCACGTACCGGTATTCATCGGTGGCCGCTCGACAGGGACGCAACCAGCGCCGGTTTCATCAGCTCCCCCGGTACACAGTAAAGGTAACTCGACAGGGACGCCATCAGCACCAGTCCGGTGATCTCCCACGGTAATTAGTAGTGTCGGCTCGACAGAAACATCACCAGCACCGGCTCGTTCAGCTTTCCGGGCATTCAGTAGGAGCTATTCGGCTCTCACGCTGCCAGCATCGTTTGTGTCAGCTCCCATGGTACTTGGCAGGGATGTCAGCACGGTCCAGTCAGCTCCCACGGTGCATAGTGGGGGCCGCATGGTTTGTACGCCGCCAGCGTCGCGCGGCCAGCACCCCCACACTCAGCAGGCGTCGCTCGGCAGGGATGCCACCAACACTGGTCCGATCAGCTTCCCCGTCACGCAGTAGGAACCGTTCGGTCCTTATGCAACTAGCATTGGTCGGCCGACTTAACCGGTGCTCAGTAGAGGTGACTCAGCAGTGACACCGCCAGTGCTGGTACGCTACTCTGACGGTATTCAGGCTCGGCGGGGACGCTACCAGAGCTTGTCCAGTCAGCTCCCGCAGTACTCATCGCTCGACAGAGTCGCTCGACAGAGACGCAGCCAGCACAGTTCGGCCAGCTCCAACGGTGTTAAGTAGGGACGGCTCATCAGGGACACCATCAGCACCGGTCCAGTCAGCTTCCACGATACTCAGCAGGACAGAGTATTGTATTATGTTGGCGGCGGGGAAAATCCTTGCAATGATCCCAAAATGTCATTCTATCGTAAACGTTGCTTAAGTTCCAGATTACTGCATGCTATTTTCATTGCCGTTCTCTAGTATTTTTTCGTTTGTTTGTTAATTCTCCGCAGCAGGGGGATTCGGTAGAGGCGCCACCAGCACTTGTGCAGTCAGTTCCCCTGTGCCCGGCAGGAGGCGCTCGATAGTCCTCCAAACTTGAAGTAGAGCTTAACGTGCTTCGAGGTGAAATGGGAGACAGGTGAGGGAAGATGAGCCTGTATCGTACCATATCGCATGTTTTCACATTGTGTCCGGCGCATTCGGGTTTGAAGAATGAATTGAAAATCATTGTATTTATTATGGAATGCTTCCCCTTCCATATACAATGTGTTCTCCTCATCTTCCGCTGCCCAATCTGGGTAACAGCGGAAAATGAAGGAGAACACACTGCATTTCCAACAACATTATTCCAGAATTTCAGTACGGTCGCACTAAGGGGCATCTGATGTTGAACCCAATTTCATGGTTATCCGTGATCGTGACTTCGAATTACTGAAACTAAGTTACAAGGGCTCGGTTAACCATTCGACGTCACCAGGAAATATGCGTTGCTCTCTAGTGGATGTCAAGTTGCGTCTTGCTGTTTGATGCCGGGTGCCAGACTCATACTCATATACTTGTGGCTGTGATAAGCGTCGATACCGCACAGGGCGTCTGAGAAGACAACGTGGATGGGTATAAAGCGGTCCTCGCATGTGGTGGATGGTAGGATCCCTTCACACACGGTCCTCGGTACTCACAGCAAGTTCGCACAGTTCACACACTGGCAGGGGCAGATGAAGGGAATTTGATTGTTGGGATATTTTCTTTCTGGAAGAAGCAAACGCCCGCGTTTGTCCCCCCTGGTTGCGCCCGTGCGGAATCGGTCCTCGGTTATCCCACCGGTCCTCGGTAATCAGTTTCGCTCTGATGGCCTGTCATGATCCTTTTCTCCATAACTCTATAGACAGAGCATGACTAGACATGCACGACTACTACCATTCCAAGTCTGAGCCTTGTAAACTGGTGTCTTCATATGGTCCTCGATAGTCGGTGACGAGTCACAGTCCTCGCTTTGCACGCCTTGCACGTGTGTGTGTGTGTGTGTGTGTATGCTTGTATGTGTATATATTATCCATGTTTTACTTTGCATGTGTTTCTGGGGCATAATAGTTCCACATGTGTGTACATGTGTGGCTGCGGGCACATGTGTTATTTATGTATGTATATAGTTATGCATATGTGTGTAGACATATATGGGTGCGCATATGTATATGCTTTTTTAAACTCTTTTGGATTCCTGCATCAAAGTTCCTTTGGATTCCTGCATAAAAATGAAAGCGTCTGGGAAGAGCGAGCCATTGTTTCCCTTGCTCACATGATGGACTCGATCATGCATACTTAGAATGCAGCGTGCTCCACATGTAACGTTTGGAACACTGTGGTACCTCTCCTGTGGCCGATGTCTTTACATTGACGAACAACGTGGATGAATATGAACTTGGGAGGGACGGGATCGTGGACATCCTCCAGAACCGGTTAACATTGCACATATGTGCACGGGAATAGACTAAGCGCACTGCGTGGTTTCGGCCCTCGGTTAATCTGTCTGACCTGTGGGTAGCAGCGCCGTGCTGGACGACTTCCGTGGTCCTTCGTCTTACACCAAAGCAATTTGTTTCAAGTTCGCTTAAGAATGGCTTCAAAATATAATATATTTGCTGGCTACATTATCTCGCCTTTTGTCATCCTTTGCAACGAACTCTGGTGAAGCCCGGATGTATGCGTCATGCAACGGCACAGCTGATGGGAGGGGACGGAGGTGCATAGGCATGGGTGTAGGCTTCTGAAAATAATAAGGGGTTCACAATGCATGAAGCCAATGGGGGCGCTCAAATTGATCGGGAGTACACCCGGGAGTACATCGGGAGTGTTTCAAAGTTTGAAATTGATCGGAGGAGGGTGAGAAGAGAAGCCAGCATTGACTGTGGAATACAATAAATATAAAATAAACATACAAAGATACGGCCCTTGTTAGGTTCCCGCCTCATTAGCGGCAGGAGGTTCCCGTGGAGGAGCCCCATGAAACCCTTGAGAAATCCGACTGCAACCCTCCACCCTACCCCCAGTAGACAAAGCCCGGTCAGAGTAGACTCTCCTCCCGAGACACCCGGACAGCCTCCTCCCACCGAAGTGCGCCCCATCCTTTCACCCTCCCCCCATAGGATAAGGTTTGTGTGAAGAAAGCCCCTGGAGATGGATGGAGGCATCCCACTATAAAAAGAATGGATGTGCCGTTGTCATGTGTTGGCTTATGCCCGATTCGTGGCATGGTTTGCGGTCCCTGCACGCTTAAGACCAGTGGTAAATGCATCTTGGCAGAGCCTAGTTCAATCTACATTGATTTCAAGCTAAGTAGTGAAAAAGTATCCTGCGTTGCTTCCATGTAGGTCTCCGATATCATGCAACAATTTAAAAAGGACACCTGGAGGTGTCCATGCACAGAGTGGGCTTCAGCTGGTCGGATGGAGCAAGTTAGTTAATTTAAAGCTAACACCCATCCGGCCAGGAAAGGCGCCAACATTATATGTACACTGCCGGCGGAAGTACCTGTCCTGGTTGGAATAGCACACCCTTATCACGCCAACGAATGTGCAGATCGGAGCCTGCAGCTGGTTTTCATGATTGTTTTCCGTTTTTTCATTCATATACGTTTAGACCAGGCGTGTTTTTTGCTGTTGTATATTTTTGAAGGGTAAGTGCCCCCTCAATGTTGGCTCTGTCCACTAATCATTTGGACTTTTAGCATGGGGAACCATGGAGCATGCACCCCATTCATATGAGGCTTCCCATTAACTTCATGTCTTTTGCACTGAAATAATCATTAATAAGAATAACAACAATTAATATGTATATATATTATAAATGTATATAATATGTGTGTGTGTATGCCAGCCATTTAGGGTTATGAAATGGAAGTATATGAAAACCTCAATGATACTTGATATTTTAAAACTTCCCGGCGATTTCGGAAGAATTTGAACACGAGGGAGACGATTGAAATCCACTGATTTGGGAACGATTGTGATAGGTTTGGTACCTTGCAGCGCCAAATTAAGTTGTTCATACTCATCGTAACATAGAATGGTAATGGGTACATATGAAAAACACTGGTTGAAATCCGGCGATTTTTCTGCCTCGCCTCACTTGGGTTCTACGGACCGCCCCTGGTTTACGGACGCATCAACTGCATTGCCATGCGGCACCTGTTGCATTACATCAACTCCTGAATTAGTTGCGTTGTAGGGTCATGTCCAAGTGTGCATGACTTAATAAATGTAGTGCTGAGCTTTTGCTTAGTTATGGATTGCAGGGAGTTTTTCACATATTAAAATGTTTGCATACTGCATTTTAGGAAGTTGATATGTCTCAAAATATTGAGGGCCAGCTACGATTGTTGCCCCCCCCCCCCACCTTGAGAAGTGGACGGACCAGGACTATCATGCCCACCTGTTCAATCGCCTATGGGGTATGTCAAATTCGCCATAAATTTTCATGCACACTATTTCTCTATTCACCTGTAAGATCACTCGGAATGCTTGGTAATATCGTTTGCGTTGCACCTAAGGTCATAGCATAACAAATTGCACTTTGCAAATACCACATTGAAACACGAGACACAGGCTGTCTAGGCACGTATCTATTGGCAGGATGGTAATCTTGGTGGGAATTGATGCCGATTCAGTATTCTGCAAGTGATATGCTTCACCCATTTCCATGCATATTCGTGACTGGGAATACCCCACAGCTCTGCTGCGAGGAATGTGCAGGATGATACTACATCGGGGAAAGAAAAAAGACTACCACCGTAGCGTGCATCCTATCTCACCATGGTTGGCGATCCAGGGTGGGATGGGGGATGGTCTGGATACCCTGGTGTTGTACCATAGACCATAGATCCCCTGGTTGTTTTGCCATAGACCATCGATCACCTGGTATTGTACCATAGATCATCGATCCCCTGGTGGTGTACCTTGATGTCGTACCTAGTCATAAACTGTCATTTTCCCAATTGAATCTGAAAATGTGTCTTGAAAATAATAATATAGATCCGGGCCTCACGTCGCAGTTTCTGATCAGTCGGAATGGACAGGACCGCACGTCACAGTCTCTGATTAGTCGGAATGGACAGGACCGCACGTTACAGCCTCTGATCAGTGGGAATGGACAGGACCGCACGTCACAGTCTCTGATCAGTGGGAATGGACAGGACCGCACGTCACAGCCTCTGATCAGTGGGAATGGACAGGACCGCACGTCACAGTCTCTGATCAGTCGGAATGGACAGGACCGCACGTCACAGTCTCTGATCAGTCGGAATGGACAGGACCGCACGTCGCAGCCTCTGATCAGTGGGAATGGACAGGACCGCACGTCACAGTCTCTGATCAGTCGGAATGGACAGGACCGCACGTCACAGCCTCTGATCAGTGGGAATGGACAGGACCGCACGTCGCAGCCTCTGATCAGTCGGAATGGACGGCAACACGCAGCAGATGACAGCTGTGTGAGCTGGTGACTCTTTGAAAGCCCAACTGATCGAACTACGGCGTCAAATGCACAGCCCATCGCAAAGGTGAACAGGTGGCGCTGCGGTCGCTTGCCAAAGCTGCACTTGCCGGCGCTGCAATCGAGTCTGTCAGATGTTGCATCAGATTGTGGAGCAGGGTTTGGAGATCAAGAACAGAACGATGAGGGCGAGTTAGCTCGACTTAGGCTGCCCAGCCCTCTTTTCCAGGGTGATCTGCCATACCCTGAATGCTCTGCCCATCTGTGTGCTCTACATACCTGTGTCTTGCCATTCTGAGTCCCCCAACCTTTTGAATGCCATCCTCAGTACCCTGTCCTAAATGCCCAGTCATCCTTAGTGCCCTGCACTCATATGTGCCTGACTTTCTTTAGTGCTTCTAGCGTCCTACTCACCAAGGTAGGTACGACGTAAAACACCCTTCGCCAGAGTGCCCTTAATGTCATTAGTGTCCTACCTGATTCAGTAACATGTGCTGCTTAGTGCTTTGCCTTTTCCTGAGTATCCTGTCCTACTTAGTGTCATTATAGAGCTTGCCCTACTTAGTACTCCATAGTGCCCTTATCCAAAAGCTATGCCGCCTTAGTGTCCTGCCCTTTGAATGCCCTGCTCGGTGACCTGCCAGCTCTAGGTCTGTGTGTTCTTTGAATCACAACCATATTGAGCGCCCTCTTACGCGCTCATCCAGTGCTCTGCCATTCTACGTGCCCTGCTCTCTTGGATGCCGTGCCCACCTTAGTGTCTAACCTCCTTTAGTGTCGCACCCTTTGGGTGTCAAACACTATTGTGTTCCCTTCAAAGTACCACACTAAGTGTCCTACCCTTCCGGGTGACCTGTCCAAATATGCTTAGTGCCCTGGTCTCCATTGTGCCACACTCACCCTAGTGCCCTGCACCCTTAGCATCCTGCCCTACTTAATGCCTTGCATTCAACTTTCCTTTGTGATGTATCCTCTTTTGTGTCATTCTGAGTGCCTTGCCCACACAAATGTCCTACCCTAATTAGTGTCATGCATCATGAATGTTCTGCTCGTCCCTTCAGTGTTCTGCCCTCATAGGTGTCATCAGTGCGACACCCTCCTTAGGACCCTTTCCTAACCGTCGTACTGCGTGCTCTATCTCCTTGAGAACCCTCCTGAGCTCTCTAAACCTCTTTAGCACTATCTTCAGTGCACTGCTCTACCTAGCGCCATGCCATCTATCCCAGAGTCCCTTGCCGTCCCTCATGCCTTGCGCACTGACTTATATCCAAAAGTGACCTGCCCTCCTTAGTGCCATTCTAAGCTTCCGAGACTCTTCATTTCCTTCCATAAGTACCCCACTAAATTCATTGCTCTCACTGATCTACCCTGCTGAGTGCCCTAGCTCTCTTTAAAGCCGTCCGAAGTAGCTAATTGAATATCCTGCTCCAATTTCAGCTATGTTCTGCTTAATATCCTGTCTTCTATAATATCCTCATCTCCTCAGTGCCCCACCCTCTTGAGTACCCTTGCGGAACAATGTCGAGGAACAGTCGATGAACAATGAGCATGTTATACAGCAGGGAGATAACTACATACAACACAGAAACACACATATGCAGCAGGGATGCTGTTATTTTGTGAAGTGCCGGATTCGCAAGAGGTTACCCAGTCCAAATGTACCAGTACAGCAAACCACCAAAGGTGTGTAGTTACCCCGCAATTGAAGGACGCTTAACCACATCGTACCACATCACACCTGAAATCGTCAAAAATCGTGGATTTTAATAAACTGATTTTTCGTTCACACTCACTGCAAAACGTACTGGGCTATATTCACCTGCAAGCATCCTAGACCCCCATGTCCCTTCTGAGTCCACTGGTGCCATTTGCGGTGTGATGTGGTGTGCTATTTGCGGTGCCATTGGTCCACTAGTGTGCGTGTGCATGCCTTGCGGTGTGTGTGTGTGTGTGTGTGTGTGTGTGTGTGTTGTGTGTGTGTGTACGTATGCATGTATGTATGTATGTATGTATGCATGCATGTACGTATGCATGCATGTACGAATGTATGTATGCATATCCGTGTTGTATGTAATCACTATAGCGAGAGCCAGTCGGCAGTTGGACTGGCAGGTTTCGTCGTCACAGAACAAAACAGCAAATGCCAGATCGGCAAAACCCGCACAGCAAAATAGCTGATACCCGGCAGACGCGTATCAGCCGGGCAACAAGCCGGGACCGTTCAGGGTGGCGAGTCCAGCTGCCGGACGGCTGGTCAACCAGCTACATCTGCCGGCTGCCGGTGGTGTAGACGGGCGCGGCCCACTGGCTGGGCGGGGTCGCCTCACCAGCTCGGCTCACCATCATCGGCGCGCCGTCGGTGTGGCCACGGCCGCAGTCATCAGCACGGGATAGCCGCTCTTCTTCCGGTCGAACTCCTGTGCGCTGAAATGAGGAGTGCTGCTGTCGGTGTAGGTCCGCAGAAGCCGCTCGGGAGCAGATCTATCGCGCCAGTCGCTCCTTACGCCGCCTCGAGGAAGAAACGCGGGAGTCCCCTGTGCATGCATTGCAATCTGCTAACCTGCTATGCCCGCAGGCAGTTGTGCATAAGGTTCCAGTTGAATGTTTTAAACACCGCGATCATAAACTATATAGATTCAAGACGTTCAAAGGAAAAAAAACGAAAACTGTTCTGACCCAAAGCGGGACATGCGCTTTCGTTCCCTGGGACGTTGGTGGAGCTTGTCGACGTCTTAAACGGATTATCGACCAGCACGATAACGCATCGGCATTATCAGGCGGCTGTGAAGAGGCTATGTAGGCGTATGAAGCCATGCACTCTGCATGGGCTATGCAGGCGTAAGATGCTAATAAGTCCTTTGTCAGTTTTTCCATGTTTGACATTGTTTCGTGTTTGTGATACAGCTGTAATCTCTGTCATGTTAGCTGTTCCGTCCATGCTTGGTACAACGTCGCTCAAACCTATGTTTCATGTAATGTACCGAAATGCAATGCAGTGCAATGTACGTCAACTTACAGCACGGCCCCCGAGATACTGAGGAGCATCAGTGGGATTGCAAATTATTAAATATCGTAATATTCCACAACAGCCACTAATACCAAGGTATTATTATCAGCAGTGATATCAGCAATTAGCAGCCGAGTGACGAAGACGGGTTCAGAAACCCGCGCTACCACCGCCATCGATGACTACATCTTCCAAACCGCACACAAGGCGCAGTTCACCGTGAGTAGAGTAGCAAGGCAAGTTAAAGGCCACAAGTTGAGACTGTGGCAGGAAAACAATACGTTGAACAATACGCCAGGAAAAAAATACGTTGAATGTCAGCATTGTATGGCTGTGCCAACCAATCTGACAAACTGGTATTTTGCGAGCTGAAATGATCCTATTGACGGCTGAACATCTCCGAATCAAGGGGCGAGGATGTGCACATGATCAGGTCAGACAGTCCGCCCTGCACTCGATCGTTTGTGACACCGATGTGACACCGTGTCCATGTCCACACGCACCCGCACCATTTTTCCTGAGAAGCAGCGTATGTCTGAAGGGCGGAGATGGAGGAGCCTTAAATACATGTGCGATATAATTAACGGGTGCAATTTGCATACATCGAGAGTGGTGAATTGAGAATTAGTGTCCCCTTCCTCCGATAGTTTCAGCTTTTACCATGGAGCCACAAGTTCTCCCAAACCGATTCGGGTCCTCCAATTTCCTTCATGAATCTTCCCTCACAATTTTGCCAAAGTCCTGCCCCTGTTTCTGACCCCTTGTTCTGGTGACGTGCGCCCGAAAGGTGAGCCGATTTAAAGCTACGCTGTACTCACACGGTATGTGGGTCGCAGTCGGCGTCCAGCACCATGACCGGACAGGAGGGCGCATGGGCCGACCCGCTCACCAGCCACTCATCGTGCAGGTCGTGGATGTCGGTGAGGTGGGCGAGTGAGATGGTGCTCTCCTCGTCCCGGCCCCGCCGTCGCATTCGCTCCAGAACCACCGACGGCGAGCTACGCAGGTACACTGCCGGAGGCGGCATCTGTCGGCGGCTGTGCTGCTGCGGACGCGGCACGACTACCAGCTCGGAGGGTTTGCTCTCCTCCGGCACCACTATCGACACCGAGGTCATCTCCTTCTCCCTCAACCTCTTAGATTCCCACTCGTTCACATACTAACTCGCTCACTCAATCACAATCACTCACTCACATACTCACTCACTCACTCTCACTCTCTCTGTCTCTCGCTCCCTGGCAATGAACCCCTCACCGATAAGATCGGGGCTGATGCTGAGCAGGGTCGTCAGCCGGTGGAACCACGTGTCCAGGATGATGTACTCGGCCTCGGTCATCTCCCCGGCCCGCCACAGGTTCTCAACAAACACGTACCTGTGGCGGTGCACCACGACAGCCGTCACCACTCAAACACAAGACGTCCGGCCGGCTCGCCCGGTGCGTCTCCCAGCCGCGTTTGCGCACAAACGCCACAGTGGCATCCACTCACAGGCGTGGCCACTGGCACGGTGCTATCGTCAACACGTCTGCAGACCCGAGCCGCGCCGCGTCAGGCCTCTGTGATTGATCAGTCGTGCATGTATACATGTCGCCAGACGGCACTTTCAGGTGTCCTCACAGCGGGCGCGCCCCGGCTGACTTGGTCCAGGCACTCGGAGCGGATGGACGGGTCCCATCTGTTCTCGGCGTGCACACATTCGTATTGGCGTCACGCACTCACGCCAACGTTCATTTTCCACCACTGACCTGGCGAGCAGCTTTGATCGGGAATGTTTGCGGCTGCCAGACGTGCAGAGAAGTGGCATGATACTCGCGCTCGCGACTATGCTCATTGAAACGTCTCAAAATTCAGTGTATAATTTGCGGGAAATGTGCACTGTCCGTGAGCGTGGAAGACCCCATCAAATGTGACGTTCGCAAGGTTAACACGAAGACAACATTTTTCAGCGTCTTCCTCACGTTACCATATTCCTCAGCATCGCATAATCGACAACATCAATCATGTCTCTGAGAGGATCAGCGTTTAGACTTGTAGGAACGCAGAAAATGAAACGAAAAATGACAGTACCTTGGTACTATTATACCAGAATACTTTCTTCCAACAAACATAGGATTAATGTTCAGCGTTGCGAAACATGGCTCACCACCCTCCAGCTGTGCATTGCTGCCCAGTGCATGCCACCAGCTGTTCGTGGTTCGCCTGGCTCAGCTCAACATTGTTAGGTAAATAAGCATGTGTCCGCTGTCTGTGTTCGTGGTTCGCCTGGCTCGTGTGCACGCCTCCGGTACCCACCTGCCGCTGTGAATTGACCGCTCCATGACCTTGACGTCCTCCGCCGTGGGGAGGACGTGGACGTCGGTCATGGTGAGCTGCGCGTAGCTCTGGAACATGAAGCCCCAGCGTGCACGGTCCGAGAACAGGAGCGCCTGCTCGTGGGAGGAGCACATCGGGGAAAGGACTGGGGTCGCAGCGCGCGGCCAGCCAGCGAGTGGAGGGCCACGTCACACGGACGCTGCCACAGACCAAGTGCAGGCACACCTGGGAAAGGACGGAACCTTCCATACTTTTCTTTTGGGAGGGGGCACTTGTCCTCTCATGCTGCTGAATATGAGCATGGCGTGACTGGAATGTGGGCGCTGACTGGAAATAATAAGGACACGGAAGACCCATTTGCCCAACCTTTTTGGAAGGGCTTCTCATAGTCCGGTTACCATGTCGAGCATCGACAGTGCATTAGAAACCAAACATCATTTCCACTTGACGGATGTCACGTTATGCTTTATGACGGGGACGGAACTCTCCACAAGAAAAATACAATGGAAAGAGACGATGGAAAATTCCGTTAATCTTACATCAGAACAGCAAACATGGATGAATCCTTATCCTGACTTTTCCAAGTTGATAATTTTATCCATCCATCGCATAAAAAAAAACACTACGTAGGCACCTCGTATTCTGTTCCGTTGTTAATCTGGCATTAAACATTAGTTTGAAATTATGCCGCAGTTTCTCTTGGCCGTTGGGTTGATTTTCCCAATGAAATTTACCTGTAGTGTGGACTCTACTGCTCAATGAAGGCCCCATTTCTACTCTACAATAATTGCACTTCTCGATAGTTAAATATCGTCACAAGACTTGTTATTTGGTACCATTCCTGGACAGCAATAGCGGCATACCATTCGTATTTACGCGGTTCACTTTATATCGAAGCGTCCGGGAATTGAAATAACCAACCGCAGACGTTGGACTCCTCCCTGCCGGCCTGCATACACCGGTGCAATGACTCAAAATAGCCCAGGTCAGCAAGTCCACCACCACACCGAACGACACGGGAACTGACACTGCGCGTGAAATCGGCAGGGGAAGCTAAGCCAGTCTCACCACACCAAAAATTGCACCAAACGCCAAAAACCACAGCTTTACTTCCGGTGCAGTTGACTTGCCGGTCCTTAGCGTACAGGCAGCTACAGATGGCGCACGAGCGTAGCGCGGTTTGCAGGTGACACGCTGCCGTTTGTCTACGATAGCTCCAACCGTTGGCTGCAAGCCAATGCCTGCTGACGCGGTGCGTCGGCACTTCCAACACAGGCGCAGCAGCAGCGACCAGCACAATGTGGTGCGTCCGCACTGAACACACAGCGCATCAACGCAGCCCACGGCCGCGGCAGCAACCGCAGGCGCAGCCGAAGCCGCAGCAGCAGCAGCAGCAGCGGTCACGCGGCGCCGCGCCACCGCAACTCACATACAGATTGCTGCCGGCCACGTCCTGCCACAGGTGGACCGGCTCGGCCACCGTCGCCAGGCCAGGCGTCTGCTGTAGGTGCTCCAGCAGGGTGGTCTTGCCGCTGCTCAGGTTACCCTCCACCAGCACGGTGGCCGGGCGTCGCGGCGGCCCGCTCATGGCGACGCAGCCCAGCCCGCCAACCTTCGCCCGACCTGCATAGACAGTAGGGCAGAACGTCAGAGACGAAGTGTTTTTTTCCCGGAAAAACCGCGTAGTGTTTTTTTTTTGCCTTGGGTCATTAGGAACATGACACTTTTTAAAATTTTTGCTGCGCAAAATCGCACTTTACAATCCAAAATTTCCCCCAAAATATGCTCAATTTGTTCTCAATTCCTTCTTAATTAACATAGAACCATGAAACAAATTATATCATGTTGCACGCAACGAGATGAATCCATCGACACTAGATATTATGACCTAAGATCACGGGTTCTCGCTCCAGGTCAGGTCATTGACCTCAGTTTGGCCAAAAATTGTTTTTTTTCGCAACTTTCCCGGGTTTATCCTGCGACGGTTACAGGAGAAATCAACAAAATTTGGAATACGTCACCAATATGGCTACCTCGTAGCTTGTGATATCATCAAATGCGTCATTTCTTCTAAAGGTTGGAGGTCACGAGAGGTCAAAGTTGAGAGGTCGCACAAGGTCAAAATTGGAAAGTGTACGAAATTCCAAGATCTGTAGTTGCGATAAAAATTTGGGCGTCGAATTCGAATTCAGCACTAAAAATTACCTTCTTTTCCTTTTGTCTTCTTTCAGTTCGTTTAACACGCGCCCTGGAGGGCCTCGGAAAATTACGCGCACTGGAGGGGAAAATTCCGCCCCCCTAGGATCTCGGCTCCTACTGGGGCTAGAGCAGCGAAATTCGCAGAGTGGATGGGCACGATGGTGAACTCTATTGTGTGCAAATTTCATGACCTTATGTCAATATCTTCAAAGTCAAATGAGGTCAAAATAGCAAATTTTTCTGGTTTTGCGTTGATTGACTTGTCATTGTTGTGGATCGCTGTGGTTGTGTTTAAATGCTCCAAAATTGGCATTAATGATGTTTTGAGCATTACTAATGATGCAATGTAGATGCCAGATCAGCCATTTGACCTCAGGTCACCTATATAGGAGCACTTTAGCAGGTCATTACCTGCTCCAGATACCGGAACCGGGCTGCCCACCCGACTGCTCCGTTGGGCGGTTCGGTACAATCGGCTTCGCAAAGAAAGGAGTGAAATACATGAATAAAGTATGGAAACGCTTAGGCACACAATGACAAACAGTAGATTTCGGGATGTGTAGAGAGTAACATGTAAAGTGACATTAATCGCATGACAGTCATTTGCATTTTTGACAACATTCCAGTTGACCAAGCTTGGTTCTATTAGCCTGTCATGAACTTGACCTGACTTGACCTCGGCTACCTAACATGACTTTTGAATTATACAGCATACCAAAATACACCAAACAAGTCGCTAGTGTTGTCAAGAACAGTTCCCTTTTGCCAATATACGGAAAGCACATCAGCGCCGATTTTTGTGGTCCGACGCTGCGAATTGTTTTTACTTTAACGGCCCCTAACTTGAACAGTTTTCTGCGGATGTTCATTTTTCTTACCTCAAACAATGCGCCGGTCATTTCCAAGTAGGTACGCAAAAATGGCGTGTATCGACCGGGACAAGATGGAGTTATGTACGAAAAATCGGAAGGATGGGCGGATTTCACCATCCCCCTCCAGGGCGTGTGTTAGCCTGTCATAAACTTGACCTGACTTGACCTTGGTGACCTGACATGACTTTGAAACAATATAGCATAACAATGTATACCAAATAAGTCGCTAGTTTTGCCAAGAACACTTCCGTTTTGCCGATATACGGGAAGCGCCTCAGGGCCGATATTTGTGGTCCGGCGCTGATATTTTTTTTTACTTTAGCAACCCCTAACACGAAAAAGTTTCGGTAGATTTTCATTTTTCTTGCTTTAAACAACGCGCCGGTCATTTATAAGCAGGTACACAAAGAATGGCGTATATCGGCCGGTAACATCTGGAGTTATCTACGAAAAACCGGAGGGATGGTCGGATTTCGCCCCCCCCCTCCAGGGCGCGTGTTAACCGCGCCAAGTAATTATGCACTTGTTACGTGTAATTTAGGAGGTAAAAGTAGCATCTCTTTCAGGAATTCTTATAATCAATGGGATGTTAGGTAACCCCAAATATCTTGCATATTTGGATCTCCTACATTTTACATGAAATAAATTACCAAAAATATATTTAAAATAGAGAAGGCAAAAACTGTATACAACCAATTTTTCGTGCTTCTGCTTCAAAAGATCTGCTGGAGGGCTAGAATGGTGTCATTATTTGTAAACAATGCAAGGTTAGTTGTCTGCTGAATATGGCGGCGGAGCGCGTGCATATGCAAACCAGGTCACAATCGGCAACGGGTTTGGCGGATTTTGTTGGTTCCGCTCAGAAACTTGTGAGATCCGAATTACTAACGCTGAGGGAAGTCCTACGTCATGGCTTATTCCTACAGAGCACAGCACAGAGCACAGATCTAACCGATAACAGGAAAATTCCCTACGCAGACATACCCAAAGAACTTGCCGCAGAAGCTGACTATTTGGTAAAGAGCTCACACGAAGTTCCGTCCACCAGTCGTTATAAGTGAGCGGCAACTACAGAGAGATATCAAGACAGCTCTGAAAATAGCATCCGACATCGGCAGAGGAGTAACGTCGAAAAAAGGTGCAAGAGGCAACCGACAGGCTGGAAAAATTCTAGATTTGTCGCGTTGTAAATGTCCGATTGTGGCGTGCGATCAAGCCGGTTGTGAGGGCTGACGCCGAGGCGCACTGCGAGTGCAGTTGCCCCCGAGAGCGGAAAATTCCACGCATCGAACTCAACTTCCTCATGAGCCTTTGGCTCATGAGAAATTTGAATTTCAAAGCCAAAAGTCAAGTGATAAGAAGGGATCGACGCAGATGATGAGGAAAGATGCCATTGAGTCCAGGAGGGAGAGAGAGAGCACGCGAAGTGAGACAGGACACAGCAAGGGATCGTGATGAGAGGGCGAGACTCGAGAGAGAGTCAACTTTTGATGAAAGGACTTCAGGGGAGATGAGAGAAATGATGCCTGAAGATGTCGATAAAAGTGCCGACACAGAAGACGATGCAGAATCTTTAACGGGTCAAGTGCAGCCAAGCGGCACCAGAAATATGGTAAAAATAGTACAGACTACACTCGCGGATATTCGCTACAATGTGTCCGATGACGCAACTGCTGCTGTCGCGAGCGGATATCTGTAGGATCTCATGAGGGCTGGCATTGTACAAAAGAATATAAGACATCTCGCAGTAGATCGAATGAAGGTCACTCGGGCCAAGAACATTCTGATGATGAGCATGAGGAAAGACGGACGGAAAGAAGGCGAAGCGAAATGTGTGATGTATGACAGCAGGATTGATGCTACTGAAGTCATTATCTATGATGAAAAAACACAGACAAATCACACGACACTGAGAATGGAAAACTGCTATTCACTAACTGACGAAGCCGGAAAGTATCTCACTCAATTTACCCACGAGAAGGTAGGCGAAACCACGTCTTCTTCAGAACAAGCTGCAGACTTCCTTGTGAACTGGATGACGACACACGGAGTTGATGAAACACTCGTCGCTATCGGAGCTGACTCGACTGTAAGCAACACCGGCCACAAAGGTGGAGTCATCCACATCATTGAGCAGAAGCTGGGGCGAAAGTGTGCGTGGCTGGTGTGCGAGCTTTATCCGAATGAGCTACCTCTTCGCCACCTCATCGAACAGCTGGGTGAGAGGTCATTTCAGTTCGTAGTATGCTCTCACTAAGCCATGTTGTCAGTCCAGGTAATCCGGTTATCAGGTCTCATTACGATACAGAGGCCAGTATTATGCCTCTCTTTGGATAGGGCCCGTTATATTCCGATATACAGATGTATTCCTGCCTGTATGCATTTTAAAGAATTGCGAATTCCTGCTGCAAACTTTTTGCCAAAGAAATATTTCAGCGCACTGCAAATCATGACTCCCAGCATCCGGAACTCTAAAGGTATAGACTGAATAGATACCTATTACAGTCACAGCATTGGGCGCTGTATAACCACTGCAGTTGATGCGCCCTAAAACCCAAATAACTAACAGTCACAGCATGCTTTGCAGATGGAAAGACAAACTCCAAGACGGGGTTTTCGGGCGAGGTGGGCAAACTGCTGCAGCGAGCGAAGGATCTCCCTGTGAACTTCAAGTTCAAGCCCATCACGACCGGGGAATCAATCGATTTGCCGAGCGAAGTCGTGCGGGACTTGTCATCAGACCAGCGGTACACGTACGGGATGGTGCAGGCGGTGCGGTCTGGGGAGCTGCCGAGGGACATGTGCCTCTTGCTGCACGGGCCTATCTGTCATAGCAGGTGGTTAACCAGTGGCTGTGCGCTTCTCCGACGTAGCCGACCGCGGCCTAGCGGGAGAGCTACTGTTGAGACTCGGCGGCTCGTCACATTCGTTGTCAGCTGCTACTTCAAAATGGTTCAGGACGCTGTTGCACCACACATCAAGCGTGGTGCGTGGTTTGCACACAGTGAGGCAATTCTGCAATCGATGGTGTGCAGCTGCAGCCGCACCGAGCGGGAGTTTGGCGTCGCCAAAATCCTCCAGCTGCGCAAGGGCGATGATCGAGGGGACATGTCTGTCAGGGAAATGAGAAAGCCACATTCCGGTCACGCTACCCCCCCCCCCCACCCACAAATTTACCTCCCAGTCAGTGCCCCTCGTTTTACGCCCACAGGTAATGCTCGACTCATGATGACGGGAGGTCACGGTTCACAATGCTCCTATTAATGGCATGCACTAGGTGTGGTCGAACAACAGCACAAGCACCTTGAGCATGGTGATTATGATGCTGTTAGCACCGCACGCGCGTGACGATCCGCCAACAACGCCGACACACAACGAGCGCTTGTTCAATGGTATCATCCTGCCATCTAGTGATAAATATTGTTACCTATGCTTCAGCGTTGAATCTGATGACATTCATTCCATATTCCATGCCGTAATACCAAGACCGTGCTCCTACCTAGCGAGAGAAGGCTGAACTTATGCTTCTTGGATATCACAATTGAGAGTAGATCTTCTGAACAATCCAGTCCCGAAAGTAGATCCTCTGAACATACCGGACCAAGAGTAGATCCTCTGAACATTCAGACCCGCGAGTAGATATTGTGAACATTTCCATCCTCCGAGTAGATCCTGTGAACATTTCCAGCAGTAGATCTTCTGAATAACTAAGGCCTATTTGTAGATCCTCTGAACAATCCGGTCCCGAGAGTAGGTCTTGTGAAAAAAATATCTTGAAAGTAGATCCCGTGAACACTTTCGTCTTCGAGTAGATCTTCTGAACAAACCAGTCCCGAGATTAGATTTTGTGAACATTTCCAGCTTACAGTAGATCCTCTGAACATTTGCATTCGGTAGTAGATCTTCTGAACACTTGAGGCCTATGTGTAGATCCTCTGAACAATCCAGTCCCGAGAGTAGTTCTTGTGAAGAAAAAAAATTATTGAAAGTAGATCCTGTAAACACTTTCGTCTTCGAGTAGACTCTCTGAACAATGCAGTCCTGGGAGTAGATCTTGTGAACATTTCCTCCTCCTAGTACGTCTTGTGAACATAGACCTTCTGAAAGTAGGTGTTCTGAAAATGGATCTTCTGAAAGTAGGTCTTATGAGCCTCACCCATGGAGCCAAGAGCATATGCCCCATTGGAGATGTGGTGCTCCTCCGACTGGAAAAGTGCTCCACTCCAGGACATTCAAGCGCCCCTTTCCACAATCCAAACCACTGGACCCGTCCCTGTCCCTACATAGCTAAGCTGCCCACGTTACTTAAAAATTTCGAGCCTCCGCACCCGCACCGAAAAAAAAACAGCACAACACATTATTGCACACATATATGCACGAAACAATTTATACGTGAGATAAAAACAGCGTGAATGTCAGTCAAACAGAAGATGGCACCAACAGCGAACTTTTCTAGCCTCCCACCCATAAACATCGTCAAATAATTAATGGTCATAAGCCGCCATTTTGTGATTGGTTATATATCGAATGCAACCTTTTCGCAGTCTCTGCTAATATTTTTCCTGTACCAACTGTGGAGCAAAACGTCCAAAAATCACCGCATGAACTATCCGATCATATACTTGCTACAACATCCACATGAATTACCCGATCAACTACCTGCTACAGCATTCACATAAATTCCCGCATCGACTAGCTGCTACAACATTCACATGACGTTTCATGTACGGGTGACGAAGATAAGGAAGCACTCCCCCAACTGAGATTAGTCACAGCCTGACACAACGCAGCTGGATGACACAGCTTATTCGACCCATATTCGACACAGCTCGCACAATCGGGATGCCTGTATCCACCCGTCCCGAGGCCGCACGCAATGCTCAGCCGCTGACCGAGACTCCACCTTGTAACCAACCAGTGCGACGCCGCCGGCGTGGTTCCCCACGTTCGATGGGCCGGCATCGACCCACGGCCACGGTGGCCACTTCCGTCACGGCCCAGCACGCTCAGTCCACGGACGGACCGGACCAGACCAAAGCGGCTGCGGCGCGCCAGCCAGTCGTGATGCGGCCGGGACTCACCTGGCGCTCCACGACCCCGTTATCGGCCGTGACGCCCGGGCAGCCCATCCGCCGCACTCTGCCGGCGGCGCGCCGGCACCACGCTCACGGCGTCCTCGTATCGGCGTCGGAGGCGTGGCCAGCACGGTGCAGCCGCCACGGACAATGGCGGCGGGTCGCCGGGCCAGGTCGGCTCTGTGGCGGCGGCGCCACGTGACCCTGCTCTGTGAGGTTCACCTCCCGGCAGTCGGCGGCATCTCGTATGACGACCGTCTGAGGCTCACGTGACATGTTCTACACCCAACCGCACACCACCCCACTGCACGTGCGACAGTCAACCGGCATCGTACCAACGTGCAGCTCACATCGTGGGCGGGGTGCACCATGGAAGCAGTTACAAAGGGTTGATCGTGACGTCACGCGGATCAATGAGTACAAGTGGCGTGTCGCACCATTAAATTCCACTCGTTTTACCATTGCCTTAACTTTTGCGTGTTACTAGGCAATAATAGGAGACCGTTGCTTTTCCTCAGGTATACCCAGGCCAGTTTTAGTATGTTTCTGGCTATGGGGACATACAGCTTATCTTTAGCATGCTTCTGGCCATGGGATATACAGCCTAGCTTTAGCATGCTTCTGACTAGGAAAGGGTATACATTAGGGTGTGTCACTGCAAGGGTTTTTCTCTTAGATCTGGCGGAAAAACGGTGGAAAACTGGCGCATGGACCTAAAAATATGTTTGAGACAAAAAGAACCGCACAAAAAACGGAATTATGGCTGCGCAACGACTTTTTCCACCGTGAGCGAGAAAACTCTAAATCGATGGTGGCGACACCTATAAAATGCATCCAGCGCCGTCTGTTCTAACTCCCTATCCCAGTCCTTTTGTTTTTCCGTCAACTATTTGAAACTAGAATGAAGTTTCAGACTGTTTTTAAAAGGAGAACGAAACAAAAAATTGGCTTTAAAAAATTGAAATAACTTTTCCCACTATTGAAAGCCATATTTCACACTTCGACGGTCGCAAAGACAAAACCGCGAAAGGCCGTCATACGACCATTGAAACAGAGGAGCACGTGGTGGTTCTGAGTGAGCCTGGCGGCTCTTACATCACACATTTCACGCCCCGGTCCGGAAAAGCCATCGACCTGGCGGCCGAGCTGCATGCGATCAGCCAGCAGTACGGCGGCGGCGGCATCGGGGAAGATGACGGCACTCTCGGCGGTGGCTGTGGCAGCGGCGGCCGTAACGTTCCTGGCGGCGGCGGTCCCGGCCGCAGTGGAGGCGGCGGCGGGGGCGGTCCCGGCCCCAGTGGAGGCGGCGGCGGCGGTCCCGGTCCCAGCGGCGGCGGCGGCGGCGGCGGCGGCGGCGGCGGCGGTGGCGGCGGCGGCGGCGGCGGCGGTCCCGGCCCCAGTGGAGACGGCAGCGGTCCCGGTCCCAGCAGAGGCGGCGGCGGTCCCGGCCCCAGTGGAGGCGGAGGCGGCGGTCCCGGCCCCAGTGCAGGTGGCGGCGGCTCTGGTACCGGTGGAGGCGGCGGTGGTGACGGCAGTGATGGCAGAGGCGGCGACCCTGGCTGCGGTGGCATACGAGTCCTTGGATGCGACGGCACTGCGGTTAATACTGGAGCGACCGGCGGCGCATGTCGGCTGTTTGAGCTGACCTCCGACACTGCAGTCCACTGGTTCGTGTGTCAAATACATGCCAATGAACTAAATCTGAGACACGTTTTCCATGCTCTGGATGGTACCACCTCCGGTCCCAAATCCTGGACCGGACCACTGGGCAAGAGCTGTCAGACCAAGGTGTGGCAGAAAGACGTGGTCGCATTCACCGCCATCCCTGGATTGGTTGATGAACTTCCTGTCGACACACTGAAGCAACTCAGCACAGACCAGGAGCTCCTCTACCGACTGGCGCGGTCTGTCCAGTGCGGCTCGGTGTCTGAAACGATACCCAAGCGCAAGATAGGCGAGCTCAACAACGCTCGCTGGCTGACGCTGGGATCGCGACTTCTTCGTCTCTACATGTCCACCGAGACGCCGTCCGCCGAGCTGAAGCAGGTGGTGGAGTTCCTACTCCTGCACTACATCCCGATGTGGTTCAGAATTCGTCTGTACAGCAGGTGTGCCTTCGGCGCCAAAAACTTCTTCCACAGCGTGACGCTCCTCCGCCGACTGCCGGAAGAAATCCAAAGAATCGTGCGAACGGTAATGCAGCGAAATGGTTTCTGGGCCCATCCCGAACAGATGCTTCTGGCCATGGTGGCTGACGACGACGCGCCAACGAGGCATGACGCAATTCGCCTCATAACGGGTGCCAGACAGCTGCATATGGTGGGTGTGAGGCCGTTCAGAATTCCAAGGATCAACTTCCGGGCTTCTTACTACGCTCAGCTGATTGACTGGGACAAGGAGATGGTAACGGAGCCGCCTCTCCTGAGACACCTCGGCAGCGAGGGGCTGCAGGCGATCGCGGTGGCCCCGCACAGAGTGCCACCGTACCCGGTACACACGCAGGCCGTCGAGCGTGCCGTACGCACGGTCACCGAGGCGTCGACCGAGGTTTTAGGCGAGGAGGCGCGCCACGGCCTCATCACGGCCCGTCTCCAGCATCGCCGCATGCTGCCCACCTTCAACACCAAGCGGGATGCTATTCCTGCTTACATAGTGTCGTTATCTGGTAAGTGGACGGCGCCGAGCTTCTCGTGGACGGCGCCGGGAATTCGATGGTGGGTTGGGCGACGGGCGCCCGGCTGGGGGGAGACCGGTTGCGCGAGGCGCCGCCACAGTCACCGGTGAATTTAAAGTTTCTGTTCCTGATGCGGTACGGCTTTTTCGCCGCGTTTTTCTCTGGGCTGCTACCGCGCTGCTCTGCTGTCTCTGCGGCTTGTGTTGCCTCCGCTGCCGTTTTCGCCGCTGTCGTTGGTCGTTGATTGCGCCCTGTCGTTGGTCGTTGATTGCGATTGCGATCCGTGCGCCCTGTGTTTTCGAGTCTTTCTCCAGGCACGGCTCCGTCTGGTGGGTTCGCTTCGAGCCTCTCGGCTCTGTGTATTGAGGAATATCGATGATTCATGAAATACGTAAATAAAAAGCACGTTATATTTGTCCCGGGTTGAACCGCATGCACCGTCTTCATCTGGCATGAAAGCAACATAAACGTTCTTTGTATGCGTAAAAAATGCAGGCCTATACTTTTATTCAGCGGCAGCCGCCAACGATACAGCTATGCGTTGAGTAGGTGGCGCCACCAGCGCTATGTTAAGAGATAGGGCAAACACAAAAATGCTCTGCGCTGCCATAAATTTATTTTCTGGCAAAAAATAGTGATGAAGCCTTTCTTTTTAAGCCAGTGTGCCAAATTTCCATACATTTTCCGTAGCTTTTGTTTCAAGTGACACACCCTAGTATACATCTTAATTTAGTAAGCCTCTGGTCAAGAAGGGTATCCTAGTTTTAGTAGGCTTCTAGTCAGGGCATTTACAAAGTAGTCCTAGTATGCTTCTGCTATATTTTGCTTCTGATAGATGCTCGTAAGAATTATTTCGAGAACCATACACAGATATGTAGGATATCGATGGCGTTGAAGTTGAATTGTGTTCGTAAGAAATTATTTGTTTTCGTGTCGGATTAGTCCAGGAAATTAATAGGCGAGTGAGGTATTATGCAATAGGGAGTAGCAGGTAATGAACACGAGGAAACACAATGGGAATGGGCAATCACGGGTCGGATAGTATGGAATGGAATGAAGAATGGTGGCACAATAATGTCGTGGTTGCGATAATTAGTGGCATTTTAATGTATGTATGTATTTAACGCCTGTACTTAAAATGCTATGATTAATATTGTGCGCCCAGAATTATCGCATGCTACGCCTATGACTGCACCAATGGTGGTGTCAAGGATTCCGGCAAAACTCCGTAGCCACCCCTAATGAAAGACTATGTTGAGATGAAAGGAATGTCACCGTATTCAAAATATGGAACAATTAATCAGTAATTTCAACAACAATGTTCACACGAAACCATCACAAAACTACTGGACAGCACCTCCTGATGTAAAATGCTAAAGAACTCACCCACGTTATTAGGACTTTAATTTAGGCCCAGTAGACACGTTTACAATGGTGAGTTAGCCGCAGGATGATGGCGTACACTTACGCAACACAATGAGGCTAAACACACCACTTCGGTCGAACCTAACGTCTTGACATCATCGCAGGCGATAATTGGGAAGGTCAGAGTATCGCTCCGCACAGTACACACGGATCGCCGTGTGTGCTGTCGACCGCACGCCATGTGTACAGCCGCTCGTGGCCATCACCGCAGTGCGCACGACACGACACGCGTACCGATCCGTCGAGTCGTCGTGCGACACCTCAGCAGCTCAGCCAAACAACGCGGACGATGATGGTGCCGTGTATTCTCTGTCGTCGTTTCGGCGCAACCAACGGCATCAATACCCAGAACACCCCGCACGTGCGCGCCCGAACCGGCCCACCCGCCTTGAAGCCGATATGAATTACACTGGAAATGATGATACGGCCTCAGCGACACCTGTTGGAGGGAGAATGAACTCAGAGTGCGATCAGAAACGCCTGCCAGCCTGCAGGGCAGGCTTACAGTGGGTACTCAAGTACAAAGCGATGCATATCATTCAGATTGGTAATAATAAGGGCTACAATTTGCAATGGCATGTAAACGAATCACTTGGCATGCAAGCGATCGCATTCATAGCTGTATGCTCTTCCAGGCAGACTGCTTATTGACGATGTGAGGTGTCATTTGTCACCCTGTGCAGTGCAAAAAAACCGGTTGTGTGTGTGGTACTATGTGATATTGAGGTACATTATGAGCCCAGAAGCAACACAGCTTTCTTAAATCTTGGAACTTGAAGTGGCTACTGTCTCTTGGCGACACACAGACTGTTCGGTCATACGGAGTCGCTAATTTTCCACGCCGATTCGTCGCGGGCGAAGAGTAGCGACAGGCAGGTCTCAAACCCACATCATTTCAGTTGGGGACCAGGCACCCCTGAACAACTGACACCATCTGACACACTACAGAAGTGAACGTCATCTTTGCAAATTAACTGTTAAAAAGGAATCGCAGCAATCATACTGGATGCCTAGAAGTGACTTCCAGCCAGCTCATCAAGACGCAACCAAGCCATGTACTTTGCTCACCTGACTCTGTCAGCCCTCATTCCTCCTGCAGCTGTGCCAACAGCAGCCTCCTCTTCTTCTCCAGTTCGTCTTCGCTCAGTTCGCCCTCCTCCGGGCCGTCGCGGCCTGCTTTCCTGTCGCGCTTCCTGTCGAGTCGGTCCGAGTCGGAGTCGCTGCCGCTGCTGGAACGACTGCGACGCCGCCGGCGCGACTTCCGCCTGCCGTGCCGCCGGCCGCCCTCGCTCGAATCCTCGCTCCGCGAGCCGGAACGTGAGCGCGAGCGCGACCGCGAACGGCGCTTGCGACGGCGTCGCGACGAGCGGCGCTCCGACGAGTCGGAGCGCGAGCGCGAGCGCGAGCGGTTCTTCTTCTTGGTCTTCTTCTTCTTCTTGCTGTGGTGGTGGCCGCACGCGTCCTCGAGCGTCTGCAAGTAGTCGCGGAACATTCGCACCCGCTCCGACTCCAGTTCCACGGCGTTGAACGCCGGCTCGGTCTCGAGCAGTGCGCGCGCGTCCGCCCACGCCGTGTCGTGGCGCACGTCGCTGGCGCGAAGCATGCTCTTGAAGGCGGCCTCGAGCTTCTTCACGCGGCGACTCTCCTCCTTGACCTTCTCCTTCTCGCGCGACTCGGCCTTCTCGAGCAGCGAGTTATAGGTCAGCTTGACGTTGCCGGCGTCGAGCGTGCCCGACCGCTTATCCTCGCACACCACCGTGGCGAACTCTTCGAACGTGGTGGTCACCTGGTCGACACGAGGCGGGCCGACGTCAGGCGTCAGGGACGCGACGACGCAGTGACGACATCGTGTCAAGCGCCGAGGGAATAGCGCGCACAATGGCCGTCAACATTTGCAAGCGCCTTTGGTTCACACCTGTTGCATTCACTTGACAAATATGCATGCACACCTGCACATAATTTGCATATGCACACATATGCATGGCATATGCGTACCGAATCCATAGATTCATTTGAAATAGTAACGCATACCTTGACTTGATCTCATCCAAAAATGGTCTTGGTAAGCTTCTGGCTTCTGGCCATAGTGCAACAAATAAAACATAAACGCAATTTTAGTTATTGCAGAATATATATGCAGTGTGGAGATTTAGAGTGAAATTGAATGACATACTCTCACAGGCTTGATACATTGATGTCCCAAATTTAACTCCATTATCAGGAATTAAAATCAAACATATAACACACATTTTGTTTCTTAGAGCCAGCAATTACGAATTCATTTTCAATTCATTTCATTTCCAAATTCACAACTGCCATCCTGTATGCATACCACTTGCAGATTCTTGTTTAAGCTTAGACCTGAATAGCAACCAGAGACAACATACATATCTAAAACAACACCAAAAAGTGCAGAACATTCATGTTGGTAGAGCCAAACCGTCGTGCACCTCTAGGATGCACTGAGGTAGACAGATGGAATACATGAATAAAAAGCGAAATATCCTACGCAGTGTCACTGTACTTGGGTGTGATGTTTTTCACCGACCAATTCAAATTTCGACACACCTCCGTACTTACCCCTACCACCCGATATACCGGGTACGCTCCATAGCTCCTTGAGCTACCTTCCGATACTCGTGAATCGCAATGTCATCACGAACAAAACATCGCAACGTAATAGAAAACGCCCCCAACCGCTCCGCCAGCTGTGCCGCCAACACCCACCTGCACCTCGAAGTCCTTCTCCTTCAGAATCTCCTTGATGATCTTTTTCTCGTCGTGGAAGCGCGACTTGAGGTCCTCCACATAGAACTTGAAGAGGTCGAGCGGTGTGGAGCCCGTCTGGCCGAGCATGGCCGAGAACCGCACGTCCGAACTGATCACCGGGTATAGCTCCACCCAAAGCGACATCGATGTGAGTTTGCCCTGGTCGTGCAGCTCGTCCAACAGTGCCGAGAACGCGTCGCGATTCTTCCGCTCCAGCCGCAGCTTGCGCTTCTTCTCGGCGTCTTTCTCCTCCTGCCGGAAAGGGCAAGGGCGTGGTGCGGTGGCATACCGCCCGGGTGGCGTAGTGTGTAGCGGTAGCTTAGTGTGCCGTAGTAGTGGCATAGTGCGTGAGGTAGTGGTGTGGCGCATAGTGGCATAATGTGTGGTGATGGTGTAGAGCATGTTAGTGATGTAGAGCATGGTATGGTGGAGTAGCGTGTGTTGCAGCGATGTAGTACGTGTCACACCACTCTCGCGCATGACAAAGCAGCAGCATACACTGGCCAGCAGTTCAGGGTGTAGCACACTGGTGTAGTGCACTCCTTACTGCCGTAACGCATGACAATACAGCAGCGTACACTAACAAGTAAAGTGGGGCGTAGCACAATGATGTGGTGAACCTCTCACTTCCGTAACGCATGACAATGCAGTAGTAAACACTACCCAGTGGAGTAGGGTGTAGCACAAAAGGGCTTCGAAATGCTACAGCCAAGCGGATGCGGTGGCACGGGAGGACGGCGCACCTGCTCCTCCTGCTCCAGCTGGCGCACGTGATCCTCGTACACGATGAGCGCGTCCTCCTTGTCCATGCCGAGCAGGTCGGTGTCCTCGGCGAAGCGCGGGTTGTCGAGCAGCATCTGCTGCGCCTCCTGCCACCTAGTCAGGTGCGTGATGTCGGCCATCGAGTCCAGGATCTCGGACAGCACCTGGCGGCGTCCCGAGCTCGGTAATGGCGCCGGTCTGTCTCTCGGTCACGGAGCGCACCGCGGCGTCCGCACGCCGAGGTCGGGATCGCAGAAGACACAGGTATTCTATCGCTGAATCCGGCAGTCAGACAGGATGTCGGGATTCGGCGACTGCTTCAGGTTCCCGAAAAGACCATGGAGATCGCAAAATGGAGTCCGGGTTTCGAAGAAACATAGGAAAGTGAGACAGCAAACCCAGTCGCGACCCGAACCTGTAGATTTCCAGATCATGGGCATTTGATTAGATACCATTTGACATCGCATTTTATTCATCTGTACATTTTAAAATATACCTGTCACCATTGATGTGGTGCACGCATTATCTAAGATTAAAACTTGGCGATGCAGCCACCTGGCAATCACCCTTTTCTCTCCCGAAATGTGCTCATGAGCCTGCGTAATCTTTGTATGCTATCCAGGCGTCCATCCAGGAAGATTATCTACAGAACAAACGAAATACATTTGTGGTGGTACCAATGTTTAGGAAGAAGACAGGTACGAACCCTTCAGCTAATTAGTTTCACCTCCGTATGCTGCAAATGCCTAGTACGTATTGTCTGAAAACAATCTGATGCACTTTTGATATCGATTCTCTACTGAGTGCTCACAAGTTTGATTTTAGCACCGGAAGATCAGCTGTAGATTAGTTGTTGCTGATGCACGATGAGGTAGCCACGCATGCTGATCAGGGAAGCATGATGGATATGGCTTTGTTTTTGTTTACAGTAGTCTTTGACGTGGTATGCCATGACGTGATGAGCGCCAAGCTGCAGTGTCTCGAAATAGGTCGACATATTCTAGAATGGTTGTCGTCCTTCATGATTGGTATAATGATGTGGGTCTCTAGCAAGGACACTGAAAGCCAGTTAAGATATTTCATGAGTATAGGCGGCATAAACCAAGACAAAAAGTCAACCAATGCTACATCCATTATATAGCTGATATATGCATATCATACCTTGCTTCAATCCCCATAATAACTTGAACTACTGTTTTGATGTAATATAAGAGCCACAATAGTCACAATATCCCAAACACTGTACAGTTTCTGTGAGTGTGGGCCTTGATAAAACCACCCAGACATTTTTCGTGGAATCGAAATATAATACAGCCCTTATAGCCGTGAATGAACAAAGCGATCTTGATGACCAACGCTGAAAGTTCACCTGCACAACAAAGCCAATAGCCATACAACCTCCTGTATCACGTACACACAAACAGTGGCTCACCTTCATGTTCCGCTTGCGCATTTGCTTGGCTTCCTCCTTCTCACGCTTGGACAGGGTGAATACGACGTCCTCGTAGATGTCACGGCGCTCGTGGTCAGGCACCGCACGCCACACCTCCATGTCGGCGAACATCTCTTCACATTTGTAGTACTTGGTCATGGACGTGATCCTGTCGCCACTCAGCAGGAACTCCTCCAGGTCCTCCTTGGCCTTCTTGGCCCGCAGCCGCTGCTCCTCCTTCTCCTCCTTGCCGCGCTGCGTCTTGTATGAGTGGAACGCCTGCTTCTTCTCGTTGAGCCGCTGCAGGGTCTCGTAGCGCGGGTCGGACGAGATCAGCTTGAGCGCCTGCTCCCAACTAACGCCACTGGGCACGCCCTTGTCGCGCAGCAGCTCTTTGAACGCCTCGATCGCCTCGCGCTTGTCCTTGAACACGCGGCGCGGCTCGGGCGTGCCGGCGGCGCTGCTGGCGGCGCTGTCGCCGCCGGGCGACGCCACCGCCGCATCGCCGGGAGCCGGCGGCGGCGGGATGTCCATGGCGGCCAGCGTCGCCGCCATCGCCAAGTCCAGCGCCGACTTCTTGCCGTCGCCGCCGGCCGCGTCGGCCGCCTTGGTGGGCGTCGGCGCGCCGGCCGCCTCCTGGCTGGTGAGGCGCGTCTTCAGATCCTGCAGCTCGGGCGGCACGGTCCAGCGCGACTCCTTGGTCGTCGAGTGGCTGTAATAGATCTTGCCGCTGTCGGACGTGTACTCCTTCCAGGGGCACTGGGCGAGCAGCCGCTCGGCGGCCGACTTCATCTCGTCCGGCTTGTCCCAGGCGCTCTGCTTGGTGGCCGTGTTGTAGTAGTAGGTGCGGCCGTCCGGCGCGCGATGCTCCGTCCAGGCCGTCTTCGGCGCCACGCCAGACGGCGCAGCCGACGCTCCCGCCACCGGTGCAGACGGCGGCGCCGTCGGCGGCGGCACCGGCGGCGTGGCCGGCCGGGGCGAGGCGGCCGCGCCGGCCGGCGGCAAGTTAGGCGGCGGCCGGTGGAACGCCGCGAAGCCGGGCGGCGGCATGCCCGGCGGCGGCATGCAGAACGGCGGCAGCGGGATGCCCGACGGCAGCGGGAAATTGGCCGGTGGCGGCGGGCCCGCCATGGCCACACAGTCGGCACCGACGCACAAGACGAGGCACGGCGCTCAGTGTACAATGATGCTATGATACTGTTGGAGCAGAGGACATGTGAGCCGTTAGGTTGTGAATCACACATTATGGAAATGAAGGTGAAGGTGAAAATATGCAAAGGTGAAAATATGTGCACACACAAGCATAGATAAGTCGGTGTTATGTGCATAGATAAGTCATGTGAGAAAGCTTCAGAGCTGAAAATGACACTGGCACATAGAAGTCATGGTATAGGCCAGTATTGGGGATTGGTGATTATCACAAGAAACTGGTTCCTCATTATCCCACATATCCTCACACATGAATAGTTCATATCACCAGATTGATATGATCTGCACATGGCAACAATCCAGGGCCAGAGCTCATTTTTAGAGTAGAACTAGGCAGAAACATATAAATGACAAAAACTAACATTCATGTTTGATTACAAAACAAACAATAAAGAAGAAGAAACCTAAAAAGGTTGTGTAGCTTAAAATGTTAGCATAAACCAAATAACAAACATTAATTTTGAATTCATTAAGCACTTTGATAGAGCAATTGGGAAAATATCGATATGAAAGGCACATGCAAAAATATACATTAATTACCCATATTTTGAACTTACTTGGCTACTTTACTGATTTGCAGACTAAAAGTAACTACAATTGAAGTTTCAGTTCATACCCAAATTTTGCATTTTAAGGATGGTTCCCCAGGTTCCATTCTGCTTTAGATCTTGTCAATAGGCACAGTAGTTTGCAATTTGAAAAAAAAACATGCAATTTGGAACTGGAATAGATGGTCACAGTACATGACACTTTAATCATGTTGAAACATGTGTTTCTATATGCTTTTTGTTCAAAATTCAAGATTGCTGAAAAAATAAAATACACCCTCCTTTTGGCATCCTGATGCTCACCAACTGAAATGTGAACATTTATGGTGGCAATGAGTGCTTGCATCATCTTAATCTTGATGACATTCAAGAAAATCAAAAATCCACTTAGCACCTCAAGATGCAAATTTGCCAAAGCTATTGGGTGATCCTTGTTACTGGCCATGTCATCTGAAAACCAGCTGTGCAACAGACATGCAGCTTGCTGGGATACCTATCTATTGCTGGGGTGCTAAGGTGTGCACAAGTTATGCAATCATAATCATGACAACCTGGGCATGTATCAGACATGCACTTGCCTCAATTTGCACTCTGAAGGTAAACCAAGATGGAAAAAAATCCAATATTTCTGAACACTGCTCTTTATGTTTTTGATTATGGTCTCCATACAATATCAATATGGGGTCTGGAATAGTTACAATGTTTTTTTTTTTCCTGGCCAAGTGCCTAGTTAGGCAAAACAGCAGACTTGTTCATTCTCCATTTTGTCAATATAGGAACCTGAAAACTAACAGACAGACTGCATATTAAACACACACACCCACCTGTGTAGGTATCTAGATACATACAGCACACTTCACACTTGTTTTTCATGGCAGGAGCACACAGTATCACTGAGCAATACTGTATTGCCTAGAACTCCCCACATGCAGTGTTTGTTCGTTTATTGGGAGTTCCACGACACACTGTATGCACATTCATGGCTAATGGCGCCACACAAACCGTTTCCCCGGTGGGTCGCGGCTACATGCAGTGAACTATGGGGCAAAACAAAGTGAACCACAGCTATAAAATACCAGGTGAAACAAACAGAATATGCAGACCAACACCAGAGTCCAAATGCTCGAATGAACCACAAGGTAATATACTTCTATACTAGATTACTACAAAGCATGTACATGATGTAATATGCTTTAGCACTTGTACCCATGCATTTTAATGTTTTTTCTAAGATTATCCAGAGGAAACAGACCACTGCAAGCATTATCCCATAGCAAATGCCACCAAGCACTCTAGCTAAGGAAGAACCTGCAAAGTTCCTCTACCCCTCCTCCGATCCTTCATCCACCACACAGAGAGCAAACCAGGCAAAACCCAGACCATGAGGTAAATTCGCAGCTTAGGGTAATTTTTAACATCTTATAATTTTGTTTTCTTGTTCATAAAGGTGCTGAGCATCATGGAACTATCTATTTCCTCTGGAAATACTTTTTGGTTAAGACGAAAAATAATACCCAAAAAGAGACTTGAAGATGAGTAATATAGCTTAAAATTTTGTGCAAGAAAAGAAAAATGTATGGGAACTTTCCTAGCAATTTTTTGTTTTAAATCAAATAAAAAACATACCCCAACCTAGCCTGTTTTTCACTAAGCTCTTTTTAAAGAAAACAAACTTATTCCTCTCTAAAAATATCAACATTGTTTTTGAAATCTGCATAGCATAAAACGAAGCTCTAACATAACACTGTATTATGGGCAGCCTCTATATCAGAAAAGTTTGCTCCCACATGCCCATTTTGCATGAAACTGTGTATATTCATAAAACGTGATCTATGACGCTAAGATTCTTCAGGAACCCACACTGAGAGTCTGCGAGGATACGTTCTTTTTCAAGAAACCGGCTAAGGCGAACATTTACAATTCATTCCACGAGCTTACATAGGCATGCAGTGGCAAATTATTCGTGAAATAGCGTGGTATATACAAGTTTCTGAACACTCAATTGACATCCCTCTACAAGAGGTATTGACATCTTCTTCCTTGATGTGTGCTTATGAAGTCTTTGTCTCCTTTCTAACAGTAACTCGTTGCTAAGTATCATGTCCATGCTCTTGATAAGAGATGGTGATACACGAACATTTCGCAATGCAATGTCATGTAAAGGTATAACCTAAAATGTGATATGACATACAATACCAGTTTGCAACATAGGTATTATTCTCCATATCCCGATCATAGCTCTTCCTAAAGTATGAAACTAGAAGCAAATGATGAAGATACAGATGTAAGAACATCACATACATTTCCTCAAATTTGTGTCTGAAAGCCATACATTTTTTTAATGATACTAATTTCATGGAAAATTTTGACATCCTACTGTGTTGGGAATGGGACGATAATGTAGCGGGTCACGACCAGTCTTGCCTGGCTTCACAATATGAATTAAAATGGCTTTCCGCCATGATGGAGGAAATGGCCACTGAGCCACAATGAATTGAAATAGGATAGAAAAGGGGCAAGAGTGCAGGACAGGAGATGCCTCAACATGCCATTGTGGATGCCGTCCGGCCCCACCGATTTCATCCGGAGTGATCCTACAACAAACGTTAGTTCTGCCATGGTAAAACGATTATTGTAAGAATGGTTCACTGGTGTGGTGAAATCAATTGGTATTGACTCCCATATAGATTTGTGCAATACAAATTTGCATGTTAGCAATGCTTCCTCGACCTCTTTGCGATAGAGTTGCCAATCTGTATGCTTCGCTTCAGAGATAGTTTGACGTACAATAACAGAATTAGATTCACTGTGGTACTGTTTTGATTAAATGCATGGCTTTGTGCTAGAATAGCGTATCTACACGCCACGGTTCACCATGGAACAGGGGTTCGACGAGGACAGCCCGACGTTTTTGGGATGCACCCTGATGTTGCTTCTATGAGCAACGATGAAAAGCTCTATATTAAGTGTGGTTCTTATTCAGTTGGAGTGCAGAATGTGCTCTTGGGTTGAGCTTCAAATGTGTTCCAGTCAGCCTTGTGTATGTTCCATCTTTGAGGCCTGGTTCCTAGTGTTGAGTTCGCTTGATATGTCAGCCATATGGGAAATGGTCACTACCGATGGGGTTGTCAGATGCAAGCCAATCAAAATGCTGTGCAAGCTTTGGACTGCACAGACTTAAATATATCACCAAGGAATGTCCTGATGGCAGCATAAAATGGGTATGAGTGCTGGTGTTAGGAAGATGCATAAAGATCATCAGATATAAAATGATGCCCTCATATCCTCTTGATTAGTCACCAAGAACAAGGCATTTCCTCTGAAAGTTTCAACTGATTTCCTCCAAAATCACCTTATCAAGCTCCAGTTGCTGAGAATGTGACAGGGTTCCTGATCGGTACAAAGCTCCTATCCTCAGTTTATTGCTGTTGCCTTTTCCCACAGTGACATGAAGCCAAATGGACTCCACAGACACATTTTTCACCACACCCTTTCATTGCTGGACCCCTGTTGGCCAAAAACATACTGTATCCCTGGATCTCATAGTCTTGCAAGTTATCCACAAAATACCCCCCCCCCAACTGACCCATGCCTCTGTAATGCAAACAAAATATGGTTCCTCCTGAGCAACATAACACATGAACTCATCAAATTTGGATTTAGCACTGAGCATTAAGCATCATACACTTAACATATGTTCCATAACCACCCTTTGCCTTTTCATGTTGAGGAGCTATTTCATCACTGGATGAGCTACCACTCTGCCTCCTTGAACTACTACTATCCATATTTGCTGACTTTGGGGTTCTATTGCCTCGGCTGTCACTATTAGCATATCCCTGAGGTGGTAATGCCATTTCACCCCTCCCCACCCCATTGCCTAGTTTCCCTGAAGGACATGCTCATGCTCTTTGTCTAACACATGTTCCTCCTTCTCAGAGAAGTGCAGGCCATCCCTCTGATGGAGGTCCCATGAGCCATAAAACCTGCACCACTTGTCAATAAAGGTGAAGCCTAACTCAAGCCTAACTTACCTACCCTGGCATTGGCTGCCAGTGCCAGCTAGAGCTCTACTCAGGGGAGGCTCCAGCCCTATATAGCAGTTACAATGCAGTGTCCTAAAATTATTTCACCATTAACTGTGAGGATGAAGAAAGAAGTTGCGTGGAAATAGTGAAGGATTGGATGAAAATAAAGGATCGTCACTTAAGGATGAAAAAAATTTTTTATGCCATTGTTACCCTTCATAGTGGCAATGAGAAGGGCAAACCCTAAATAGATTCTAACTTAATTTTTTTTTTTTTTTAATAAATAGTCCTGCAGCAGCTCCTCACTTCTAGCAGGACTTATGTTGTTCACCCTTACCTGGACTACAATTGTACTAAATTGGTGATCACTGGTGACCTGTGTCACCACTGGCACCAGGTCAGTGACCTTGGCACCAGGCATGGTGATGCAACTCCTGCACTTCTACCTTTACAGAACGCCCTATATAAAAGTCTCGCCCGAGAATCACCTACGACCAGTACTGTATCCTTCCTACTACTATCCTGGGGACAGGATAGTGCCCGGTATCTAGTTTTATTATAAGAAAGTTCACAGGCATGATATTAGGCTTGAAAGAGGAATTGGCTGAAGAAAAGAAAAAAAACCATAGGAGTGATTTACAACTTTTTTTTTGTAATTACACCAGTATATTTTAGTCATTACTAATAGCTTGGTTGGTTATTTGGGCTTAGGGGCGCATCGACTGCTTCGGTCATACAGCGCCCAATACTAATAGCTTGTACCACAATTGATGCAGTGAGGTATTCCTACCCAATAACATTTCCCGGTTCAGAATACAGCACACCACTACAAAATAATTATCTATTTTAAAGTTGCTCTTTACAAGTGGTTAGGGGATTTTCATTGAAAGGATTTGTTTGAATATGGATAGCTTATTCATTTTTGTGTTCAGTAAACACAGTATAATTACTGGTTCAGACATACAAAAGCAGCATTAGAGCTATTTGTTGCATGGCACCTGAAGTGTTCAGAAACCCCCCTCTTCCCCTATTTTGCATTTTTAAATGTCTAATCTAAATGTCTTCTAGACAATTAGATTAGACTTGATTCTCTTAATATCCTTGTGACTAAGACAATTAGATTTGATTGTCTTAGCTACTTTGTGCTGACGCTGATTGGCGAACGCATTATACGCTTGTATTGTTAAGGGAATTATGTCTCCCATGTCTTTAGAGAAGTTGTGAAGTGCAAGCTGCTGCTGGTGCAAGCTGACATCCTTGCCAAGGACTGGACTGAACTGGACACCTGCACCACTTGTAGCCTGGTTGGTAAACCCAAATTGCCTGAGTAAGCATGTCCAAAGGACAGAGGGGACATGGACGAGGAGGCGGTGCCCGTGGTGAAGCTCGGTCATCGCAGAGTAGTAGTGCTGACCATACTACTAATGATGGAACAACCTGTGCAAATGTGGTGACAGGTGGTAGTGATTCAGCTGGCACAAAGTGCTCTACCTGTGATGTCACAGTTGCTCTGGATGCCATAGGATGTGACAGATGTAGCTGCTGGTTTCACCCTTCAACAATGTGCCTTGGTTTAGCTGAGGCAGTGGTCCAGGCAATTGTTGAACATGGAGGTGACAGCATTGCATTTATATGCACTGACTGCCGAGCTTCCAGTTCGTAAGGAGGGAATGGGGTAAATCCTGCAGCATTTGGGAAACTTCACCAGACTGTCAAAACATTGTGTAAGGCTGCTGAGGTGCTTACAGCTCAGGTACAGGCATTGATGTCTGGGGAGGCAACTCCGGACACCTCCGAACCCAGCCCTGATAAGCTCAGAGTCGAAATTCGAGGAGTTGAGAGAGATGGAGGAGCAAGAAAAGAAAAGAAAGGACTCCATAATTATCTGTGGTTCTAGGGCCAGATCCCTGCCCAAAGTACAACAAAAAGTAATGGCAGCAGCACAAAAAAATAATTGGTACTGAGGTTGTCTTACAAGATATTGTATGTATTAATCAGGAGAAGGGTATCTATAGGGCTAAGATAGTTGATAGTGAAATACAGAACCTGCTTCTTGAGAAGGCCAGAGAAATGGCAAAACATGAGGACTTCAAGTCCCTTTATATTCATAGAGACCTACCATACACTCAACAACAATAATTCTACAGAATCAGGCATGCTAGGATGGGTGAGCAAAAACCTTTAAACTAACAAGTAAGGCTCCCTTGAATATTTTCCATCAAGTTTTGTTTTTCTCCAGACTTAAAATATCTTTAGTGAATCTTAATTGTATACAAAACAAAATTATGTATACATCTACTTTCCTCTCAGACAAAAAAAAAATATCGACGTACTGGCAGTTAACGAAACTTGGTTGTTACCATCAGTTCCTAGCTCGTTTGTATTTATAGCAGGTTATGAGATAGTGAGAACTGATACCATCGGTCCTACTCCCAAGCATGGTGTTTGTCTATGTGAAACATGGCATTAAGTTTGAATCAATCAAGGTCTCCACTCCCAATGTTCATGTTATTTTTCTGAAAGATTTCTGCCTATACATAGTGTGTGTTTACTGTTAGTTAGGGTAGTTATTTGGGTTTTAGGGCACATCAACTGCAGTGGTTATACAGTGCTCTGTTATACAGTGTGTGCCTACCACCCTCCATCAAACTCTAAGGGCCAGAACCAGGCACTCCTAACGTGTTTGACTGATTTTTGTGATGGCAAAGAAATAGTTATCTTAGGAGATTTTAATTTAGCATCAGTGCATTGGTCTCATGGTGTTACTGACAGTGAGCATTACTTCCACAGATAGATCTTTTGTTGACTGCTTTCAGATGCTTGGTCTAACTCAGTGGATTTACCAGCCTACCTATGTAATTTCTGGAAACACACTGGATTTAATTTTAACTTCCGAAGTAGATAGGGTTAGGGTGGCAGAAATATTACCTCCCTTTCCCCAATGCCAACACTGTCATGTTTTACTTGACTATTATTTCCAGACAAGAGATCTAACTATATCTAGGAATATCATACTGAAAAGGTCTTGGCACAGGGGAAACTACAGAGCCATTAAGGAATGTCTGACTGAATATGGCTGGAGCCTTGAGTTTCAGTATTTAGACACTAATGGGAAGTACAATAGGTTCCTAGAAATATTATCAGCTCTTGTCAATTTGTATATACCCATTGCTGTACCAAGGGGGCATCCTCCATGGTCAACCAGACCCTCTCAAATTTTGCTAAGCAGGAGAAAGGATGCATGGACAAAGTACAAACAGGACAGAAACCAATTTGGGAGACAGTCTGCACATGCAGATTATTCACAGAGATCTTTCCAAGATTTAAATAAACAGTACAGACATTTTAGTATTCACTCCCAGATTAAGTATGAATTGTCATTAATTCACCAACTATCTTCCAGGAAATTTCACTTGTACATATGACACCAGAAAAATCGGCAAAATATCCCTTGGGCCACTGAGGGGGAAATATGGACTCACAAGTGACTGTCAGGAAATGGCTGAATTATTTGCAGGAGCTTTTTCCTCAGTATACTGCACAAGTAGACTAGCAAACCCAGCCCCACACCAAACCACTGAAGCAGTGCTGCCAAGCATCAATATTTCTGAAGCTGGTGTGCTCAAAATTTTGAGTGAGGTGGATGGGTCATCAAGCATGGGCTTTGATAGGGTCCACCCTCAATTAATTGTATCCTGCCATGAGGAGCTTGTAAAACCATTGTTCAGAATTTTTAGCTCATCCCTTTATACTGGAACCCTTCCTGACAGTGGGAAAACTGCACAAGTAATTTCAATCTTCAAAAAGGGTTCAAGACATGATCCACTAAATTATCACCTGGGGAGTCTTACCTCAGTCCCATGCAAAATTCTTGAACATATAATTGTTGAGATGCTCACAGAATATTTGGAGGTCCATCATTTGCTGGACCAAGGACAATTTGGCTTCCGGCATGGACGTTCAGTAGAGGATCAGCTACTGCTAACATATAAGACTGTCTCTACCTGGCTAGATAGGGGGCTTTGTGGTGGATATGATTTTCTTTGATTTTTCAAAGGCATTTGATGTTAATCATTTGCTGCTACTAACAAAATTGAGAGCTTTAGGGATCTCAGAATCAGTCCTCACCTGGATCAAACATTTTTTTTCTGTGGGAGGGAAATGCAAGTGCTTGTCTCTGGTTCTTCAAGCAAACCAAAGGATGTTCTGAGTGGAGTACCTCAGGGCTCTGTGCTAGGTCCTGTGCTATTTTTTATCTATGTGAACTATGTACCTCATGATATACAGTCTCAATTCAAGTGTTTTGTAGATGACCTAAAAATATATATGAAACTGAAGTACAAATCTGTCTCAGACCTGTGGGCTGGCATTTCACAGGGTCAAAAAGATATAGATACTCTGGTTAGTACTGCCAAGTCATGGGGCTGGCAATGAATGCCATGAAATGTGCAGTCCTGAAAGCACACTGTGGTGACTAAAAAGATCTTGGTCCTTACACAAATTATCACCTGGATGGATTTCATGTGAGCTTTGTTCAGGTCCATACTGACTTAGGCATCACAGTAGATACAAACTTGAGATTCCATCAACACATTGACAGAATAGTACAGAAAGCTGGGAGTCTAGCCAGCAACCTGCTAAGTTCTACTTTATGCTGCTCTCCTGAATTTATGAAAACACTATACATTACTCATGTTAGGTCTCTTTCGGAGCTTTCATCTTGTGTTTGGAACACAGGTTACATTGGTGACTTAAGGCATTTAGAATCGGTCCAGAGAGGGTGGACATGAAACATAGAGGGGATGGATGATCTGAATTATGGTGCCAGATTACAGAAGCTAGATTTGTACTCAGTGAAAGGTAGACTAATTCAAGCAGACATGATCAAATGTTGGAAGATTTTTAATGGCCATTCTGCCATTAAGATCACTGAAATGTTTGTGCTGACACCATCAGTGAACACACATGGCCAGTCCTTGAAATTGGCTCACAGGCGAGCAACAGTAGATTGCAGGAAGATATTTTTTAGCCTCAGATGCTGCACCACTTGGAACTCGCTACCTGAAGATGTGGTAACCTTAACAAACTTGGGAACATTTAAAGCTGCACTGCATGCAAACCTTTGCACATTGTGGTATGAATATATTGATAGGATTAATCATGATAATATGCTAATCAAACTTGTACAGTAGCTTTACTTATTTATACCTCACCTTTCTTAACTTCCATCAGAAACCTTTTCTGTCTTCAACATATTAGCAGATGTAGTGGCTACTCTAAGCATACAATTTCTGCTTAAGGTACACTTTCCAGTCCCTGTGCCTTGCCCTGTCTATCTGATAACCATACTTTTCTTTAGCCTAGGGAACTGGCATACCTGCAGATACGGCTCCCCTTCTTCAGTCATGGAGCTCATCTCTGGGTGAGTGATGCTCGGGAATTTGGGGAGCCAACCAGGTGAGAGAATCAGGTGAGAGAACTAGATGAATATCACTCATGCTAGACAGTCAGAATTATATGGCAAAAGGCTAGACTCCATGTTAAACTTAAACACCAAAGACTATGCACCAGTGATAAATTATTCATGAAATAGGGTGGAATATACCACTTTCTGAACACTCAATCAACATCCTTCTCCAAGAAGTATCGTCATCCTGGTCCTTGGAACCTACGCCATCAGCTCGAATTTGAGTCTGTGCCTCAAAATGATATTATAAGACACTAATTCCAAGGCAAATTTCGACATCCTTCGGTGCTCGTTTCTACATCTCACACCTAACAAAAAACCATTATTTTAACCCTGCTATGCACAACAAGACTAAATATATTATCTTAAGAAATAATTAGTATTCTCTTATGTTACTTATACTTACACCTCAAATGTAGGTGCTGAAGCAACATTATTGTACTTTAAGGTGATAACAAGACAAGTTCCGTTAAATTTTAGGGAGATAGGTAGGTAGGTACCTACCTACCTAATTTCCTACCTATTTCGTGAGCGTCCACCTAGTGCATGCAACTGGGTTGAAAAGCCCAGGACAACATTACAGCGTAGGCGCATAAGTGACCAAGGTTGCGTGAGCACTACTATTAGCCGAGAAGAGTAATAAAATAGAAAACTTTACTCACCAGGCCTGCGCGGCTCTCTCCGAGTATATTGATATGTAAACCTGTGTAAACCACACAAATGCAAAGGGCCCTGCAAACAAAGGTGTGCGCCAAGTTACGCGAAGCTGTGCAGGGAGTTGGTAGCAACTAATACATGACGAATATTACTGACTGATGCGAAATCTTTCAGAATGATCACAGAAGAACGAAAATGGCGTATGCTCAAATACCTTAGGAACATTCTTTACCCATAGATTTCGCATTATTTGTGATATTTGTTCAAATATATTCCATTATTTGCTACAGTTACGCCTAATGTTGGGAAACTTAGAGGAGAAAAACAAATTTCCCCTGTTCCTTGTCAAGTGTTCTTTACCACTGTGCAAGTACGCCGCAGTATTCACAAATACGGTGCTGATAGGAATTATAGGTGTAAATTAAGTTTCTCTGTTCATCGTCATCGGGGGAGTTTCTGAGTTAGGTAATAATTAAGTAATAACGATCTGATTGCTGCAAGGCAGAATAATCTGAATTTGACAGGTAAACTTGTAGCTACGTGCCTACTTAAATAAACCTGAAGATTACTGTTCAACGACGTGCACTTTTACTTTTTTGCGATTCCCAATCCCGCGGCCCACCGGCGAAACAGTGTGGGCGGCGCCATTAGCCGTGAATGTCCATAAAATGTGGCGTGAACCAACCAATAAACAAACAAGCTTTTTGCGAAATTTTGCCATTGTGACAAGCTTTCTTTTTAGGGAAACTTATATCTATGTTCTGCATACATATAGGGCTAGATCTATTTAGATACAAATTCCTTGAACTTGGTCAATGAACTTGAACTTTGTTCCTTGGTCTTGGTAATCAAATTGAACGACATAGCCAATGTTTGCAATTTTTTCGGAGTAATGTGCATATGTAAACAAACAAAAACCCCCCAGTGATAATGATCCTGACTGTAAGATGAATGATCTATCCTGGTTGATGCACCCACAAATTTCAGCAATGATAATGTTTTTGTAGAAACCTATTTTAATCTCTGTGCATGTTCCCATGTGCATGTCTTCAAGTATTACCCCTCACACTTCCTTTATGTGAACAATATTACATTTTACAGCAACAATATTCTCCCATCTAGTTGCTTTTCATCCTTCCAAGTCATTCCTTGCCCAACTAAGCATTCCAGATATTAACTGAGAAGTGCATTGAAGAACATTTGGTATTAATAAGACTTTGTTTCAATCAATTTTCTGAAGAGTTTTCATTGACAATAATTGTTTCTTCATGGTAAAGGTAAGATGATTCTAGATGGGTCATTTTAGTGTAATTTTCCTTAAACCATTGAACCATCTGAAACCCATATCCCAATAGATGGCAAGTAACGAATCAGTTGGTGCATGAGTATCTTTCTCATGGGGTGTGCTGTGAATATTTATTAGTTGTGTGGCCGTGGCATCTCCATTATAGGGCTATGGTAAAATATACAAATGTTTCCTGGTTGCATATTTGCTCTCAGAATGGTCTCACAATGGTTGTTGTGTGTAGTTGGAAACTATGCTCAATGATACTGCTGATATTTTTGCTCAGTAACCTCACCAAGGTCATGTGAGGTCACCAGAGATCACTACACATTTCTGCACACTATATTGCACTGCATTGAGCTAGGAGGCTAAAATTACCATCATTGTGCTTGTATCCCCAAGATGTGTTGATTGATACATTGCATGCCCTCACTAGGCTACTTCATGATCTTAACCTGGGGTCATAGTTTCAGTTGACCTGACCTTAAATCACACTGCCTATTCTCGATAGCACATTTCAAGGACAGTTGAATAGTGTTTGCCATTTGTTTCTATCTGTTACAGGTCCTGAGATATATGTCAATATCTGAGAGTCACACCAGATCTGGTCGAATTTGACCTATGATGGCCCAGTGACCTGAATATTGACCTGAACGAAAACATGACTGAAAGACTTTTGATGGAGCCTGTCAACAGCTATCTAACTCCATTTTCCATTTGTCGCTAGCTGGCATAGTTCTAGAGATATTAGGGGGGCAGGCATCTGCCCCCTCCCGGACATGTGCTGTTGGCGCAGACCGCCGGATGTACAAGTGTTAATACTGGGTGCTGTATAACAACTGCAGTTGATGCACCCTAAAACCCTAATAACCAACTAACTTGTTATTAATACTGATATCAGAATTATATTTTGTGGTCACTTTTCGTTTATGCAGCTCATTCTGCCCAGTTGTCTCCCTCAGATCTCCTGACTAGGGCAAAAATTTCCTCTAAAACCAGCAATGCATCCAAGCCACTCAAATATACACAGACAGACTTCCAGCCAAGTGCACTGAATGACCCTGAATGGCAGTCAGCTAATCATGCCTTGGAGACATGGTAGAGATGAAGGAAGTGAGATAAAACCAAGTATTCAGGGTTAATACTTGGAAATTACTATTTGAATGGTAGGTAGGTAAGCTCTGCCATGAATTAGGTTTCACATTTGTTGAATGGTGCAGGTTTTATGGATCCTGGGACCTCTATAAGAGGGATGGCCTGCACTTCTCTGAGAAGGGGGTTCATGTGTTAGACAAAGTGTACGAGCATGTCCTTCAGGGAAACTAGGAAATGGGGTGGGGTGGGATGAAATTGCATTGCCATCTTGGGGATACTCCAATAGTGTCAGCCAAGGCAATATAACCTCAAAGTCAGCAAATAGGTACAGCAGTAGTTCAAGGAGGCAGAGTGGTAGTTCACCCAGTGATAAAAGAACCCTTAGCATGAAAAAGTCAAAGGTGATTATGAAGCATATGTTAAGTGTATGATGCTTAACGCTCAGAGTATCCAATCCAAATTTGATGAGTTCAAGTGGTTTGTTGCTGAGGAGGAACCGGATTTTGTTTGCATTATGGAGGCATGAGTCAGTGAGGCGTATTTTGGAGATAACTTGCAGGCAGGGATGCGGAGCCAGGAAAATTTTGGACGGCTCCGACTCCAGCTCCGAGTAAAATTTACCGGCGGCTCCGGCTCCGGCTCCGGCTCCGGACAAAATGTATCGGCTCCGGCGGCTCCGGCTCCGTCTCCGGTTCCGGCTCCGTACATCCCAAACGTGATCGATCCACTAAGTAAGAGCTAGGGGGATGGAAAAAAAAGTTAGCCGCGACCACTCAGAGGCGCAATTTCAGACAATTATAAGCAACTTTCCCATATAAATCCTGTGTATATCTTTAAATAAACACCCGCCCCCGCCCAAGTCACTTTTCGGTGTTATGCCCTCGTAAACTGATGCTCGCTTCGTGCCGTATTTGGGCAATCAGAAGAGGGGAGACTCGAATCAACAACACTCCCCATCCCATGAATGGTCCAAGGAACACCGTTGTTGTAAATTGTAACGTTTGACCTCTCTAATAAGGTACAACAACCCATTGATGGAAACAATGAACTTAACTACACTAAACATGGAACTAATGCATTGCCTACTGAGGCTAGAATATGGTTATTGGTTATTGTACCATTATTTGATGATATTTCCATGTTACTCGTATTTAAACATTTTTGCTTTTAAAAATATGCTTTCATACCATACCATACCCTACTAGGTATGTGTTCATTTCACATTTGCTAATTTTGTTTAATTTACACCCCTTTCGGAGTCGGAGTCGCCCCGCTTTTGACGGCTCCGGCTCCGGCTCCGGCTCCGATTAAAATGTCGTGGCGTCTCCGGCTCCGGCTCCAGCTCCGAGCAAAATGATCCGGCTCCGGTTCCGGCTCCGTATCCCTGCTTGTAGGACTATGAGATCCAAGGATACAATGTGTTTTCATGCAATAGGGTCCTCCTTGGACGCTACATGACCAATGTAGTCGATGCGCCCCAAGCCCTAATAACTAACGAACTTGCAATAGGGGTCCAGCAGTGAAAGAGATGGTGTAATGCTCTACGTGAATAGCTTATTCAGTTTTCAAAAAGTAGCAGGTGGGGTTAAAATGTGTCTGTTGAGTCCATTTGGCTTGATGTCGCTGTGGAAAAAGGCAACAGCAATACACTGAGGATAGACCAAGGTGATTTGTGAGGGAATCAGTAGAAATTTTCGGAGGAAGTGCCTTATTCTTGGCGACTTTAATCTGAAAGGATATGAAAATGTTTGTGTTGGCTCCCCATCATGCAAAATGTTTAGGAAATGCCTTGAAGAGGACCTGTTCTTACACCAATTTGTAACGGAACCTACCAGGCATGGCTCATTCTTGGACCTTGTATTCTCGGATTTAAATGACTTGGTTCAAGACTTGACTGTAGGAGAAACTCTTGGAAGAAGTGACCATAACATAGTTAGATTCAAGGCACATGTAGTGGAAATTGTTAAGGATAATTTGGTAAAGGTTCCAAATTTCAACAGAGCAGACTTTGACTGCATGAGAGCAGTTTTAAGCATCATTAGATGGGAAGCGGAATTCTCCAATTTAAATGCCTGTGAAATATGGGAAGAGTTCAAATCTTACTTGAATGACATTCAGATTGGACATGTCCCCCAAAATCAGACATGCAAAAGAAGGATAGGAAAGCCAGCATGGCTTACACCAGACTAGATAAAAGCAATTAAGGCTAAGAAAGCTCCTTTAGAATGCTTAAGGAAGCTTCAAATATCGTAAATCTAAAGGCGTATCAAAAAGCTAGGGACACCGTGAAGCAAAAAAACCACAGCAGCAAAGCGAGCAAAAGAACTGGATTTAGCTAGGAACTGTAATGGGGACAGCAAAAAGTTGTTTAGTTTCTACAAGCTGAGTAAAGTGTCTAGCACATTTGGTCCACTGGAAGTAAATGGGACTATATTGGGTGAGGATACTGAGATGGTTGAGTAACTGAGCAAGCAGTTTAAACCAGTGTTTACATTGGAAGATATGACCAATCTGCCGACCGTACACCATAGTTCAGTGACATGTGATCGGATAAATGATGTTGATTTCATTGATAGTGATGTTGTAATCAGTGTTGGAAAAACTGGAGTTTGTTGGTGGCATGCATACCAATACATTTTGTATTCCAGGATTGTGACTAGACTAAATGAAATATTTTGTACTCCAGAAGGGAAAACGAAGAACAACATTGTTTGGTCGAGTGCTACCACTCAAAGTCCATACCTGACAACAACTAGCAGTTTCCGCGACCCCAGCGCGCCGACCAGTCAACGTCACTACACATCCTTGAAAGGCAGTACAAAGTGTACAGAGCATGCTCGTCGGTGTTGCGCTAAGATCCGTAAACGGCCTTGCTAAAACCGGCTACGCACAACTTGCGGCACTTCACATGTGAAAAGACGCTGTATTTGTGTCAATATAGTCAATAATTAATTCAATATTTATTCAATATTGATTCAATATGTATTCAATATTGCTTCAATATTTATCAATATTTAATCTGATATATGACATATTTAGATTAATGAATATCTATTTCATATTACTCTTTGGAAACTTGCGCTGGAGCCTGGAGGTGTTCTATAGCCTTGCGCTGGAGTACTCGCCAAGAAGCAACAGAAATCCCTAGTTGGCAAATCTGGCGGTACTTGGTGTCACCGGAGTATATATTTGAAGCCTGGTTTCGCCAGTAAGTGCTTTGAATGCGCAATTGAAGGTCGTTTTGTTAAAGGGACAACTTTTTTCAGACACAATGAGCCCGTTCAATGCAAGAAAATCACTTCAAATTTCCTAAAATCCGCCCCGGAGCAAGCAAGTTCTCCGAGGCGATTACACCATGAAACCAATGTCATTTGTGCACTTTTGCATGACTGTCGCATTTTTTTGTAAATGTGTGCGAAAATAAACTTGCGCCTTGAAATATAACCGCATTTTGGGTTCATCGGTGTCAGTGAAGGGTCCGTAATACATGTTCCGAAATTTACTCCGACCCATTCCCTGTTCCCCCGCTCCATTATCAGTTGTACTTCTAGGGCTGTGGTAGCGATTCCGACCAGCTCAATCTAAGAGGAAAAATGAAACCGCCTGTGAGCGGTTTTACAGGGACAATTTGTACTCCCGTCTAGCAGCTCTAGATACTCCTAACTCGATCCTTGCTTCAACTAAACATTCCAGACATGAACTAAACAAGTGCATAAAGGAACTTTTAATATTCATAAGAATCGTTTTCAATAATTTTTTTTCAGCTTTTCCATGCAAAATAACTGGTTCTTGTTGGTGAGGATAAAACTATTTTAGACGGATTGTTTTAGTATATTTTTTATTCAACCATCATATATTCCAAAACAATAGTCCATCCATATCCAATAGTGTGCCAGGTGTGCGTTAAGCGCCGGTTCGTGGTGTCGGGTGTGAGTTTGTGAACTTCGTTGACATCGATTAAGTATACTTTTGTTGCCATTTTCTCTACTGTTGCTCATGAAGTTGGCTTATAACCTCATCCTTCGCTAATAATTTAACCACAGCCAATTTTTTGGTCTGAGTCAGAGCTGTGTATTATGCGTCGGTGGCGAATCGTACGCAGAAACTCGGAATGGCTCAAAGGTTGACCGGGCCATGAAATGCATTTTGGGGTGTTTGAGATTTTGGACAACAACGGAAGTTAGCAATAATTCAAATTAATCGCTGGTGAACCCCGGCTCATTAATTGTGGGACTAGTCCTTCAGAAAAGTGTTTGTTGGAAGATTATCCCGGTGTGTTGTGGTCCGCCCAAGATGTCTGAGTGCGATTCATCCTGAGCTCGCCCAGGAAAATTGTTATTGGTGTATTCACATCACATCATGCCTATTTCTCATAAATATTTGTTTGTGAACTTTGGTAATACATCACCCACCTACACTCAGGCAATATCTATACACTTTGCAGATGTTTGTATGGTACATACAGCATGAAATGCTAACATTTATTTTTAATCCCATTAAAGCAATACTACCTGGTTATAGGCAACTCATTTTTTTAGTGCACCAAAGTTTTTTACATGGCTTAGTTTGCCAAGATGTTTATGCATACAAAAAATGCTAACATTGGTTTTCGGTTCCACTAAAACAAGGTTAATTGTCAGCAAGTGCATAGCTATTTTTTGGAATCCAGCAAAAAAAAATCGTACTCCAGCTAAAGATTTTCTACTCTACTACCAAGAAAAAAAATATGGAAATCCTACACTGATGTTGTTTCCAATCATATCAGGAAAATGAAGCCAAACAAGGCAGCAGTACCTGATGAAAGGTATGCCATGGTATTATGGGAGGCTGAAAACGAACTGGCATTTCGGCTTAGCATAATATTTTGTAGATCCGTTTTACAACATGAAATTCCAACAGATTGGAAAATATTTTGTAAATCCCTTTCACAACATGAAATTCCAACAGATTGGAAAAGAGCAAATGTAGTTCCTATTTTCAAGAAAGGAGAAAGAGGGAAAGTTGAAAACTATAGGCCAGTAAGTCTCACATCCCTAGGAGCTTTCTACCGATCAGAAACCCTGCCACATTCTCAGCAACTGGAGCTCGACAAGGTGATTTGTGAGGAAATCAGTAGAAACTTTAAGAGGAAGTGCCTTACTCTTGGTGACTTTAATCTAAAAGGTTATGAAAATGCTGGTGTTGGCTCCCATCATGCAAAGTGTTTAGGAAATACCTTGAAGAGGACCTGTTCTTACACCAGTTTGTATCGGAACCTACCAGGCATGGGTCATTCTTGGACCTTGTATTCTCAGATTTAAGTGACTTGGTTCAAGACTTGACTGTAGGAGAAACTGGGAAGAAGTGACCATAACATAGTTAGATTCAAGGCACAGGTAGGGGAAATTATTCAGGATTATTTGGTAAAGGTTCCAAATTTCAGCAGAGCAGACTTTGACTGCAGGAGAGCGGCTTTAAGTGCCATCAGATTGGAAGAAGAATTCTCCAGTTTAAATGCCTGTGAAATGTTGGAAAAGTTCAAATCTTACTTGAAGGAAATTCAGATTAGGGTAGGAAAGCCAGCATGGCTTACACCAGACTTGATAAAAGCAATTATGGCTAAGAAAACTGCATTTAGAGTCTTTTAAGAAGCTTCAAATGCCATTAATCCAAAGGCGTATCGAAAAGCTAGAGACACTGTGAAGCAAAAAACCAGAGCAGCAAAGCGAGCAAAAGAACAGGATTTAGCTTGAAACTGTAATGGGGACAGTAAAAGGTTCTTTAGTTTCTACAAGCTGAGTAAAGTTTCTAGCACAATTGGTCAACTGGAAGTAAATGGGACTACATTGGGTGAGGATAGTGAGATGGTTGAGGAGCTGAGCAAGCAGTTTAAATCAGTGTTTACATTGGAAGATATGACCAATCTGCCGACCGTACACCATAGTTCAGTGACATGTGGTCTGATAAATGATGTTGATATCATTGATAGTGATGTTGTTTACAATCATATCAGGAAAATAAAGTCAAACAAGTCAGCAGGACCTGATGAAATTTATGCTAGGGTGTTGCGGGAAACTGAAAAGGTACTCGCATTTCCACTTAGTATCATTTTTTGTAGATCAGTTTCACGAAATGAAATTCCAACCGATTGGAAAAGGGCAAATGTAGTTCCTATTTTCAAGAAAGGAGAAAGAGGTAAAGTTGAAAACTATAGACCAGTAAGTCTCATATCCCTAGTCTGCAAGGTACTCGAATCAATTATCAAGGATAGAATAGTTAGTTATCTGGAAGGTAGCAGATTGATTCAAGATACTCAACATGGGTTTAGAAAAGGACGATCGTGTCTCACAAATCTCTTGGACTTTTTGAACTTCGCCACAGAACCATTTGATCAGGGAAATCAGGTTGATGTAGCATACCTTGACTTTAGTAAGGCCTTTGACAAGGTACCCCATAAACTGCTAATGATACAGCTTCAGTTCCATGGTATTACAGGTGGCATCTTAAAATGGATAGAGTTGTGGCTTTCAGATAGACAGCAAAGAGTGATGCTAAATGGTAGTCATGGCAAAATGTTCTTAGTGGAGTCCCCCAGGGGTCAGTACTGGGGCCACTACTGTTCATTACATTTGTAAAGAACATTGAAAGTGGCCTAAGCAGTAAAGTTTTTAAATTTGCGGATGATTTGAAGGTCTTTAGGGCAATAATAGGTCAAGATGAGCATATCTCCCTGGAAAAACACTTAGGCGAACTTGTGAAGTGGTCTGAAGAATGTCAAATGGAATTTAATTTTCATAAGTGCAAAATCATGCATGTAGGTAAGCACCATATGAAGGCTCCATACTTCATGGGTGGCCAAGTGCTATGAGTGACTCAACAGGAGAAGGATTTAGGTGTTATTCTAAACACAAAATTGGGGGCATCAGAACAGACCAAGGAAGCCAGGAAGAAAGCACTGAGAATGCACGGGGCAATAAATAGGAATGTGTCATTCAGAAGTGAGGAAGTCATCAGGAAGCTTTACTGTGCATATGTCAGGCCACATTTAGAATACTGCATCCAAGCTCGGTCTCCTAGCTATGAAAAAGCTCGTGGGCTTTTAGAGAGAGTACAAAGGAGAGCTACACAAATGGTTAATGGTATAAGCAGCCTGGCATATGAGGAAAGATTGAAGAAATTGAATATATTTTAACTTAGATATAGAAGTCTGAGAGGAGATCTCATCGATATCTTTAAATTTGTCCATGGTCTGGAGAGGGGATATCTTGGGGAAATGTTTGAATTTAACAGAAATGATGGTATTAGAGGTCATCAGTTCAAAATTAAAGTTAACCACAGCAGAACAAGGTTAAGACAGTCTTTCTTCACCAACAGGGTAGTAGAACACTGGAACCAGCTGCCAGAAACCATTGTAAGTAGCAACACATTGAACATCTTTAAAAACAGCATAGACAGTCATTTATTGAATAGAATGCTTGCTTTTCAGTATTACAGGGAGGGCTGATCGACGGATTTCGTGGGCAATTGGTTGAGTGTACAGAGTGCAACCAAGAAGGGCACTTGTGGCTCATAGTTGCACTAATCTGTTATGTCTTTATTGGGCACTGTATAACCATTGCAGTTGATGCGCCCTAAAACCCAAATAACTAACTTTTATGTCTTTATGAATGCACTGGGGATTCTGCCACAGACTACATAATGTGCCAGGTTTGATGACCTATCACCAATGAGCAACATCCTTGTGGTGTATACTGAGTGTGCAAGGAATGGACACACTGCTTTGTTAATTATGTGGCGTATTATTCCAGCTGAGGTATTCACAATGAGTTTTATGGATGTTACCTCCTTAAGTAAATACAAATATTAGGTTGTTAGGTTTTTTATAATTTTTTTTGTTTTTTTTTTAATCCGAACTGTTGCTGGGGTGGCTTGAGGAACCAGGGTTCTATTGCTAAGCAGAGCTTGTTGCATGAACCCTGGCCCCACCACCCGATCCATGAACTCCAGTTCAACGGCAGAATTTAGACCGAAAGTTTAACGTGCCGCCAACGCACCGACACGGCCGCCCGGTAGCTGGTCCCCGGCCTTATCGAGCCAGCTGACAACTGACACTCCCGGCCGGGGGCTAAATGCGAGCGCGCGAAGCGACTCGAACCCTGTGTTGCCAGTACAGGGGAGACCAGTGCAGGCCAGTGCTCTAACCAACTGAGCTACCGGGGCGGCAAAGGTTAAATCGATTGGGTTGTTTTTATTCAGAAAATGTTGAAATTATTTTGTTAATTTTGTTTTGTACAAAGATGAAAGGTGGGTATGGTTAACTTTTCCTGTAAAAACTGTTATTTTTAAAGCAACATCAAACTAGACAGTTACCAATGTAGTATATTCATGGCACAGCTGGCAGTGTTGAATAAAATCACATGGTGTTTTCTTTTACAGAAAGATGGGTCTTCACACTATATTGAAGAAGCTGAAGCAAAAGGAGAAAGAAGTCAGAATACTGATGCTGTATCCTCTTATTTTATTATTTTGATATCAGTGCATCTCATTAAATGGATGTGTATCACTAATCATCTAATTGAACTTCAACCTTTTGCGTCGTGAACCACCCAATAAACAAACAACAAACCTTTTGCGATCAACTCCAGTACTTAATTACTCAGTGAAAAGGGCAGCAACAGCAGGCATGTACCATGTTGGCATTGTTACCCAGCTTCAAATGGCTGAATAAAAGGAGACAAGGGAGGTGCCAGAAATTGTTAAAAACGAGCATCAGCCTCAAGTATTGTCTTATAAACTCTCAATGTACGCATTTTTTGTCAATAGTATATCAGAGATCTTCTTGAGATGTCCAAGCTGATTGTTTAGTGTAACATACTGCTTGGATGATCCTTTAGTGAGTTTTGATGCTGATCAAAAGAGTGTGTCCATATTGCATATTTAAATAGTGTGCATTGCATCTAGAACCCTTGGTTGTCTTACCATGATGGCTAATTTGGTTGATCAGTCACTATGGCTGATGTACATCTCTTTGCATTGTTTGTGTCTGAAGCCCCAGTAATCATTTAGCAATTTACAGAAAGCACACTTGGTGTGAAGCAACATTTGCTACTGCCATCTGCCTGGTAGAACCTGAAACATGTTGTGAAAGTGCTTTTAATATTGAATTATTTTAGCTACCTTTTAATAGTACCAGTGGTGTCGTTCACTAAGAGGATGAAACTTCATTAAATGTCCATTTTTGGAAGCGGAAGAATAGGTCCATTCTTCTGTCATACACTTTGTTTTTAGGAAAACAAAGATGTCCAACCCTTGGGGAAGAGTAGCCTCGGGGTAAGTCGCTCCGCTCACAATTGAAAGGTTGTGGGTTCGAATCTCACCTGTCGCTACTCTTCGCCCGCGACTAATCGGCGTGAAAGATCGGCGACGCTACATGACTCAACGGTCCATGAGTAGTAAAACTAATAACCAACCGATGCCCAGCCCTTAACTTGCTTTGGAATTAAAAAAAAATCCTGCCTGTGCTCAATGGTTCAACAGCTTTGATTTACAAACACATAATAAGTAGCTGCGTACAAAGACTTGAACCTTCGATTCCTGCGTTTAGTGTATTGATAGCATTGCTGCGTGATTTTCATCCTTCCTTGTGTCAGTGGATGCTGAACTATTCCCCTGGCCTGCCATATGGCTATTGGCACATGGCAGCATCATCCGAGAGACTGTCCGGTTTTGCTATTTTGTTTTTGTGGGATTATTGCATCCAGTAATGTATATCTTGGATACAGATTTAACACGATCTGTATCCAGCATCTGGATTCATTGGGGGAGCCATGCTTCAGCTATTTGGTTATCTTGCATGGTGCATCAATGTCAAATTGTGTCACTCTGAGGATGGTGGTGCCCCCAGTGCCCCGGTTCTGTGCCAGATACTGTTGTGTTCAGGTACAGGAACTGCCGTAACGGTGAGCTAGGAACTCCATAGGTGCTCCAGTACTATGGTTTCACTCTTGGATTGCATTGAACGTTTGGTTTCGTCCAATGTTCTTTTTTCAACCTTGTGGTTCACAAGGTATGTCGATGCCGGACTGTTCTACTCACAATATGTTGCTTACAATCGATAAGTTATCATCCTTTGGATATTTTCTTGACGTGCGTGAAGTGGGCTGGACAATGCCGGCAAGACAACCATCATGAAGCGCTTCAATGGTGAAGACATCACAACCATATCTCCTACGCTGGGATTCAACATTCAGACATTGGAGCACAAAGGGTAAGCTTCAGTGCATGAACTAATGTCAGGCCTGTCCTTGTGTTGGGTAATTTGGAGCTCCCGGGAGGGGAGGGGGACTGGCACGTTGTCACGTAGGAATACCACTGTTTCACATGGTAATGTGTTGGGTTTGAACAAGACAGCTTCAGGCATGCTAAATGTACAGTTATATATTTATGTATACAGTATAGAACCCAGCGATAAAGTGGACTTGGTTGTATAGACATAGTGGAAAACGATCGGAGTATAGGAAGAGAACTTCGTGGCCCCACAGCTAGAAGGTACATCGTAATCGAGCGGTATGTATGGGAAGGGAGAGGGAAGGTGGCTTAGCCAAAAATACGTGTGATGTTTATTAAGGGCTGTGATTGATGCAAGGTGTCCAAAGCGGTTAATGCTGATTATTATTGCTGGCGAGCATGTCACATACGTGTAGCATGCCGCGCATGTGACCCACCAGTAGGGCTCGTGGAGGTGCCGATGCTTCTATGCAAGATGTGCAAAATGTGATGGGTATCGGACGTCAGTTGGACGTGTGCCAAGCGTATCTTCCGTGACCAAATGAAGTGCATGCTGGCAAACGTGCTTTATGAGCCGTATCTGCTGGGGATGGATAATATATATATATATATAAGTATCATATGTTTCAGTGGTAGAAGATGGGCCGACAATCTATAACTGCTGTTTTGTGGGATCGCAATTGTCAGTTGTGGTCATCCCTTTTCCCGTTTGAGTCGGACGTCGTGTACACGCAACAGCGTCGAAACTCGATGTAACGGCAGCGCTGGTCGTATTTTGAACTTTTAACTTACAGACAACATCATCTAGTGGGGCCGACTTTAAAATATATCATGTGGTGGGCGCCCCGTAGGTTGCATCTCCGCGCCGTGCAATACAATTAACACGAGCACCGGAGGCCCTCTCACGCATGAGAAACTCGCATAATTTGGAGGATAGAATACGACAGCGATGAATTCGCTGCAGTATAAATTGCATTGCCCAATGGCAATGCCTTCAGGATCAAACGAGGTGGAGATGAACAGGCACACCGCTCCGGTCCGCCACCTCGTTGTTATTTTGGTCTTTGGGCGCATCTACCATATTTGATCATTTAGCGCCCATAACTAGTAAAATGATAATACCATACTTAGGCCTTCCAAAGCTCTAAAATCCACAGTTGCATACGTCCAAGTCGCTCACTTAAACATTCACGCACAATGTATACTGTCACGTTAGACCGGCAGACAGATGACAACAAATCTTATGTCAGAGATATAATCAAATAATTTGCCAGTCTGGACAAAACGCGAATCGTCGCCTAAGATGTCAGTAAGCTTAAGCGCGTTCACTTGTCGCCCAAAATGCCGTCTACGTTGAACTCCGAAGCGGGGCACGCAATCATAACATGGCGCACTGTCAGATGCACATCACAGCAGTTACAGATCGGCTTTGTTCCCTTCATGAGCAAGTAGCTATGAGTGGCGTATGTGTGCCCGATCCTTAGCCGAGCAAGTACTACTTCTTCCCATCCAGATGTTCTCACTGAGGACTCCCATAACGCTAGACGGGTTTTCAAGCTTCTTAGTTTGTTATTGTTAAAATTCTTCCCTGGTAAATACCGTTCATCTGTATAAAGATATCAGACATGGCATTTCCCACTCGTACGCGAAACGTCCTTTCGGCCAAAAATTTCGTCAAAAAGATGCCCATACAACCACGCACACCAGCAGTCCAGAGCTTCAAAGGGGCACGATGTCTCCATGTGGTATCGTAGGCACCTTCGATGTCGAAGAAGACAGCACAAACATGTCGTTTTCCTTAAAACTGGCTCGGATTACAGTGTCCAATGTTAAAACATGGTTAACTGTAGGGTGATGTTTTCGAAACCCACACTGAGAAAAGTTTCGTTCCTCCAAGAGTCACATCAATTGCAGGCTTACAAGCGTTTCCATTAATTTACAAAGGCATGATGTGAGTGAAATAAGTCGATAGTGCAGGGAAGATGGGCCACTCTTACCTGGTTTTAATAAGGGGATAATGATGGCTTCTCGCCAGGAGGGAGGGAACTCACCTCCGTTCCAGACGGCGTTAAAGGTATTGAGCAATATTGCGAGTGCATCAGGGGGAGGTGACGAATCATCTCGTTATGCACGGTGTCCGGCCCTTCACTCACACAGCGCCATGCACTAATCGCCGACATTAACTCTGCCATGGTAAAAGGCAGATTATACGAGTAGTGTTCCTCAGTTAAAAAATCAACAAGCGTGGCCTCGCAGTGGGCTTTATGTTGCCTAGACACGGGATTGTTGGTATTGTTCGCGCTACGTTCCGCGAATACTCCAGCGATTTTATTGGCAACATGTGGTGGTTGCACGACGGCTTCGCCGTTTACGTGTAGAACGGGCAGTGGGGTTGACCTAAAGCGGCCTGAAATGCGTTTAATTTGTGCCCACACTTGCGACAAGGGCGTCGGTCGGTTTAGCTTGCTAGTGCAAGATCTCCAAGATTTCCTCTTTGCCTCCCGAATGGTATGACGTGCTGCGGCCCTTCTTTCTGAAATTTTAATAGATTTTCGGTGGTGCTGTTGCGATCAAATTTTGTGAAGGCACGGCGCCGCGTACTGATGACCACTTCGCACTCCTCGGTCCACCCCAGGACGGGTGTACGTCGTGGAGTGCCGGTAGTACGAGGAATGCATCCAAGCGCACACTGCAGAGCACGCGCACGTCCGATGTTCCACGCTAACTTCGCACGTACAGGGGGGCATATGTCTGCCCCCTAGGATCTCTAGAACTATGCTAGTTAGCGACAAACGGAAAACGGCGTTGGATAGCTGGTGACGGGCTCTATCGAAAGTGCTTAGGTAATTTTTCGCTCAGGTCAACATTCAGGTCACTGGGTCATCATAGGTCAAACTCGACCAGATCAGGTAGGACTCAGATATTGACACATATTTCAGGACCTGTAACAGATAGAAACAAACGGCGAACGCTATTCGACAGTCCTTGAAATGCGCTACCGACAATAGGCGGTGTAATTTAAGGTCGGGTCAAACGAAACTCAAGTCAAGGCCATAAAGTCATGACCTCAGGTCAAGGTCATGAAGTCGCCTGGGGATGTCATGTAATGTATCAATCGGCACGTCTAGGCGATACAAGCATAATGACGATAATTTCAGCCTTCTAGCTCAGTGCAGTGCAATATAATGCGCAGAAATGTGTAGTGATCTCAGGTGACCTCAGAGACCTTGTTGAGGTCACTGAGCAGAAATGTCAGCGGTAACATTGAGCATAGCTTGCATATACATGCCACAACCGTTGTGAGATCATTCCGAGGGCAAATATGTAACCGGGAAACATTTGTATATTTTACCATAGCCATATAATGGGGAAGCCATGGCCGCTACCTGACCTAAGGTCAAGGCCACGAAAAAACCCGATATACATTATGTGGCTCCTAATGAGATCATGATACATTATGAGTTCGAAATCATTCGCCAAATGATTGTGGAAGTTATGCCACCTAGAACTCCGAGTGTAGTTAGGTGACTTCGCCTGACCTGGTGACCTGACCTGAGATGACCCTGGATTTAAAATGTATGAGGATATGCGGAAAAGACTAATGAACAGCTATGAAAGGTTTGGCCTTGCTAACAAGATTAGTTTGGCGGCAAATGAGGAAAAACCGGAGAGGGGCAGATATCTGCTGCCCCCCCGGACGTGCGCGGTATAAGTATGGAGGTAAAAACCTCCATAGGAATCACACATAAAGGGTCGTATGCATTGCAATATGTCTGAAGCCGATCGGGAAATATCGACCACTAAACGTTTTTAAAGTTACAACGCTGTGGCCTGTTCCAAGAACTGATCCTTGTAAGAAGTCCAGCCGAACGGGAAAGTGGTCGCTGTCTCTGGGATCATCATCCACGAGCCAATAGAAACAATTTGTAATATCCGGGCTAGTGATACTGAGGTCCAGTGCAGAGGTATTTATCGATGGTGTCGATAATTTCCAATTATTATTCTTCCATATATATACAAAAATATTAGAAAAGATAATCTACAACCAACTCTTGGAACATTTCACCCTACATAACCTACTTTCAGACAAGCAATTTGGTTTCAGAAAAGAGAGGTCCACATACTTTTAACTCTAATCTACTCTTAATACAGAGCCTGATCACGAAAGGATTTGAAAATAATGAATATGTTGTGGGAATTTACCTTGACTTGAGAAAGGCATTTGATACCGTTGACAAAGAAATATTGTGTGCGAAGATGGAAAAATATGGTGTAAAGGGTAATGCAATCAAAATAATACGGTCATATTTATCGGGAAAAACACAAGCTACTACAATAAATAACAGTACCTCTACTTTCAGAAAAATCGAAATGGGTGTGCCACAAGGCTCAATTTTAGGCCCATTACTATTTATAATATATATATAAATGATATTGTAAATTTACATGTAGAATGTGAGACATTTCTATATGCTGATGACACTGCCATTTTTTTCAAAAGCACTGACTGTACAGAGCTTCATCACAAGATCGCAAATTCCTTGCCAAAAATTTCGCAATGGCTACATTCAAATCTTTTGTCATTAAATGAATCCAAAACTGTATACCAGATATATAACAATCACAAAACAGACATTGATCTCCAGATCGGATTTAATGGAATTTCTATTTTACATCAGAATCCGGTAAAATACCTTGGTGTATACGTAGATGAAAATGTGAAATTTGCATCCCATATCAGCAGTGTCTCAAACATGATAAGTCGCAACATAGGAATGATATCAAAGATTAAATATCTCCTAGGGAAGAATCACCTCCTAAAATTGTATAATGCATTAATTCTTCCATATATTAATTATTGCTGTTTTCTTTGGGGTGCAAACTATGCTAATCAGACTGCTGCAAACTATGCTAAACAAATTATTGCTACTTCAGAATGGAATGATGCGTATTATTGAGTGTGTATTTCCCCCCCCCCCCCAGAGTGCAAACCCTATCTTTAAGAAATACAAAATTTTAAAGGTCCAATATATAGCAAAACTTCAAATGATGCTTATTATGGAAAAATTCATTCATCATCAGCTACCTCATTCCATCAGATTCCTTTTCACAGAGTTGTTTGACTCCCCATATTCCACAAGATTACAAAACCACTTCCAGCATAAGTATTCAAACAAAAATTATCGTCTCTTCACCATCGAATGTTTTCGACCCAATCTTTGCAACTCCATCATAGCAAAGCATTTTCTGCATTCAGAGATACCAAATTCTAAGACTGTTCTAAAAAATCACATTAAGACATACTTCTTGAGCAGATATTAAAATACTTAGTAGCTAATTGTTCCTGTGTGTGTGTGTTTGTACAGGGATGCTGGCATGCGAGTGTGTGTGTGTGTGTGTGTGTGTGTGTGTGTGTGTGTGTGTGTGTGTGTGTGTGTGTGTGTGTGTGTGTGTGTGTGTGTGTGTGTGTGTGTGTGTGTGTGTGTGTGTGTGTGTGTGTGTGTGTGTGTGTGTGTGTGTGTGTGGGTGGTGCGTGCGTGGGGTGGGGGTGGGGGGTGTGGTGTGTGGTGTGTTGGGTGTGTGCGTGCGTGCGTGCGTGCGTGCGTGCGTGCGCGTGCGTGCGTGCGTGCGTGCGTGCGTGCGTGCGTGCGTGTTTGTGCGTCGTGCGGCGGCGTGCGTGCGGCGTCGCGTCGTGCGTGCGTGCGTGCGTGCGTGCGTGCGTGCGTGCGTGCGTGCGTGCGTGCGTGCGTGCGTGCGTGCGTGCGTGCGTGCGTGCGTGCGTGCGTGTATATAAAGGGTGTGCTGCCGCTCCTATTGACAGCAAACCCGGACCGACCGCATGGCGCACTGCGCGAGCATTCCAGCCAATACGAATACGTCGCCAATATCATGGACATTCCACTGCTGTCATTTTCGGAGGCGTACAAACATGTTACAGAGCAGGCCCGCGATATTACATGGCATATTATATTTTCATATGTATATATATATATATATCATACATACATACATATATATATATATATATATATATATATATATATATATATATATATATATATATATATATATATATATAAACAGTCACTAAATTGCATTACAATATCCCTGCCAATTTATGAGATATCGTCGAAAGATAGGATGGTGGGTTCATCCCCACGCCGGTGTGCTGTTGGGTGAAGATGCGCTACTGATGCTGGCTGGGTCGCTATTATCTGTATCACCTAATAGCTAAGCATAATAATACCAGGGTGGATGTTGGTAGCAACCGATAACAATGATATTGTACGGTCTGTGTGGGGCCGATTGTGGCGGTATGGTGCCGCAACATCACTGGCATTCACCGGGTCGTGTGCAGTTTCAAGCTGAACATGTGGGACGTCGGTGGCCAGAAGTCGCTGCGCTCCTACTGGCGCAACTACTTCGAGTGCACCGACGGCCTGACGTGGGTGGTGGACAGCGCCGACAGACGCCGCATGCCCGACTGCAAGAAGGAGCTGCACGCGCTGCTGACTGAGGAGGTGAGCTGTGGCCGGCTGCTCCGGCCGCCCTGGGTGGCCGGCGTCGCCTACTAACAGCCCCGTGACAGACAGGTTGGCGCTCCTTCAGTTGGGACGGCTGGTGAACGCCGTGTCGGCACTATCTCCGCAGCGAAGGATGGATGTGGAGGCACAATATGGCCGGAGCAGTGGAAGCTCCCGAAAATCCATGGATGCGGTGTTGTCCAGTATGTACGGCTGATAACATGTGATAGTGTCACTTGGCATTGTGCCAGTGTCGGGATCACATAGCACATCAGCCGTTGGCTTTAAGTCCATCTTTGTAATGTATTTGTCTTTGTCAATATTTGTATGCTGTTAGTATGCTGTATGCTGTCAATATTACTATTATTATTTTCATTATTCTTTCCGTTTTTATTCTTATTTGTAACTAGTATTACCATTATTATTGTTCATATTATTGTATGAGATAGAAGGCTGCATAGTGCTCCGACGACTTCATCGTGAGGGGTCATTGGGTGCACCAGCTGGATCGACACCATGAAATGCGACCCTATTGTTGCTGGTGGTATGTGCCCTTCCCGACGCCGCGTTTTTTTCCCCTGTGGCGGTGGAACGGTGATCGATTCTCGATTTTTTAGCCCGTTTGCTTGCGCCGACGTCCAGTTCGTTGTGACCTTTTTTCGACCTCCGCTGACCGTGGCTCTGACTCTATAACCCGCTCTGTGATCTTTGACCCGGCCGCGTTCCCCAGCGTCTGGCGGGCGCCACACTACTCGTATTCGCCAACAAGCAGGACCTGGCGGGCGCCCTGACGCATGAGGAGATTCGTGATATTCTTCAGCTGTCCACCATCACTACCCACCACTGGCGCATCATCTCCTGCTCGGCCGTCACCGGCGAGAACCTCGTCTCCGGCGTCGACTGGCTGCTGGACGACATCGCCGCCCGGGTGTTCGACATGGACTAGCGGCTGCCGTCGGCCCCCGGCCGGTCGGCGATCTGGGCGGACCGGAGAGCTGCTGCGCTGGGGGTGGACCGGTCCGGTCGCCGACGGACCGCACGGTGTCCGGCGGGCCGGCGCCGGCTGGAGCTGTGTCCGTCGGCGCGGCGACAGAGGACGAGCGCCGCACGACCGGGTCTGAGGCGGGCGTCAGCGGCGGCCGTACTGCCGACGCGGCGGCCAGCGCACCGCTCAGCCCCTCCCTCTCCAGCGCCAGCTCGGTGCGGCTCCGAGCGGCGCTAGCTCGGCATCCACGGAAGCGACTCGCGGACCAGGCGATCGTAAAGCCGTCCGGCGTCGAGAGCACTGACCGGCTGATGCAGAGCCGTGGCGCGTTGGTAGCCGGTGCCGCTGTGGATTTCCGGACGGTGTCCAGGCGCCGCAGAGGGCGCCGTATGACCGCGGAAGTCTCTAACCTCCCTAACCTCCAATAGCCATCCAACCAAACGCCACAGACCGATATTTTGTCCGTGGTCGTTTCGTGACAAGACCGCCGTGGCCAGATAGGACTTGTAGCCATGCCAGGCCTATCTCACCCGGCACAGATGACTCGATTGCACACGAACACCGGTGACTGTCGAACTGGTCAGCCCTGTCCGGAGTCGATGCACGGGGAAGTGGATGGGGCTTATCGACTCGTACTGTGGCCATTCACTCTCCTGAGTGTCATATCCGGCTGTTTGTGGTCTGGCGTCTCTTGGCGCTGCGCACGTGGCAATGGCATCCTCGGGCGTCCACCCAGATCTCGCTCGGAACGTTACACCCGAGACCGTGAACGTCTCAGACTGCCGGGGGGTCACTGGACCCGCGACATTAGACTGAGAAGGTCGGATGTCTGCATCTGCGGTCACTGCATCTGGCGATGCAATGACCCCCGGTTTGTGTCGGCTCGGATGTCTCCACGAGATTCGCCACTGCTATCGACTGCACCCTCTGCGCTCTCGACTCAATTGTGACTGAGAGGCGACTAGCCTTGCAGTGTCTTGTATGTACGTGGCGCCGCCTCGCTCCCGAGTATGTCGAGGCAGAGCGAGATCACGATCAGAGTTCCGCGCGACACTCCAGAGCAAGTTGCGACCCCATTGAATGTGCGTCGCCTGACCAGCACTGGCGGCATGCGTGACGTCGCGTTGTCAGTGGTATCACTCCCGGCTCGGCAGGAGCTGCGCTATCGCTAGTCATCGAGTGTCGGGTGATACATCGTGACGTACAAATGGTCATTCCACCATGGCGATGTTTGCTGTGAATTTTGCGTCTTGCGCGCGATGATTATTTTTAAATTAATAAAGCACGTTTTTTCTGTCAACTAGTTTATTACAGATTCGTGTGCACAAATCCGAACTATTTTATACCTGATGCGCAGTTTTTTTTCCCTGTGGGCAAGAATAAGTGGACGTCCTTCAAGATTTCAGGAGGGCCAAAAGCATAGATTGCCCTACCACAAACAGATTAAACCTATAATGAAGCACGGATTCGCAATTTTATAATCTTCCATTGATTGCATTGTAATTAAAGTTTTTTCCAAAGTATTTTTATCAGATGGGCGTGATCCCCCCCCTTCGGGGCCCTCAATCCATAAAAAGAATCTTCATGACAGTCCGCATGTCCTGTTCACGGTATACTTCAGTTCCGGCTTTCTCAGATTCAGGGCGCAGGCGGAGCTGAACCTGCATTTGCTCACCTGGCACCAATCATTACTGAACTTTGAAGTATTCTTTTTGAGCAGTCGATTCTTATCAGAAGCCTCGCGTTAGGGTGTATCCGAAAATGCCACGCTTCAGTTGAGAAGCCCACTCGCTTAGGTTTTGTCGCTGGGTCATTCCCTCCCTCCCACCCACCCAAGGGCTGGTCATCCCATCCCCACTGGCGTGCCAGGTTTGACCAAGTGACCACGCACTCTGTGATCTCAAAATCACGAATATGGTATTTTCTGCGCGAGGCGGCCGGACCTCTCCTTCGGCGTACAGTTCTCCTCCATGGGGAGCTAAAATTGCAGTACAATTCGGCCTGCGCTGTGTTCCGTCGCCACCAACGGTTTTGCAGTCTGTTAGTCTCATCGGTCCACCGCGGCGGACAATACATCGACCAGACCCTGCGGCCTCCACAGGACTGAGCAAGCCTACAGTCGAGCATCACGCACGGGAGACAGGTGTACGCATTGTCCAACGCCATAGTGGCAAACCATGGTTGTACCGTACTCCTCTCCACACCAGTGTGTGCAGAGCAGTCGGCACGCTACGCCAGTGCTGCGGCTACTGGTCTCCAGTCTCCGCGCTGGAACATGCCCAGCCGAACAGTGTCGCAGCCTTGGCAGCACATCCTGGCCGACCGCATGGCGCACTGCGCGAGCATTCCAGCCAATACGAATACGCCGCGAATATCATGGACATTCCACTGCTGTCATTTTCGGAGGCGTACAAACATGTTACAGAACAGGCCCGCGATATTACATAGCATCGATGTCTCAAGGCATCGGTTCCGTGGAGCAGTTTTGTGATACACGCCCGTGATGCAGAGTAAGACGCAGTAAGTCGTTGTGTATGACGAGGGTCCTTGGTCCTTCCATCATCAACTTAGACCCCTGAATCAGGCTGAAGGTTGTCCACTGGGGGTATGGGTGTGCATACGGTACGCGTGGTTTTCGCAAAGCTTCAGCCGTCAAAAATGTCATGCGACTCAATTAAATGACTTAAAGCGGCACCCAAGATGTGACGCGATAGCATACTTGTGAATTGCGAAGATCAATTCGAATATAGAATGGGCTACCTAGTGTCCGCACCTACCTTACAGTCGTTGCTCATGCCACGCTAACCGTACGAGAAACTATGCATCGATTATGCCGACAGCATGGAGACTGCGTCTACATGGCTAAAACGTCTACAGGATTGATGTCTTCGAGGAATCGCAACGTTTTCCAGATGCAACTCGCAAGCCATATTTAATTGGTATGCACAATATATATTGGATGCCGGAAAATAAAGCGGCTAAACAAAGGCGAAAACGTAACGTAGCAGTCGGTAGTGCTCATATTTCACATATTGAAATTATGCAGGTACTGGAAGCGCAACCGTGTGTAAAGGAGACTGCAGCCAAACATTCTAACACCCGGTGAACTAACAACAAAAACATTAGTCACGTCGTCAGTCACGGCGAGTGCCGTTGACCGGCATCGGGACGACCCCGAACGTGATCTAGAGCCTTGCCAGCACAGTTCCCGCTGCTCGGCTACACGTTGATTGAGTTCGGCACGACGCTGGGACTGAGCAGCTGGTAGGGGAACTCCGCCGTCCTGTTCCGCGCCTTGACCGCCTCGGTCAGCTCGCGCAGCTCGCTGCGCAGAGTCTCGGCCGCCTCCGAGCCCACTGGGTCGTACATGTAGCGCACCTCGAAGTCGCCCAGGCTGCGCGTGCCCTGGCAGCTGACCAGCTTGGTCATGATCATGATGTCGCGGGTGACGGCGCGGCTCGGCAAGTGTGCCATCAGCTCCGCCTCGGTCGGCTCCGGCTCGCTCTTGGACGCGGGTGGCGCGCCACGCAGCAGGGCCGGGTAGTTGGGCACGAAGCCGTACTCGTCATACTGGGCGAAGTTGGCGGCCGCGTGCCCCAGACTGCACGTGGTGATGAAGTAGGTCACCACGTCCACCACCTCGGAGACGCGGGAGAACCCTGTCGACCGGAGCAGCGAGATTGTCCAAGGTTGTAGCAATCACGAATACAGTCGTCTGGCCCTGGAGATCAGCTCAAGGTTGACGAACAGCCAAACAAATTCCAAGTACGATCAGCCTTGGAAGAGATGAGCAGTGAACAGGTCCTCGAGCGTTTCTCATCCGGAACATTTTTTTCATCTTACATTGGCTTAAATCATCGCAAAGCTTAGTGCGACTGGTTTAAGTTTTACACGAAAGCGAACTATCATGAGCTTCGAACAGCGCGAATTGGGTTGTTTCAACCGCTATTCAGAGGAACAACCGGTTACGTCCACGAGAAGTTGGGGCACGCTCCAGGACGTTGAGGGACTTCGGGACTGCGAGCCAGCGCCGCGCGCGCAGAGATGACTTACCTGAATCGTCGTCTCCGGCCACACCTTGGAGGCCGACGCCGCCCTCCTGACGCGGCCGAGTCAGCTCGCGACGCCACTGCTGCAGCTCCCAGTCTCCGGCCAGCTGATCTGCACTGGAGTAGACCGCCTCCAGCACAGTGCGCACGTAGCGCTCCACGACGGCGTGGAGTGCGCACGCATCGTCCCGGTACGGATACTCAGGCAGGACGGTCGGGTCCAACACCCCGCGGCTGGCCAGCTGACCCGGTATTCTGCCGTGCTCGTCCATTCGCCAGTCCTGAAGGCTGGGGAGCAAGCGCACCGGGTCCAGAGCACAAGGCCTTATGGAAGCCTTGCAGCATTTTCTAAAACCCGATACGCTGTCGTGCACAATACCGATCAAGTAGGCAGACTTCAGCTGTCCCGAAAAGCGAGGAAAGGCCATGACAAAAGCCTAACACGACATCCTAATCTGAAAGATAGTTCAGTTTCGAGAGTTCGGACACGAGCGAATGCGGTACACCTTGTTGCACAGCACAATGGTTTCGTAACGATCAGGTACACCTTCCAGTTTCTGACAATGAGCTGCACATAAAGTAATGCAGGCTTATCGGGAGCATATTGCTACATGGCAGTCGCCCTAACGGATGGGGATAATCAAAGTGTTGTCCACGAATTCTAAAACTGGTATCCAACTAATATCCGCATACGAAGTTGATGCGATTACAGCATCAGAGTAAATTAAAGCACCTTTAATTGGACTTCCCGTAGACAATTATAGACAGCGTACCTGACAAGTCACCAGTACGGACTGCTGCTCTACCTGTAACAGAGCTGCTAAGACGCTCTAAAAGCCGCTGCCATCTATCAGTCAGCAATTCATCGCAAGCCATCCCACCTGCGTCCAATCAGGTCGAACATGCCATCCATGCCGACGGTCATGTTGCGGTCCACCCAGCCGCCCGGGCTGACGAGCGTCTGCAGCGGCAGGTTGTTGATGGCCAGCAAGCAGAAGAGGTGTGGCGCCATCAGTCTGTGCACCGGGTGCGAGACGGAAAGGCTGCGGTGGGTGCAGCCCACCACACCGTCCATCAGCAGGTGGGTGAAGCCGAGGTGCGTGACCGACTGGTGGTGCTGGGCCTCTGCGTTGTTGTAGAACATCTTGGCGAGGAGCCAGAGGTTGGGCGGGTCGGTCGGCAGGAACACCTGCGGCGAAGGTCGGCATGAGCCGTCGTGGCGACTGATGGAACGCGCTGTGGAACGGTCGGCCCGGATGATTGAAGTCCGGTACTGGGCCACGTGCGGGCGACAAGCTAGTACTTGCAAAATCCCCGACCGATGGTTTTGGACATTGATTCAATCGTCCGCACAATATCATTTAGCTGCAGGTTTGTGCGGATTGGATGCGCTCACGCCCGATGATGGATGGTACTTACCGGATTGTCATTTGCCTTGTTCTGGAACAGTTGAATAGCCAGAGGCATCAGCTGGTTGAGCTTGTTCAAGAAAAACAAGGCGATCGGAGAGCACAACTGGGGAAAACGGAGTTTGGTTGGCAAGTAAATCCCAGGTCTGGCACTTGTTTAGAGTGTCAGTATTTGTTCTACAGATTGTTACTTAATAAGCTGGGTGGGTACCTCGGCTTTTTTACTACCCATTCGACTGCCGAGTCACATAGCCTCGCCAACCTCTGAAGTCGGTTGGTCGCGGGTGGACTGTAATCTCGCCGGCTGTGGGATTCGAATCAACTATATTACGACAGAGTCCAACTCACTACCGACTGAGCTGCCGAGGCCACACTGCATACGAGGCCGAAATGATATCTGCGCTACAGAGATAAAACACGGACAGACTCTTCCTCGGACCCACGGGTAGACAATTTTTTCTCGGTTTAATCTAGCCGCGCAGCAATCTCGCGAATCCGGGTTTGCCACATCCTCGATCCTGCAATGGATTGAGACATAGATTACAGGCCTCATCTTCCCATAGTTACCTGCATGCCCTCAACTGGTGTCACGCCATCCAGCTTGAACAGGTCCACAATGAAGATTTTGCTCCGCTCGAGAGCCTCCTGCAGTGTTTGGCCCTCTAGCAAGGGCTCCAACACGGCGGCATCAACACCCAGCCTGACAAAGGTGCTAGTTAGCATGCCAGAGGCCGCGAACCAAGTCGTTCGGAGTGTGTAGCAATCGCACCAATAGTCATAGTTCGGCCATTCTTCAAAACAAAGGCCATCACGTGATGGAACCAGGCCAAATTATCATATCTCGAGCCGTCTGGACATCGAGAGGACCCCGGGCCACCCACACACGTATGATCACGGTGGAAAAGATATACCGCTGGGCACTACTGAAGACCCAAAAAGTCCGGCAAGCCAAACGCCGCGTAGGCGGCACAAAAATACAAATAGTCGCTCGGCGCGTACTTCTCTGGGATGTCTTTGCAAAGTGCGATGAGCACAGCGTTGACGCCCTGCACACGTTGCAGGCCGAACCAGCGGTCAGTTGTCCAGTGTGGCATCGCCTGCGAACCACCGACTACGTAATGACTCGTCGCATGAAGGCGACGACTGGGCGCCAGCATACGGCAAGCGTCAGAAATGCAGTACAGGCCAGCCTGTGGGTCCTATACGTACTGCTTCAGAGTTTATACGGCTACGCGTCCTCAAGCCACATGAAGAGCTAAGGCAATTTCTGACGCGATGCACCCCCCCCCCCCCAATCCCATTACCGAAGGCAGAAATAAATGGCGGCAATCGCCCAGAGCCCGACGGACTACACTACAGGATACAAACCAAGTGCTTCACGTATCGGTCACCCGGGGCGAACAGCAAGTGAGGGCTGCGGTGAGAGGTGCACAGTTAGCTGCCGGAGCGCTGGAATGCCGCCAGAAACACCTGTAGCAAAGATGTAGTATACTTATATAAATATACTCATCCCAAATACTGAGTGACTAAGTCCAATGAAAAGAGATTGTTGGCACGTGAATGTAGCACACAAAACAGCCGGTTTAACGAGCGCAGGAGGCTGCACAGCTCTCCCATGGGCGTGGGAACACGGGGGCAGGGGAACCATGGCCCACCAACTTTTCAAAGTGGGAGGGCCAGCAATGGTAGCCGACCCTCCCACTTTTGAGACAAATTTCCTAGAAAGCAGCATGAACACTTGAATATTTGAGAAAAACTCCCTGCAATCCATAACTAAGCAAAAGCTCCACATATCACATCGTAGCACCACTCGGGACATTTCCCAATCCCGCGGCCCTATGGTGAAACAGTGTGGACGGCGCCATTAGCCGTTATCGTGCATAAACTGCGTCGAGAGCTACCCAATATACAAACATCATAGCGCTTCATTTTTAACACGCGCACGTCCGGGGAGCAGATATCTGCTCCCCTCCGGTTTCTCCTCATTTGCCGCCAAACTAATCGGGTTAGCAAGGCCAAACCTCGCATAGCTGTTCATTGGTCTTCTCTGCATATCCTCATACATTTTTAATCCTGGGTCGTCTCAGGTCAGGTCACCAGGTCAGGCGAAGTGACCGAACTACACCCGGAGTTCTAGGTGGCATAACGTCCACAATAATTGGACGACTGATTTCAAACTTATAACATGTGATCTCATCAGGGACCATAATATGTACATCGGTTTTTGTTGTAGCATTGACCTTGGGTCAGGTCGCGGCCATGGCTTCCCCACTATAGGGCTATAGTAAAATATACAAATGTTTCCTCGTTACATATTTGCGCTCGGAATGATCTCACAACGGTTGTGGCATGTAGATTGAAGCTATGCTCAATGTTACCGCTGACATTTTTGCTCATTGACCCCGCCAAGGTCTCTGGGGTCACCAGAGATCACTGCACATTTCTGCGCATTATATCGCACTGCATTGAGCTAGAATGCTGAAATTACAGTCATTGTGCTTGTATCGCCAAGACGTGTCGATTGATATCTTACATGACCTTCCTAGGCGACTTCATGACCTTGACCTGAGGTCATGATTTCATGGCCCCGACCTTAGTTTCGGTTGACCTGACCTTAAATTACACCGCCTATTATCGGTAGCGCATTTCAATGACTGTTGAATAGCGTTCGCCGTTTGTTTCCATCTGTTTAAGGTCCTGAGATATGTGTCAATATCTCATTCCCACCTGATCTGGTCGAACTTGGCCTATGATGACTCAGTTGCTTGAATGTTGACCTGAGCGAAAAATGACCAAAACACCTTCGATAGAGCCCGTCACCAGGTATCCAACGCCGTTTTCCGTTTGTCGCTAGCTAGCATAGTTCTAGAGATCTTAGGGGGAGCAGACATCTGCCCCCCCGGACATGCGAAGTTGGCGCGGACCTCCGAACGTGCAAGTGTTAAGTCATGCACTCTTGGACATGACCTTACAATAACGCAACGAATTCAGGAGTTTATGTAATGGAACATATGTATGGGTATCCACATCATATATTATGCTTTGAAAAGACTAAAGCAGATATTGTGCCTGCCAGTAACAAAATGCATTCATACTATTTCACTGCCATTCTTTGACTGTTAACATATTTAACATTGATTGCATTCATTTTGCCTACAGTAGAAAACTATGAAGCCTGAAGGCAGTAATGCAACACAATCAAGATGAGACATACAATTTCCAAGTACAAGTCATTGCCTGGATATTACACAGCCATTTATTATATATGTCCATGGTTTTAGCCGTCATACACTTCAACATTTACATGCATCACGAGTACTAAAGCATAAAAATTGCTCCCACGATACATACATTGCGTGACTGTAGTGCGGAATATATCGTACAAATTTCCACATTTTAATGGATTTTCAGTTTGGCATAGCGCACAGATATTAAACCGTTTGAGTGAGATGCCTGGGTATTATCAGTGCTGGCATCCAACATAGCAAAATACATATTGCCATAACTTATGGATAAAATGATGAAGACTCCGCCCTGTTACATCAACTTCAAGTGCGAGCACGCCTATCAGAATCTCAAAATCCCCGAGAGGATTAGACGCTCTTGGTGCGACCTAAAAAGGTCACATGGGGAGTGATATGAAGAGATATGACGAGTGACGAGTGACGCTTGTCATGTGACCTGACAAGGCACATCACGAGCATGGCAACTGACCCGAGTGGATCTTCCGCTGGGTAGCTGCCTTGTGACATTGACAGCACGTCAAACATTTAATTCAAAGTATGTCGTTCAACGGAAATGGTTCGGTCACGTTGGGGGCTCATGGTATATGTAACAATCTCTGCTTAGCAAAGACTGATCCCAGAATCTATTCAATGAAGACATTTGGACTGAAAGTGCAAGAACACCAATTTACAAAGGAGACTACTATCAAGGCTCTTCGTCGTCCAGTGGTGTGTGCGTCCAGACGGTCCAGACATTTAAGAACCTCAAAGATAATGAGATGAATTTAGGCCGATTGCAGGGTGTATGTTTCTGAACACTACTTATGGTGCAAGCAGTTAGATGGGCATAGTAAAGTATATTTTGTGTGATGTACTCCCTAGCCGTCATTGTCTAACACTTCGCACGTCCGGCGGTCCGCACAAACTTCACCGGTCCGGGGGGGGGCAGATGTCTGCCCACTAGGGTCTTTAGAACTATGCTAGCTAGCGACAAACTGAATACGGCGTTGGATAGCTGGTGACAAGTTCTATCGAAAGTGTGTGGATCATTTGTTTCGCTCGGATCAATATTCAGGTCACTGGGTCATCATAGGTCAAATTAGACCAGATTGGGTGGGACTCTCGGATATTGACACGTATCTCAGGATCTGTAACAGATAGAAACAAACGGCGAACGCTATTCGATTTACATGACAATCGAGGCGCCAACTAAGTGCCCGAGCAGGAATACGTCTTACTCGGAAACTATGACATCAGGTCAAGGTCATGAAGTAGCCTAGGGAGGGCATGTAATATATCAATCGACACGTCTTGGCGATACAAGCACAATGACGGTAATTTCAGTCTTCTAGCCCAATGCAGTGCGATATAATGCGCATAAATTTTGGTTTTTTGGTGAGTTTTTGGAAGTCTTCTTGGCCAGATGTTGGAAATGGATCCTGGTGTGGTAGGTAGGTAGGTAGGTACTACCTACCTACCTACCTAGGATGGAGTACATAGTGCAGGAGTAGAATCTTTGTGGTTAGATATAATTCTGAAGAATGGAACAAAATTTAGGATTGGGGCATTCTATAGACCTCCAGACCAGAATGAAAACACTGACAGGCTGATGCAGGAAGAGATAAGTAGGAGAGTACAGGAGATAACTATTTTGTTGGGGGATTTCAACATAGCAGGATTGGGAAACAAAACAATAGGTGTAAGCAAATCAGAAAGATGTTTCATGGCTTGTTTTGAGGACAATTTCTTCTTTCAAATGATACACGAGCCTACAAGGGAAAATAAAATATTAGATCTAGTGCTTACTAATGAGGAAAATTTTGTGCAAAATGTTAACGTAGGAGAGACCTTTGGTAATAGTGATCACAACATTATACGCTTCTCATTATATGTTGGAAGGGTAGCAACCAACAGAACATTGATTCCGAATTTTACAAAAGGGAATTACAGTGAGTTCAGGAGCTTCCTAAGTGAAATGAATTGGGAAGTCATATTGAATGGCTTAGATGCTTATGAAATGTGGACAATGATAAAAGATAAGCTATTTCAGGGTCAGGATAGGTTCATTCCCAGTAGGCAAATTAGATCAAACAGGGTTAAGCACCCTTCGTGGCTGACTAGGGAAGTTAAGCAATTACTGGACTCAAAGAAACAAGCATTCAAGAAACTAAAAGATACTAACTCTGGGTTAAACCTAGAATCATATAGAATAGCTAGAAATAAAGTTAGGAGGTGTGTTAGAGCATCTAAAAGACTTGCTGAAATCAACTTTGCTCGAGAATGTTCAGCAGGTAATGCTAAGAGATTCTTTAGCTTCTATAAATTTAAGGCTAAAAAGTGTAGTGTAGGACCACTGGAGGTAGATGGGGAAATAGTGGTTGATGATTGCGACATTGTGGAATCCCTAAGCAAGCAATTCTCATCAGTCTTCACTAAAGATAATTCTGGTACAATAGGAACATCTGTAGGCCATGCCATGGCAGGTGATATGCTGGAGGATCTTACAATAACTACAGAAGCCGTAGAGAAGCAGTTGCAGAATATAAAACCTAATAAAGCTTCCGGACCAGATGAAATATATGCTAGGATCTTAGTAGAGTGTGCTAAAGCTTTAGCAACTCCCCTAGGTATCATTTTCAGGCGATCTATGGAGTATTCAGAAGTACCTGAAGATTGGAGAAATGCAAGTGTAGTACCAATTTTCAAAAAGGGAAATAGGAAGAGTGTAGGAAACTACAGGCCAGTCAGTTTGACCTCATTAGTTTGCAAAGTACTAGAAAAGCTGGTTAAACAGAATGTTCAGATTCATCTTGATAGGCACAACCTTTTAAGGGATACTCAACATGGATTTCGATCTCAAAGGTCTTGTTTAACTAACCTATTGGAGTTCATTGAGTATGTTACCAAAGAAGTAGACAATGAAAGCAGGATGGATGTTGTGTACTTGGACTTTAGCAAAGCTTTTGATAAAGTTCCACATGGAAGGTTAATTCATCAATTACAACAACATGGGATTGTAGGAAAAGTTCTACATTGGATTGAAGCATGGTTGCAGGGAAGGAAACAAAGGGTAGTATTGAATGGATGTAAATCTGGTTGGAAAGATGTTCTGAGTGGAGTGCCACAGGGCTCTGTTCTAGGGCCCCTCCTCTTTATCATCTTTGTGAACAACATTGAAGTAGGGCTGAGGAATAGAGTGTTCAAATTTGCTGATGACATCAAGCTGGTAGGAGTGGCTAACAGCAGAGATCAATCTAGTAATATTCAACTAGATTTGGACGACCTAAAAGAGTGGGCTGATCAATGGCAGATGACTTTCAACTATGATAAGTGTAAGGTTATGCATATAGGGTCTGCAGGCGAGACATTCAGTTATAAAATGGGAGGGAGGGAACTGGATGTTATTGAAGAGGAAAGGGACTTAGGTGTGTTGGTCTCAAAAGACCTTAAAGCAGAAAAACAATGTATCTCAGCTAGAAATAGGGCACTCAGAATGCTGGGACTCATCAATAGAAGTGTGAAATATAAGAGCAGGGAAGTCATGAAAAAGCTGTACTTAGCATATGTGCGGCCCCACTTGGAGTACTCTGTACAAGCATGGAGCCCCTACCTAGAAAAGGATATAGATATGTTAGAAAGAGTCCAGCGCAAAGCCACTAGACTCGTCAGTGGATTAAGTAACTTAGAATATGGAGAAAGGCTTAATGCATTAGATATGTACTCACTCAAGTATAGGAGATTAAGGGGAGACATGATTGAAATGTACAAAATTGTCAGAGGGCTAGATCAGGTCAATTTGAATGATGCTCTGCAGTTTAGAGTATCCCATAGGGGTCATCAATTCAGGTTAGACAAAATGAGGTGCAGGACAGTTAAACGACAACAGGTCTTCAGTCAAAGGGTTGTTGACCAATGGAATAGGCTGCCTGCTGATGCAGTGGGGAGTCCCTCATTGAATGTCTTTAAAAGTAGGGTGGATAATTTTTTTAGACAGGAAAATGTTGTTTTTGAATTCTAACTTGTGATGCATGGGATATTGAGTATTTTCACTAGCTATATAGGGTATAACATTATGCTAGTATTATGTTGTACTATATGGGGTGTACCTAGCAGTGGATTTGGCAACTTCCTTTGCGATGTCATACTGATGAGATTGGCTGTGGTGGCACAGGTGGAGGGATTGCATGGGTTTGGAATTGATAGGTGTGAACATGTACTTTCTAATATCTTCTAGACAGGCTTGACCCAGATGGGCCCTTGTGGCCCTTATTAAGCCTTAACACTTTATGACTTTATGACTTTATAAATGTGCCAGTGATCTCAGGTAACCTCGTATGGCCTTGGTGAGGTTACTGAGAAAAAATGTCAGCGGTAACATTGAGCATGGCTTCCAACTACACGCCACAACCGTTGAGATCACTCCGAGAGCAAACATGTAACCAGGTAACATTTGTATATTTTACCATAGCCCTATGATGAGGGAAGCCATGGCCGCGACCTGACCTCAGGTCAATGCTACAAAAACCCGATATATATTATGGTCCCTGATGAGATCATGACGTGTTACAAGTTTGAAATTAATCGCCCAATTATTGTAGAAGTTATGGCACCTAGAACTCCCAGGGATGTTGGGCCACTTCGCCTGACCTGGTGACCCAAGGTTAAAAATCCATGAGGATATGCGGAAAAGACGAATGAGCAGCCACGCGAGGTTTGACCTAGCTAACCCGATTAGTATGGCGGCAAAGTAGGAAAAACCGCAGGGGGAGGATATCTGCCTTCCCTCCCCCCCGGACGTGCGCGTGTTAAGCTATAAAATAATTGGGGCGTGCGCAGTGGCGCACCGAAGTGGGAGGCATTGAAACAATTCCCCACCCCTGATAGGTTGTGGGTCCCCGATATTCGCGCCGGGGTTCCGGAAAATAATGGCGAGCTCCATTAAAATCCTGCTGGTGTCCATAACAATCACATCGGGGCCCATAAAAACAATATTTGGGCCCACAAAATGTCGCGCAGAGGTCCCTGAAAATGATGCTAGGGCTTACAACATCCCACCAAGACCACTGAAAATCACATTGATGGCCTAAAAAATCGTTCCGAGACCCTACAAATAACCTGAGGACTTCAAAATATCGGACCGCACTCCTGAAAATGCCGCTGGGACTCCCAAACAGTTGCGCTGGGATCCAGAAAAGTTGCGCCCGGGCCCCCGGAAATCACGTTAAGGGCTTAAAGGGTTGTGCCGGGCTCCCGGAAATCACGCTGGTGGCCAAAATGTCGCGTCGGGCTCCCGAAAATCACGCTGGGCGCCAAAGAGCCTGGCCGGGCTGTCCAAATGACATTGGGTCTCAAAAGGTCGGGTCGGGATCCCCGATAATTGCACTGTGTCCCACAAAAGCTCTGACCGGGGCCCTCTGAAAATCACGCCGAGAGCACAACAAAAGTCGTGCAGTGGTCTTTGAAAATCACCATGGGAGACGCAAGAAGACTGGCTGGGCCCCTGGAAATCACACTGGGAGCCTCAAGTTCCGCCTGGGTCCCGAAAACCACGCTGGGGGTTGAAAATGTCGCGTCTAGATTCTTAAAAATCACAACGGGACCCCCGAAGGGTTGGCCACCCCCGACAATCACACTAAACCTGAAAGTGTCAAAATGTTGCGCTCGGGCCGCTGAAAGTCACTAGGGGCTCGACACGTCGCACCAGCGTCCCAACAGTCTCATGGGGAACACCTACAAAACAAAGTCGGGGTAACGAAAAAAAGGAACAGTCCGGATATTGATCATAATTATGGTGTCCCAGCAAATGTCCCAAAAGAAACAAAAACGTGTTGGGTCTCCAAAGACGTGTCGAAGCCATAAAGCTCGCGATAGGCATCCCAACTAATGACGACAGGGTCTAAAAATCGCACTTAGACCCAAAAACGTCGCACCGCCACCAGCGGATCCAAGGGAGGTCATTCCGGCCATGTCCCTCCCGAAGCGCCTCAAAATGGGGGCATCATGTATTTTAGCCCCCGAAGCCAACAGAATTAAATAAAATTAAAATACGGTAACTTTAAAAATAGCGCTCCGGGTGAAAGAATCTACAATTATCAAAGGTATTTTCATAATTGTTTGGTAGCCCAATATGGTAGGATAGTAGATTCTGGCGCACATCGAGGTTTCTATGGGTATGTTCCAGTGACCTCATCCGGAATAGGTTGAGCTTTGGCCAGAAGAGCTCCTCCGGCTCGGGGCGCTGGAACGACTGGTAGAGTTTTGTCCTTTAATCAGCTGTTGGCAGCGATGTGTTATTTGGCGCACACGTGCGGATCGGTGGCATTTTCGGTCGCTTGCTCCGACCTTGCACAAAGCGGTGTCGTTTTTATTGACTGATGTACTTGCTTGCTGTTGTGAAAACAACGATGAATCCCAATGTGCAGCACTTATTGTAGGATCAATAAAACACGCTGCAAGCTATGCGCTCTATTAACCCGTCCCGTCTCGGGGGTCTTCAACAGCCCCCCTCAGGTTTTTCGCGGATGGTAAACGAACGGCGCGCGGCAGCGCGCCAAAATTTGACAAATCTTCGCACATCAATTTGGCATGTGTCAAAATTTTGAATTCGGGACATCTAGGATCAACGAGTTAGTCAAGGTCAGGTGAGGTCACCTCCAAAAAATGTTCAACCAATCGTCACGTTTTAACGGATACATATATTTTAGTGAAACGTTCAGCGTTTGCTAATCTTTAGGGATGCAACAAAACGTACCAGAGGAATTTCTCTTTTTTCTCGTTTTTGACTACATATAGATTTTGCATAATTGCCTATTGCAGTTCAAATCGAAGATTCTGGCTAAAGTAAACATTTTTTATTTGTGCAAGTTGACTTCCAACAACGTTTTTCGGTCTGTTCTACGGATTACAAAAATTAAATTAAAGAAAACTTGACAATTCAAAATTCGAAAATTTCAGAAACTAACGTTTTTTTTTGGGGGGGGGGCAAAAATGTTATGGCCCTGGTCGATTTCGCTGTCCTTTACTGATTCCAAATAATTTTTTTTTTAATATCCCAAAATGAACATCCAGAGCCAAAAACAATGAAAAGTCGTGAAAATCTAGCCCCTCTAGTGACAGTCACTTTTGGGGAAATTGTTTTCGGGGTGGATCCGGACCCTACTCGTCGAGCGCTTTCGGATGACACCTCTTTCGTTTTCGTGCAATGCTTAGTTTGGATCTTAGAGGGGGGTTACTACCACCCCCACCCCACCCGACCCCCCGAGACGAGATGCGAGGATCTGACTGGAAGTACGGCGCGAGTTATCCCGCGCAGTCGTTCCGTGCACTGGAGGGGCGGCTCCCGCCCCCCTAAGATCTCGGCCCCTATTAAAGTTGGAGCAATGCAATTGGCAGGATGGGTGGGTACTGTAGTGAACTTTATTGTGTGCCAATTTCATGACCTTAGATTTTCATGACCTTCCAGGTCAAATGAGGTCAAAATGTCGAAATGTTCTGGTTGTGCGTGAATTGGTTTGTCTTTGTTATGGATCGCCATGATTGTGTTTAAATGCTCCAAAATGGGCATCAATGTTTTGGACATTACTAATGATGTAACACAGATGCTAGACCAGGCATTTATCCTAGTTACCTATAAACAGCACAATCAGGTTATTACTTGCTCCAGTTACCGGATCCGGGCCACCCGTCAGACTGCTCCCTTGGGCGACTCGGCGCAATCGGCTTGGCAAAGAAAAGAGTGATGTTCATGAATAAAGTATTGAAACGCTTAGGTAAACAATGGCAAACAATAGTTTTGAAGATGTGTGGGGAGTAACATGCAAAATGACGTCAATCGCATGATTCGTTTTCAGTTATAACATTCCAGTTGACCAAGTTCAGTTCCATTAACCTCCCATGGACTTGACCTGACTCGACCTTGGCGACCAAACATGACTGAAACTATATAGCATAGCAATACACATCAAATAAATCGCTAGTGTCCCCAAGAACACTTCCCTATTGCCAATATACGGGATGCGCATCAGTGCCTATTTTTGTTGTCTGGCGCTGCGATTTTTTTAAACTTTAACGGCCCCCAACATGAATAAAAATTTCGACCGACTTACGTTTTCTGGCTTTAAGTAACACGCCGGTAGTTTCTAAGCAGCTACGCAAGGAATGGCGTAAATCTGCCGGTACCATATGGAGTTGTGAAAAACCGGAGGGGTGGGAGGATTTCGCCCCCCCCTTTCAGGGCGCGTGCTAAACTAGCCAAACCTCCCATTGGAAATATAATCATGGGGTGATAATCAAATAAGGTATTTTGACAGATGGAAAACTGTTCTTGTTGTGACAAGAGAATTGTCGAAACCGAGATGTCTGGGAAAAAAATGTTATGAACTCAAAGGTGCAAATTGAAGTATGTCTGTCCTCATTTTCAGTCTGGATTCTCCATCTCGAACTTCCCCTGAAGGGTCAGCTTCTGCTCCAACCTCTCGATCTTCTGCCTGCACCAGAAGCCGGCTCCAGCCCAGCCTCTGCCTGCCGAGATCCAGAGTTGCACTACCCTAATGAGACTGAGATCAGCTTGCTTGCTGTTACTCTAAGGAAGAAATAGACATTAACAATTTTCTGAATAATGATTAAATTGGAGACAGCTGCTAATACGTTCGGGCAAACAGCAGGTTAGGGTTTTTGCACTGTGGAAAGAGTGGGAATACAACAAATATGCAACCGGTTTAATGATTCAAACTTACTATGCAAAAGATGGGCAACTTTTCGATATTTTATCAATTTTTTCATTGAACAAAGGTAAACCTGTTGATGCCAAAATAATTTGGCATAAGCCATGGTGAGTGTATACTACAGTGCATTTGCCAACATTGCTATTAAACCAAAAATAATGGCAGTTTTGGCACCCTCCAAATCCATCCCAACCCCCATGCAAATTCTAGGCACGCCATTGGAGGGGGGAGGGGCGAGGGCCGGCGCCAAACTCCGAAAGTTGCCCCCACCCCAAACCTGTGGGCTAGATCCGCCAGTGCGCACTGCTGCCCTTGGAAATGCACACTAGGGGACACAAAAAAGTCGCGCCATGGCCCCACAATTCGTAGCTGGCTTCCCGAAAATCAATTCCTGCCCGAAAACCAATTCCTGCCCGAAATATCGCTCTGCGGCCACAATAATTGCGCCAAAGACTCCAAAAACGCATCGGGGCCGGGAAAAGAAACGCTTTGGAGCAACGAAAAGATCCACCGGAACTAGAGGAATCGTAACGGCGCCCAAAAAGATCACGCGAGGCCTACAAAAAATACAAGTCGATACCAAAAATTACAAAGGGACTACATCGAGAAGACCCAATCACCGGAAAATTCAGGACAGGTCCCGAAAGAAAGTTATCATAAGGGCCTGTCTACTCTGTAGGGTGTCATTGGCTGAAAAGAAACTAGTTGAGCAGCCACCGTGGCATACCAAGGAGGCGAATTTCCTCAATCCTGAAGATGTGGACTCCCAAAAACCCAAATATTAAGCCGGGGTCCAAAAAAAGGTTCCAAGGCCCCATAAATTCGCATAGTGCCCAAAGAATTAGGGATTAAAAATATATACAGTGGGCGCTAGAAACTTGCGCCGGACCCGAAAACTTCCGCCGGGGAACGCAACAACCACACTCAGGCACAGATAAGTACATGCCCAACAAACTAGTGCTGAGCCCGCCAAATATCGCGATTGGGACCCAAAATTCCTGTCGGTAGTCTCATAAGTTCTGGTCAGGGCATGAAACATTCCCTTTGGGTATCCCTAAAATTAGCGTCGATGGCACCAAATAAGCACAGCGTGTCCCCAAAGTCGCATCACAACGGGATAAGAATGAAGTCGGAGCTCTCCGAAATAAAGAGATTTAGAAAGTGAAATACTAAGCGAAATACGAAAATTAAGTACGAGCCAGGAAAATCACTTTCCCAGATATACCGCCAGATGCCTCAACAAATAGCATACCGGTCACCGAAAAACGTATCGGAGCTCGGAAAATCGCGGCGGGACATGACAAATTGCTGAGAGCCGGAAAAATCCGGTGGTGGGTCGGACTTTACATACTTCAGAAGTCACTAGAAATTACGTCGAGCACAGAAAGCTTGCGTCGGATCTACCCGAAACCACACGCCTGGGCCGGAAAGGTCGCGACTGGATCACGGGAGACTATCAGATCCCCCAGTATCATGATGGGGTCCCACAAATGTGAGTGAGAAACCCAAAATATGCACAGCGAGACCCTAAAAGCACAACCGAAGGACGAAAATGCACTGGGTCCTCCAAAGTGTACAGGATTTGGCAAAAGACCTTAAAATATGAGTTGCGGTTCAAAGTAGCTACACCAGCAGCTTAAAAAAGCAAAACAACCGGTTCCTCCAAGCACACCAGGGCTTTGAGACCACATGGGAGCCTAAAAGAAAAAACAGGCTGGGCCCTGCAAAATCGGCATGGTCCGAGAAAAGGAACAAAAAGACTGGGCACTAAAACACTTCGGGGTTTGCGAAAACGCGCTGATGCATAGAAAAGTATCGTCTGTGCAAAAACAAAACTTCAAAAAAGAGCTGGGGTCACAAAAATGTGCCAGGTCAGTAACAATTGGCTCGAGCCACAAATCGCATCCATAAACAAAGAAAAACGGAAAGGTCCAAAAAAGAACACCTAATCTCCGTTCGGTAGCCAATCTGAGAGTGTATCTAATCGAATACATGTGATGCATCAAAGCTCAGCAGTTATCCGGATTTCTTAGTCAACAGAAAACGTGGGAAGAAGAGAACTAATCATCAAATTGCATTCAGGATGGGACCTTGTGGTTAAACCTGAACACGGTATGACTGAGGTATAGTGTGTTGTCACCTATGATCTATTTTATACTGAATTGTTGGTTCCAAAAATAAGCGCTTACATTGTTTCAGCCGAGTGTCACACGATGCAGTTTTAGCATTTCGTTTGAAATGGCGGATAGTCTAAGGTGCACGATATGTACTACCGAGGTGATCGAGGTGGCTGATCACCTATATGTTGGAGTCGGGCCCTGAGTACGAACACCATACCATGTATTTATATGCAGTGCATTCTTCTTTGCCCCAGTCTGTCAGGCTGTCTATTGGTCTGCCACACACCGATCAAATAATTTTCAACCAGCGTTCACCAGTCTTTCCTGTTTCTGAACCTTTCCAGCACCAAGCATGATACTCATTTTGCCATTGGCCAACAAGTAAGCTACGTTCTTGCTTGTTCTTTCTCCTCACAAACATCGGTGAACATTTCGAACGGAACAACGGGGACATCTTAAAGACGTATAGTGCTATATCATGGAAACCATGGCACACCACATACCCATTAGTGGGGCTGTAATGAGCTTGTCCCCACCTCCCCCCACACATACCTATGTATATAGCGGAAGTTGAAGACATTGTTTGAACAGTAATGCTAAATGGTTTCACTCGCACCAGGAAGATATACATATTACACAAGAATCAGTCGGTCGTGAAAAGAGTTCCAAGTACAGCGAGAAGTGTGAATTTGAAAATACTTATGCTGCAATGATCGTTCTTTTCAGGACCACATGTTGCTGTTAGCCATAGGCGCGCCCAGAGGTCTGCCCCCACTCCTACTTAGCTGTGAAAGTTGTGTTCCCCATTAAAAGTATCGGATTCTCTACACAAAATGCTCAATCACGGTACTTTACGAAATTCCTGGGTGCGCCTCTGCTATTGACCCTGGCCTACCTACTTTTTTAGACGTTCCTAAGCCTATGAGCTTTCCCAATGAGCTTCAAGCTTTGTAGCTTTCACCATGGCGACTACCTATGCGCAGCACGAAGTGTGCAGCTTAGATAATAAATCGCAAGTTAAACGAGAGGAACTACAGTTGAAACGGCTGCCCAAACTCTTGGACGGTGGGGCAGAGTCATGGTTTTGCGAATGCCAGACAGTCTGCTTTTCGCGTCACTTCGGCAGAGGCACATCCCTGATCAGACCTATGGGCAATGGGTAGAGCACACACCAAATGACACCTTTCAGTGAACGCTTCGCCATGCAGACGATTTTGGCGTTACAGACTACCCACAGACATGACTTCATGCTCACCATAGTCTCACCAAGGCTGTCCTTGCAAGCCTTGGCCAGTTCATCGAACGACCTCCAGTTGTCTGTGTCAGAGCCGATAGAACACGTCTTCCTCTGTAGACTATCCTGTTCCACGAATAGGTCAAGCTGGCAACAGTGAGGAATGCATGTTACCAAGAGTGCCAAGTCCTGAAATGTCTTCAGCTGAGGGAGGATAAACTATGTGCAATGGGCAGCAGACGCTTAGATGAAGTGTGGTGACTAGTTGTCAATGTGAATATATCCCTTGAAGGCTCGGACATTCGTTGAAAGCAAGGTACAAAGCATCAATGCTAGAATCGCCACAAAACATCTGCAGGAGTTCACGGGACCACAGGTATTTCGTTCACTTGCCTACCTGATAGCAGAATGAGAACCTCTCATCGTTTGGAAGACCTCGAACCTGAAGAAGGGACCAGTAGAGCATTAGGGTACTTCCAGATTAGTGTTAAAATAGAGCAGTTTTGCGCATCTTGTGCACAGTCGACAGTACCGGCGTATTATTGGATGTGTAAATGGCTCCAGGAAATAACCATTCGGCTCGAAAGCGCCGCGAATTTAGCTCACCGGTACTGTTCAGGAGAATCCACAGAATCTACGTACGTCACATACGGTCACGTCATGAAAATGCGAGCAGGGTACAGAAGTGAGACACAGTGGTGTTGGCGTAGATTGGTTACAAAAGCACGTCCCGGCAGTGTAGCATCTCACGCATGGACAATAAAAATGTCTAGCTCTTTGCACCTCCACACTTCGGCTGCGGGATCAGGCATCAAGCCAGACTCGATGTTCACAGCATCGGGGGTCGGATGTTCGCATGCCGACCGTGCACACGCCTCACCTGGACGGGGCCAGAGCCGTCGCTCTGCACCAGCTGGTATTGGCGCCGTTTCTGCACCAGCTCCCGCCGCCGCGCCGCTTGCAGGCAGTCATCGTCGTCCTGCGGCAGGCTGGAGTCGAACTGGCGGACGCGGTACTCGATATCGTTGTGAATCCACCGGTGCACGGGGAACGTCCACTTGTGCCGCCGCTTCGTGTCCTCCACCTCCACCAGGTCGACGAACCAGCCGTCGCCGAGGCAGGCGCCGTGGCGCCGCAGCACGACGCTATCCAGCTCCTGCAGCAACGGGTCGGCCGGCAACGGGTAGCGGCAGACGGTGGCGCGCTGCAGCCGGTTGAAGCGCTGGCACAGCCGCGTCGGTCGAGTCACGTGGCCGGCCGTGTCGCGCAGCCGCAGAGTCACGTGCGCGCCTGTGCCGGCCCACTTCCGGTCGCCGGTGTGCACGTGGACGATGAAGCGCTCGCGGCACAGCGCCAGCATCAGCCGGCGGATCACGTTGCCCATGCTGCGGACAGAAGGTAGGGAGAAGCTAGCAAGGGACGCAAGAACTAGCATAGCTGAGCACTTGCTCTTAAACACAGCACGGAAGCAGGTATTAATAATGACTAATACATTTGCAAACATCACGTGCAACTCGCATGCACGAAATAGCATACTGCTTGCTGTAGCTCTGGTTGGTTGGTTGTTGGTGGTTTTACGGCACATCGGCCGTTGAGTTATGTAGCGTCGCCAATCTCCCACGCCGATTGGTCGCGGGCACAGAGTAGCGACAGGCGAGTCTTTCGAACTCACAACCTTTCGATTGTGAGACGGGAAGCTTACCCCTAGACTACTAGTTCCCTTGTTGCAGCTCTGGTGGCAGCACCATTGTCTAATGCTCAAGTAGTCACCATATTTTTCTGCGCATACGGAAGGCTTTGGAATCCCCTTCGGTTATAGTCAGTCGCTGCAGTCAACGCTGTCGGCCAGTACCAGAGGAAGTGCAGGTTCGATACAGACCATGCGAACTTCAGACACCCCACGACAGTCAGACATAGTGACGCCACTGCCAGCAAACCCGCCGGGTGAGCTGGTGCCAGTACGAAACGAATCACCATCACAATTGTATCTTGCACTGCGGCGAGCCCAATGTTTGTTTTCTTCGATGCTGGTTGGTTACTGGTTTTTACGACACAGACCGTTGAGTCATGCAGTTGATATTTGCATGATATATGCAGATATATGCAGATGCAGATATTTTAATGAAACGTTCAGCGTTTGGTTATCTTTAGGGATGTAACAAGACGTACGAGTGGAATTTCTCTTTTTTCATTTTTGACTACATATACATGTTGCATATTTTTCAATTGCAGTTCAAATAGAAGTTTCTGGGAAAAGTAAGCATTTTTATTAGGGGAAGTTGACTTTCAACAACGTTTCTCGGTCTGCTCTACCGTTTAGAAAAGGAAAACTTGAACTCAAAATTTTAAGATTTAAAAAATTAACATTTTGATTTGGGGGGATGTTATTATCCTGGTCGATTTCGCTGTCCTTTTCTCATTGTAAATAAATTTCGTTTTTCATATATCCCCAAAATGAACTTCCCAGAGCCAAATACATAATGTAAGTCGTGAAAAGTCGTGAAAATCTAGCCCCCTGGTGACGTCACTTTTGGGGGGTGGATCCGGATCCTACCCGTCGGGCGCTTTCCAATGACACCTCTTTCGTTTTCGTGCGACGCCTAGTTTGGATTTTAGAGGAGATTACCATCCCCCCCCCCCCCTTCGAGACGGGGTGAGAGGATCTGACCAGAGAGACGGCGAGGGTTAAAAACGGCACTTGTCTGGTCAAGCCAACCAAGACAGCAACCCGCTGGTCACGGTCAGACGCTAAGCAAATAAAGCTCGCCTTTCTATACCATAGCAGAGCCATAGCGGGCAACCTAATCACTTCAGATGAATGGCTTGTCGACAACGGCAAAAAAGTTGTCCTTGAAAACTCGAAGGAGCCAGTCTTAAGCCAAGCACATCAAAATGTATGATGTTAGACGATTGTTAGGGTATTTGCGATCTTGTTTTTGGCTCCCGCCAATAAGCGCTTGACGACCCTCTGCTATACGAAGGCCGACCCAGAATCTGTATTACACACGTGCAAGCCTGAAAGCAAATCAAATCAGTCACCACAACATTTTAATTCTGTATGCAGTGTCCATTTATCTTCTGCCGCACGATTCGATCGAGGTCATAGACATTAAACTAATTTGGAGATGCACTATAGCTGGGGCATATTCCCATTTCAGTGAGGAAAGACGCTCTACCTCAAATCCGTAGAACAATTTAGCCTCAAGCTGGCCCAAATCGAGGCTGGTCGGGGGAACTACCTACACCCAAGTGCCAAGTAGACAGAAAGCCATGCTCTTATCCCACAAGTCCTGGGAATGCTACAATATGCACCAGATGGTTCCAATTGTGAGGAGCTAAATATCACAAGGCTTGCAGCAACAAAAGAACAAGCTAAATGTATTTTGCACAGTCGAGTGCGTATTTTTTGCAACTTTATTGAAGAATTTAAGAAAAGCCACAATTATGCAACGTGCAATACGTAGGTCCATTTATCATTGCAATATAAAACACCCATGTACGTACCAAATGTTTCAGCTTGCGGACGGGTAAGCGACTGCTTTTAGAGGAAAAAAACAGCCTCTGAGAATCGGCTGGCTAATAGCCTTAGCGTGACAGACCCCGGGTGACAGCTCTCGGGGCGGCTGTGAATGTATCTGGCTTCACTGCCTAGAATTCATTCGTGAAGGAGTGGTGTGGTCATGACGGAATACGAGCGAAACAGATGCAAATGAGCTGATCCGAAGTATCTTAGCAGTAAAATATATCAAACATTAATTTGTGGGAAATTGTCAAAAGAGTGATTCGGGGTAAGGTACTAGAGGAAAGGTATAAGGTACTAGTTTCAAATGAGACTTGTTAGCTAGTTGTATACAGCTTGTCCCCATACAGGTACGGGATTTGTAGCTGGTGGTAGGCTACTGGTGTCATCGGCTGGTGGCAGACTACTGGCATCATCGGCTGCCCACGACAGCAGCAGGCTACTGGTGTCATCGGGTGGTGGTAGGCTACTGGTGTCATCGGCTGGTGGCAGACTACTGGTGTCATCGACTACCCACGACAGCAGCAGGCTACTGGTGTCATCGGCTGGTGGTAGGCTACTGGTGTCATCGGCTGGTGGCAGACTATTGGTGTCATCGGCTGCCCACGACAGCAGCAGGCTACTGGTGTCATCGGCTGCCCACGACAGCAGCTATACATACAGGTAGATAATGAAAAAAGGTGTTTCAATGAGAGGATTAGTTGCGAAACATCCGATCGTGCCGGTTGATGAACTAACCAAGGAGTTAGCAAGTTAAACTTCAATGGGCCAGGGAAGCAGTGTTTAAGAATCTGAACACAATAAAACGGCCGTTGATTCGGCTGTGCTAAAATGCCGAGCAAATACGTGTCCAGAAACTTACCTGACAGAACCGGTAACCACCACATCTAAACTTAAACTATAGGGAACAAATCCAATGCGTTTCGCGGATACCCAACATACTGTAGATGCACACTGTAGAAGGCTCCCGAGGCGGTCAAACTGGCGGCACGATTCAACGGAGGGCAACACATGAACACCCACGCGGCCGAAACGCTCCAGATGAGTGGAATTGCACCTGACCAGATTGATACTGCCCCACCAGTAGAGAACAAGAGCATTCCCATATCATGGAGAACAGGCGAGCCCCGTGACACTCCAACGCACCAATGACTTGTCAAAACAATGTCCTTTGCTGCATTATTTTAGTTCAGTTCAGATTCGAGGCAAGTTGTTATAGGTCTCGCCCTCGTAAAGCAGAGGTTCGGCTAGATTAGGCTATTGTTAGCACGGGCCCTGGAGGGCCTCCGAAAATGACGCGCACTGGAGGGGGCGGATTCCGCCCCCTAAGATCTCGGCTCCTATTAGTTGAATCAACGAAATTCGCAGGGTAGATTGGTAAGGTAGTGAACTCTATTGTGAGCAAATGTCATGACCGTAGGTCAATATCTTCAAGGTTCAATGAGGTCAAATATCAATTTGTCAAATATCAAGTCTTGTTTTGAGTAGCTTGGCTTATTGTTATGGATCGCTATGATTGTGTTTAAATGCTCCAAAGTGGACATCAATGATGTTTTGGACATTACTAATGACGCAATACAGATGCTTTACACGGCGTTTGACCTCAGATCACCGATACAGCAGTACTTTATCGGGCCATTACCTGCTTCAGTTACCGGAACCGGGCCGCCCGCCAGACTGCTCCGTCGGTCGGCTCGGCGCAATCGGCTTCGGGAAGAAAGGAGTAAAGTACATGAATAAAGTGCGGAAATGCGGTACACCATCACAAAGAGTAGTTTTCAGGATGTGTAGGGAGTAACATGCAAAATGACGTGAATCGCATAACTTATTTTTAGTTGACAGCATTCCAGTTCACCAAGTTCGGTTCAATTAACCTGTCATGAACCTGACCTGACTTGACTTGACCCCGGTGACCTGCATGACTGAAACTATGCAGCATAACAATATACATCAAACGAGTCGCTAGTGTTGCCAAAAACACTTCTCTTTTCCCAATATACGGGAAGCGCACATAACATGACCTAACATGACTTTGAAACTATATAGCACATCGATCAAGTCGCTAGTGTTGCTAAAAACACTTCCATTTTGCCAATATACGGGAAGCGCATCAGCGCAGTTTTTTTAGGTCCGGCGTTGCGAAATTTTCAATTTAGCAGCCCCCAACTCAAAACATATTCGGCTGAGTTCGGTTTTTCTTCCTTTAAGCAACGCACTGGCCATTTAGAAGTAGATACACGAAAAATTGCGTATATCGACCGATAAAACCTAGAGTTATGCACGGAAAACGTGCATGATTTATGGGCGGATTTCGCCCCCTCCCCCACCCACCTCCAGGACGCTTGTTAAATTTTACAATAGTCTTCATAAAACCACTTCAAACCAGTTTTGTGCATTATTTTTACCGCAAACTGATTAAGCGCGCATTTCCGTCGAGAATAAGTGGCGAGTTTTGTTTACGTCAATAGACGAGTTATCACAATACTTTGTTCCGCGAAACGCCTAGCCCGAAGCGAAATACGATTACCCTTTTTTCGATCACATCTGTCACTACAAAGCGAAAAGAGAGCCACGGGCTCGACGACCGACCGAAGCTTTGCCATTAAGAAAATGTCTACAGTACCCATCCGCCACCAAGACGCATGATTAATGCATATTGATCTGCAACTACGACGATAAACGTACAGGAATAACGAGCTGCCAACCAGCCCCCACCCGCTGCATGCGCGAATACACTAATGGAGGCGAGACACCCACCCCGCCTCTCGCCTCACCTGGCCGGAGAGAGCTACGGACCACCCGCCACCATCTGCACTCGCGGTGAGGACACCAATGGAGGCGAGACACCCCGCCACTCGCCTCACCTGACCTGACCTGACCTGACCTGACCCGACCCGAGCACACTGCCAAACAGCTCTGGTCCGCCAGTCAAACGCCGACAGTAGGTGCCACCCGCCTGCTGCCGCCACCACCCCGCCACACACTCCAGACGACTGCACAGACTGTTTGTGCCCAGGCCGTGCGGCGCCGCGCCGCCTCCTGCCGCCCGCCCATAGGCGCTGACCCGCCCCGGGCCGTGACCTTGCACGTGGCCGCGGTCGGCGACCGGACACTTGTCCGAGGCACCGTACGGAACCGTCCTATATTCACTGAGTGTTTAAAGATGATTATGAGCGCATAATACGGTGTCAGCGTCAGATGCCATTTATGGTATAGGGCATGCGTTTGGCTGACAGAATATCACGATCGGTGGAAGTACAAAGACACGACCAAGAGTCGCTAACCCCTCGTCATCAATAAACCATATCTTGTATTAACCTTGGGTGCACTGAGATGCTTAAGAATTAGTCATTTTCACACCCAATAAACATATGGAGCACAATTTTGGCTGCATTGTGGAACTCCAAAAGTTGGTCAATTTAATTATTATATAGTCGATTACAAGACAGCGTTCCTGGTTCGATATTCAAAAGCGCTGATGAAATCACGTGCGGTGAATCGAGTGGTAAGGTTTGCATGTCAATCGGTCCGACCATCTTGGGGTATAGATGTAGCTGCAACTTTTCCCTGCGACTTGTCCATGTTCGCGGGCATATTTAGATTGCTAGGCATTGTTTCAAGCGTATATGTTGAAAAGAGGTGATGGAATGGCATACTCTGAATCGATTGATGAAATATTCATGTAAGTCGGTCCAGACATCTTGGAGCATGGTTTTAGCTGCAACTTCTCGCTGCAAAGTAGTCCCCCAGATGCCACCATGGGAGGGGGATGTCAGGACAACATTATGATAATAGTACACTGATGCACTTTTTGTGTACTTTATGCCAATCTTCTTTTCATTTTTATTATTGAGAGGATAATATATTGTGGCTTTCATGCGACCTGTTCTCACTTCCGTGCCATCTGAAACCGGTGGTGGCTTCTGGACTAGGGTTGAAACCTTTTGGCACAGTGGCACGACACGGCAATCAGTGTAATAACAGGTGTGTTTTTTGCTGCGCCATATTCAGAGACGCAGCTAATGGGAGGGGAGAGGCAGTCCGTGCCACCTCCTCTCAGCAACCAAAAATTAACTGCATACAACAACAAGTTTAAACATTTCTATCGCCAAAAACCAGAAGTTTTGCGAGCTTCGGGCCTCGCCGAAAGCGGTCTCTATCTTATTACATTTTTGAGGAGTCGGGCCTCCCTTGCACCTTTGGCCTTGTCAGACTTTACCGTGCATTGCCGCTAGTGTTGCCTACCCTGAATAACAAAATAAGTGTAGATACAAGTTTGGCTTAATAACCCAAGATCCAACATTAGCAAGTGGAAAAGTTTTAATTGGATTCATGGAATAACTTATAAATGTTGAGATGATGATGAATGCAGGTGTAATCATCGTGTAAAATGTTGTGCGGCTCTGTTATGATCTGTATTTTCCATCAATATTTTGTTATCTTTCAGATGGCCCCGTTCCTTTTGCCGTGTCTTTTGACGTGCGATCATCCACCTGTTTTTGTCACGTGCCGTGCTGTGCCAGAATTTGTTGTGCCCGTGCTGTGTCCCCAACCAGTTTTTTTAGAGAAAAAAAGTGGCAACTCGTTCCAAGCAACGTATCGAAATCCAAACTGGAGAGTGGATAAATATCGATAAAAAGTATTGAAGGTGCAAAATATCGAATGCGCAAATTATCGCAAACACGAAGTATCGAATCACAAATTGTGGAATGCTTCTAAAACACCATTAGTTCATTACCCCATCTCTTATTTTTAGTAACCTTGAGTTACTAATGTTTACTCTTAGGAAGTCTTGGTAATTCTTCACATTTCTTACTCTTAGATCAATTCTTACTCTTAGTAACCTTGAGGTCCGTAAAATTTTACATGAAACAATTGTGAAAGCAGAACATACCCGCCTGCAAAACATGTCTTCCTGAATATAATAGCTGATTTTATTTACTTCGGGAAAGGCTGGCGTGGACATTATTACAATAATTATAAATCATGGCGGTAGCGTGTCCATATATTGATCGCCTTCGGGATCGAAAAAGCCTAAGTTACATGAAAAGCTTTCGTTGGCAACCTATCTGTTAAATTTTGTTACATTTAAAAAATTGGCTGTCATATAAAACCATAATCATTCGTCAAACCAATCATTGCACTATCTCTTCCATACTCATTCATGAGCCGATAAGACAAGTAACAGGAAGTAACAGGAAAAGTTCATAGTCAATCGATTGTACTCAAAGTCGAATTGCATTTCAATCCGTGATCACAACCGGTGTAGGCGGGCTATATCGTGATAATTGTGTTTTGTCTTTTCCTCTGGTAGTATCGTGATACACGTAAAATACGCCAAGACAGCCTGTCACGTTGTTCACCAAAAGATCGAGACTTATGAAACGAAAATAATACCGTTACATACATACCATTTATTTACTCTGTTGAACGCGCTTCATAAACCGGGAAAATCCACCACCCCATCGCGGTTCCCCACATAACACGATCATCACATAGAACAGCATGCACTCCTACGCCTTCCCGATTGCTACTTCCGTCATATGCAAGTCACAAAATATGCCGAACCAATTGAAATTGCCAGTAGCCAGGCTATCATGTTAAGTGCTAAGGTGTTTTCTAAGCAGAACGTTTCGTAGCGGGGTATCAAGTTCCTCTGCCGTGCATCTCCCAGGTCTTCATTAAATTGTTACAGAATCATTCGCTCACTTGCCCCTATATCAAACACTTTTACTGTCCTTTTTACATTTTTATGTGTAGCCTTCTAACCCACAATGACGCATGTGTCAAACATGTGTACTATGTGGACACTACAGCGGAGTCAATGCGTGGACCGATCTTAACGGTCTGTTTTTAACGGTGGGACCACTCACCGATATAAATTTCAGTGGCATCTTTAATCTTCTTAAATGTCATTAACCCGGTTTCATCTGTATTGGTACTTGTCATATTCCATTTTGATGACGTCACATGCCGTTGGCTATTCAGCAAGCTGCAAGATATACTATGGAGCACTTCTGAAGCTCGGATCCTTGTGGTCCTTTGGGAGGGGGGTTACCAGACAGGTTCGTACCTGTCGGAGGATGGTACGCTATCATTTGCTTCTATTTATTCTTACACAAACAACTGCGAAAACTCCACGTTCATTCTGACTTTTTACCATCCTTTTTACCTTCGACTTGACCCCCAACCTTACTCTTCACCTTTGGTTCAAACTTCTTTCCTATTGCCGGCTCAGTTTTCCAGGGCTATCGATCAGTGTGATTTTCACTTGTCTGGAAAGGGATGGGAGGTGAAGCAAATTCTCCCAGTACCCCTATGTATTCGCCCCTGTCAGGACGCACCTACATATTTCACCCTCAAGTTAGTTCCAAGAAATAACGAGCCATCGCTTCCTGGTATAGCTTCTCGGACTTCTTCCTCCATCTTGTTGGCACAATGTAGCAATGTCTGTAGCAACGTTTGCGTTTATTTGCTACATCCCTCGCAAGGACAGGGCAACGACTCGGCCGCCAACAAGCCGACGTTATTCATTAGAGGCGAATTTCCCGGACTGGTGGCCGGCGCGCTGGCCGTATGGATGGCGCGCCGCCGGTGCCGCCGCTTCGGTACGGCCCGAGCTTCACCGAACATGGAAAAGTAACGAAAGAAAAGTATTTCAAGACAGACGCATGCTTGATCACAAGAGTTGCTTATAATTGTATATAAATTGACCGCTGAGTTGACGAGCTCCACGTCAAATATTTCGGGCGAGCGCCTTCCCATATCTTTTTGTTTTGTTTTCTCGATGCTAGTCAATGCACATTGGTAGGTATGTTATTGGACTTTATCGAATATAATTCAAGATACGAACCCTTCTCGTTTTTCCAAGATAACCGTAGCCGAACGCAAGTGGTGCAGTGTCGTTGTCGGTCGCATTTTCAAGGATGATGAGTATGCATTATCTTAAAATTAAAATAGATGTCAAAATCGATTCGAAGCAGCCTTGAAATGCCCGTCTGCGAAGTCCATGCTGGTATAACATGTCGCCACAGATCCGGAAAAAAACTTTCATATTGGTGAGGTGATGTCATGAGTGGAGGATAGCTTACAATTTTGCGGAGATTGCAGCAACAACGCCAGCTATTATGGCGGCAACACCAGTCTCCTCACAAGGACTTACAGTTGGCATCGCCAACTGTCTCCTGCATACGAGGGACGGTTTGGTGATCCAAGTTGCTTGCAGGTGTTCTACTTGTTATGTCAGCCACAAGATGATCGGCGAACGCACTCCGCTACATACTTATGGTTATTGCAATGTTCTTGCAATATTCACAGTTATACGTACCAATATATCGAGACCAAGCATATCATGGTCTTTGACTAATATTTCTCACGTTAGGGAAGGCATAGCATAGGCCATCCCAGGTCATGTCCTAATTTCATGGATATTTCATTAATATTTCCATTTAATTCATGGTAATTTGATGGATATAATTATACTAATCAGTTGGTTTCGCCCATTTCACCCGGCTTGACCAGAAAGATAATACTGTAGTCTCAGTCCAGGGCGGTTGGTCAGAGGGATCACTGAAAAATATTTGACTAACTTAAAAGGAATATGCAATGTAAAGCGAGCATAACTGTATAGTTGTTGGATCAAAAGAAAAGATCTGACTGACGTTAGTGGGAAATGCCACGTCATGCGAATATAGCGGATTGCTATTCGACAGTGGATATACAAGAAAACAGAGTAAAGCATGCTCTTCTTTCCTCTCTTGGTTGTTTGTTGTCACAGGATGCCACATAAGCCGGTTTAACACAACTCTTCCATGAACGTAGCAAATGTCCGGCGGATGGCACTTCACCACTGCTCAATGCAAAAAAAACGTGCACCATGCAAATGCAGCCTAAATTAATTTTATGGTCAGGCACGTCTCGAAAAATGATCTCATGTCACCAAAAAAATAACTATCCCTCGGTTATCAGGTAAAAGAAACATGATATGTGTAGTAGCGATATTATTGTGGGTAAGGGCCCAGGAGGCAGAGCCACCTTTGTGAATTCTCCAGGGTAGAGTTACCCATGCATGACGAATTATATGTGCGCATAGATAAACACGTGTGTGTGTGTAGCTGAACTTAGCCAGCCTGCCCACCGTGTGGTGATGTCGGCTGGTTCCGGTTGTTAAGAGGTGTGGGAGAGTGAGCAGCGTAGGGTAGAAGGATTTACCAGAGGGGGATGTGTTAGTCGATCTGTCGAGCGATGTTGAGATAGGGTTAAAGTCGTCTTGAAGAGTAGAGTTGAGTTGGTCCAGATCGCTTGAAGATGTAGAGATGGTATAGTAGAGTTGTTTGACAGTCGAAGATGATATAGTCGAGGAGAGATGTCAGTCCAGTCGGTGCCACATTGGGGTATGGGGTGCAGTGGGGGGTTAGGATCGGGTCAACGACATATAGTGAACATTGCAAGAGCATGTATTTTTCTTTCGTTTTGGAACGTATGTTGTATTTTGTTCCGTTTTCTGAGTTTTGTTCATTTTTTCTTTCGTTGTTTTAACCCGCGCCGTTTTCCGGTCAAATCCTCACACCCCGTCTCGGGGGTGAGGGGGTTGAAGACCCCCTCCTCTAAAATCCAAACTAAGCATCACACGAAAATTAGAGAGATGTCTTCGGAAAGCGCTCGACGAGTAGGATCCGTGTCCACCCTCCAAAATAATTTCCCCCCAAAAGTGACGTCACCAGGGGGGCTAGCTTTTCACGAGTTTTCACGACTTACATGATGTTTTTGACTCTGGGGAGTTTATTATGAGGGATGTATGATAAAAAAAATATTTGGAATGAGAAAAGAACAGCGAAATCGACCAGGACTATATAATTTCTTTCCTCCCCAAATATTTTTTTTTTTAAGTTTAAATTTCAAAATTTTGAGCTTTCAAGTTTTCTTTAATTTTCCTTTTCCAATGGGTAGAGCAGACCGAGAAACGTTGTTGGAAGTCAACTTTCCCTACTAAAAAAGTGCTTACTTTAGCCAGAATCCTCTATTTGAACTGCAATTTGGCCAATACGCAAAATTTATATGTAGTCAAAAACGAAAAAAATCCACTCGTACGTTTTGTTGCATCCCTGAAGATAAGCAAACGCTGAAAGTTTCATTAGAGTATCTGTATCTGTTACAGCGTGACGACTGGTTTAACTTTTTAGAGGTGACCTCACTTGACCTTGACTAACTCGTTAACCCTAGATGGCCTGACTTCAAAATTTTTTAATTGCATGCCAAATTGATGTGGGAAAAGGTTTGCCAAATTTGGGCGCGCTGCCGCGCGCCGTTTGTCCACTATCCGCGACAAAACCTGAGGGGGCGGTTGAAGACCCCACCCCCCGAGACGGGACGGGTTAACGTATCTTTTATTTTTTCTCTTTTCTTTTTTTCCGTTAATTTTTTTCACAATTGTTCTAGTATGCGTGTAATATTGAGAAAGTGGAAGAGGTGTTCGTGTAATGCTGGATGGTCGTCGTTGAGCAGCATGGTGAGGTTCAGTGGGATGTCGTATGTGGTGCAATAGTTTGTGATATGTTGTCTTTGGTTGTTGTATTTGGTGCAGTATATGAGTATATGTTCAAGTGTGAGGGTTCGATGGCATGTTGTGCATTTTGGTCGTTGTTGATTTAGTAGGAGGTTGCAGTGTGTGAGTATCGTGTGTCCTAGGCGTAGTCGTGTTAATGTCCGTTCTTTGACTCTGGTGTTTTGGTTAATGGAGTGTCAGTATTCGTGTTTAGGGTGTACTTCGTGTAGTTGTGCTATTGCTGTATCCCATGTTTGTTGTACGTGTTTGTTGATGGCCTGTCGTATTGTGGGGTAGTAATCGGATTGTGAATAGGGGTATGGTGTGGTTTGCTGTAGTGTTGTGGCTATGTGCTTCTGTGTCTGCGTGTTCGTTACAATGTATGTTTGTGTGATTTGGAATCCAGAGAAGTAGTGGGCGTTGTTGTATAGTTAGTTTTATGTATCTGTAGTATTTTGGGCATGAGGAGGTGTTTGTATGTGGTGTAGGGTGTTACGCTCTGTAGTGCTGATTTTACGTCTGTGGCTATGATGTAGTGTTCCAGCATTGTGCTGTAGATGGTGCAGTATGCCGAGAAGATTGCGAACAATTATGCCGTGTATGTGGAGGCTGTGTCGTGCAGGCGGGCACGAAGGATGACCCGCGGCGGTGCTGCAATGGGGTACAGCAACGCCGCTGTGCCCGCCCCCTGTGTATGTGGTTTTGATCTGTCTGTATGTATGATGCTGTAGTTGGCGTATTGTGCTGTGAATTGTAAGAATAGTCGTTGTATTTCCACGCGTGTATGTGTTTTTTTTTCGGTTTGTCAATTAGGAAGTGTGTCTTGGGTGTTGGTTGTTTCCACCATGCGATGGCTGGTGGGAGTGGTGTTGTTGTGAGAAGTGTTACGTCTAAGGTGTTTGCGAGTTGTTGCATGCGGCAGCCTCATGTAGTTTTTAGTCGTGTTGTTCTCATGAGTTGGTGTACGCGAGCTGTGCGAAGCTTTGGTGTCTGGGTGCATGGGTGTTGTTTAGTGAGTTCGTGCTTATAGTGATATCTAAGCGGTGCTTCTGTGCATCTGTGTTTGAATTATGGGATATGGTTGTACATATGAAGGGCAAGATATGGTGATGTGATGTATGTTCCAGTGGCTATTTTGAGGCATTGGCGTTGAAATGAGTCTAGAATTTTGAGGTTTGAGTAAGCTGCGTTTTCGAATAATGGGGATCCGTATTCCATGATTGGCCGAATGGTTGCTTTATATAGTGTTATGAGTGATTTCGATCGGATCCCCAGTGTGTGCCAGAAAGTGCTCATAGTATTATTAATTTTGATACGGGTTTTTGTAAGTCTAGGATGTGTGGCCGGAAAGATAGTCGTGAGTCTAATGTGATGCCCATAAATTTTGCTCTAGCCACAAATGGTATGGGTGAGTTGTCTATTTTTAGTGGCTGTAGGTTTGTGTGTCTGTGGTAGCCGAAAATCATACATTTGGCATTGTGTGGTGCGATGTGTAGGTTTAGTATAGCGAGTTTGTCGTGTAGTTCTTGTAGTGTGTTGAGCCGCGCCCGGCACGCTCGCGCGGTTGGTATGTCCGCCGGTTGAGCCCGTGGGCTGTGCCGCGCCGTGTTTAGGCATGTTATCGACCCGTGTGCCGGCCGGGCCGCTTCCGGCGGCGGTGGCGATTTGAACGAGCCAATGGGCGCGCGGGGCGAGCGTGCCGGCGTGTGGGGGAGACTGGCGCGGCGGCGATTGAGCCGGCGGGGGCCGAGTGCGTTGCGGCGACCCGTCCGAGTGTGAGGTGGCTGAATAGACGGTCCCGGCATTGCCGTTTTTTTCTGTCGCGTAAACTACAAGCTATTCCGGCTAGATCAGGCGCGATGCCGGGACCGGGTGACGACGAAGCGGTGAGTGCGGCGCTGAGCACCAGTGCCGCCGCGGCGCCGACGTCCGGTACGCGGAACTTTGACACGCGTAGTATACCGGAGTTCGACGGGACGGCAGACGTGGTTGAGTGGTGGACTCGCACGAAAATGCTCTGCGAGATTCGCGGTGCGGACGAGGCAGTGGTGGCACCGTCGCGCCTGACGGGCGGAGCTTTCGCCGTCTGGACGCAGCTGCCAGGCGGGCAACGCAGCTCCGCGGACGCCACCAGGGACGCCCTGTACAAGGCGTTCGCGCTGGACCGGTATGCTGCCTACAAGGCGTTCACCAGTCGGCGCATCCAGCCAGCCGAGTCCGTGGACGTCTACCTGGTGGCACTGCGGCGCCTGCTGACGCTGATCGGCGGCGGCTCGGACGACGCAATCTTGGCCTGTGCCTTCGTCAGCGGGCTCCCCAGCGAGGCCCAGCGGCTGATCCGCGCCAGCTCGCGCGCGGAACAACTGGACCTGGCCAGTATCGCGGAGCGCGCCCGCAACGTCATGCTCGACGAGCAGGTCGCCACAGCCGCAGCTGCCGTGGTGCAGCCCACACACCAACCGCAACGGCCGCGCCCGTTTCGTCGTTGCTGGACGTGTGGTAGCCGCTCCTATCTCGCTGCTGCCTGCCCAAACGCCACCGGGGGCGCTCCAGCGCGAGCGCCGTCTCCGGAGGAATGAGCGCGCTGCCGGTGGTCTGCATGGAGGTGGACGGCACGGCGCGTCGGGTGCTGGTCGACACTGGCTGCACCGACGTGCTGATCTACCGCGGGTGCTGCGCGGCGTGGAAACCGCGGATCGTGCTGATGCACGCAGTGAACGGCGGGATGCTGCGATGTGTCGGCATGGCGCGCGTGGTGGTCGTGTACCAGGGTAGGCGAGTTACGCTCGCAGCCCTGGTGGTGCCGGAGCGACCACTAGGGGTAGACGTGATTATGGGCATGGCTGGTATCGCGGCGCTGGGTGGTGTCACGTTGCGAACCGCGTCGGACGTGCGAGTGTGCGCGGCGGTGGCGGCGGCCGAGGACAGCGAGGACGTGCGGATCGATGCGGCTGACTTTGTGGCACGCTTTGAGGCGCGGACTGGGGCCTGGACGGTGGCCTGGAAGTGGGCGTCTGGTGACGGACCGACGCGTCTGCTGAATCGGACCGTTCAGTATGCGGTGCCGATAGCGGCGCGGGCGGCGTACGAAGCCGAGTTGGATCTGTGGATCCAGGAGGGCTGGTTGCAGCCGTATGATAAGGGGACAGACGGGCCAGCGCGCGGCCTGATACCGCTGGAGGCGGTCCAGCAGCCGAGCCAGGGCAAGGTTCGCCCGGTACTGGACTACCGCGAGCTGAATGGACACGTCACCGCGCACACCGCGGACGCGGATGTCTGTGTCGACCAGCTGCGTCGCTGGCGACGGCACGGCACCCGCGTCGCGGTGGTCAATCTGCGCAGGGCGTACCTACAGCTCCGGTTGGATCGGCGGCTGTGGCCGTTTCAGAGGGTTGAGGTTCGCGGTCAGCGGTACTGCTTGACACGCATCGGTTTTGGGCTCAACATCGCCCCACTGGTGATGAAAGCCGCCGTGCGAGCAGTGCTGCTCCGTGACCAGGCCGTGTTGCGCGGAGTGCTGCCGTACGTAGACGACCTACTGGTCGATGAGAGCATCGTCAGTGCGGACCATGTAGTGGCACATTTTGCGCGATACGGTCTGGCGTGCAAACCGCCAGAGCGGGCGGCGGCCGGCACGCGTCTCTTGGGACTAAGGGTCGCCGCAACCGGCGGTGGTGAGCTGGGCTGGCGCCGCGACAACTCGGCGGCCGCGCTGCCGGCGGTGCTGACCCGACGGGCTGTGTTCGCTTGGTGTGGCCAGCTCGTGTCGCACTTGCCGGTGGCGGAGTGGCTGCGACCGGCGGCCGCCTGGCTCAAGCGGAGCGCCAACACCCTGTCAGACAGGTGGGAAGACCCGACAGACGATGCGGCGCTGCGCGGTCAGGTCGACCAGGTGGCGAGCCGGCTCGGTGAGGCTGACCCGGCGTGCGGCCCGTGGTGTCTGACCGGCGACAAGCTGATCGTGTGGACAGACGCGAGTTCTTTGGCGGCCGACGTCGTGCTGGTGGACGCGGCGAGCGGTGGTGCGTCGAAGACGCGAGTTGGCTGCGGCCCGAGTCACAAGCTGCCATGCACATCAACATGGCGGAGCTCGACGCGGCGCTGAGCGGCGTCAATCTGGCCGTGGCATGGGGAATCACGAACATCGATCTCCGCACGGACTCTGCCACAGTGCACAAATGGGTTGACGACGCTCTGAGCGGCTGCTCGCGCTTGCGCACCAAGGCGCATGGGGAAATGCTAATTCGCAGGCGGATCGATGTCATTCGGCAGCTGGTAACCGAGTTCCAGCTGTCAATGACGATTGGTCTGGTGCGGTCCGCTGACAACCCGGCGGACGCGTTGACCCGCGTGCCGAAAGAGTGGCTGCGTGACTCGGGCCCGGCGGCCGACAACCCGCCGCCGGTGGTAGCTGGTATCGACCCGCGCCCTGACGCCGATCCTGCTCGTATCCGTGCCGTGCACGAACACATTGGGCACCAGGGGGTGCGACGAACGATGTGACACGCGAGACGGGGTGGGAACGAGCGCGTGTCGCGGTCCACAGTCCGAAACGTTGTCCTGAGTTGCGATGTGTGCCGGTCGATCGATCCCGCACCCGTGCGTTGGTGCCACGGCCATCTCGGCGTGCCGACGAACTGGGAGCGGTTGGCGATCGATGTGACGCATTTCCGCGACGGCAGATACTTGACGCTGGTCGACTGCGGACCGTCCCGGTACGGGGTGTGGCGTTCGCTGCGCAGCTCGGAGGCGAACGAGCTCACGCGGCACCTGGAGACGATCTTTCTCGAGTTCGGCGCGCCCGCGGAGGTGCTATTGGACAATGCGCGGGTGTTTCGTGGGCGCCTCATGGCGGCTTTCATGGCTCGCTGAGCTGTGCGGTTGCGCTTTCGCGCCGTGCACGAGGCAGGTGGGAACGGTATTGTGGAGCGGCATCATCGTACCATCAAGGTGATGGCCGCGCGACAGCAATGCTGCATCGCCGAGGCGGTGCACCGCTACAACACCACGCCGCGCGACGGCGCGCACGCCGCTACCACTGCCGCCGCCCAGCTGTTCCAGCGCGCTGGTAGAGACTTGCCCATCAATGACGCGGGGCGGCCGGAGGACAGAGATTACGGCCCGGTGGACACACCGTTCCGGGTCGGTGACACCGTGTGGACGCGACAGCGTGGCCAGCCGACGCGGTGTACCGACGAGTCGCGGCGCGGGGTGATCACGCGCATTCTGGCCGACTCGCTCGTGGAGGTTCCCACGACCGGGCGACGTCGCTGGGCCAGTCGCGGGCCCGTCCAGGGACGATGACCCTCTCGATGACTGGCTGCCGCCGCCGCCACCGGAGCGGGAAGTGCGCCCGCGAACGCCCCCCGACCCGGGCGACGTCGCTGGGCCAGTCGCGGGCCCGTCCAGGGACGATGACCCACTCCATGACTGGCTGCCGCCGCCGCCACCGGAGCGGGAAGTGCGCCCGCGAACGCCCCCCGACCCGGGCGACGTCGCTGGGCCAGTCGCGGGCCCGTCCGGGGACGATGACCCTCTCGATGACTGGCTGTCGCCGCCGCCACCGGAGCAGGCGCTGCGCCCGCGAGCGCCCGCCGAACCGCCTGATGCGGCAAATGTGACCACGGATACCCTGTCTGACCTTGACCTGACGCCTGATGACCCCAATGATGAAACGTATGAACCGGACGCGTCCGCGGCGTCGGACAATGATGAGTGGCGGGCTGCGCCCCGCAGGAGTGCGCGGTTGTTGGGCATGGATGTGCCAGATGCAGGTGTGTGCGATTCTGGATGAATGATGATTGCTGAGAATCAGGGGGAGGTGTAGTGTGTTGAGTCGCGCCCGGCACGCTCGCGCGGTTGGCATGTCCGCCGGTTGAGCCCGCGGGCTGTGCCGCGCCGTGTTTAGGCATGTTATCGACCCGTGTGCCGGCCAGGGCCGCTTCCGGCGGCGGTGGCGATTTGAACGAGCCAATGGGCGCGCGGGGTGAGCGTGCCGGCGTGTGTGACCAAAGAAATCGATTTGATCTTTGACCCTTGAAATAAGTTATATTTTGTAGCATTATAATACGACACAAGTCACGTCGAATGACACCCACTTGGTGCAACTGGAACCCATAGCGACGAATCGCGAAGACTTCGAAAAATTCAAGGTAACCTTTGACCATTTATTTATTTATTTATTTATTTAACAATACATGTCCTCCACGTGCAGTGGCTGTTACGGACAGTCTGGGCTGAACTCACAGATATTTACAAAGAAAGGATAGATGTGTGGTCAATAGTGGGAGCAGATGCGCAACAAACATTCGTACAACATAATACAATATCCATATCACTTTCCGCACTGCATACACCGTACTTGCGACACGAGCTATACACGAGTGGCTTGTATAAGTGATAGGAAAGCGATGGCCTAAAGGTGACTTCGTAGTGTACACATATCCATGTTGTAAGTTTTTTGTGGGACTAGTGTTGTTCGTGGAGATACGCTAGTGCATGTTTCTTGAAGTTAGACAGCCTCGATGCTTTAGTTTCAGTAGGAAGTTTGTTGTAGTGGAAGACAGACGAGTAGAGAAATCTCCTGCGGCCAGCCTCTCTGTGTATGGCTGGCAGGCGCAGATGGTCGTCTGCACGTGTGTGACGGCTTCGCAGGGTAGAGTTTGAAGTGATTTCACCGGCAATGTGCGTAGGCTCACCCGTCAGAATGATCTTGTGGAGCAAAGTGAGACTGTGGAATAGGTACAGATCAGCTGCAGTGAGGAGACCCAACTCGTTTCGGACATCAGTAATATGATCAAATTTTCGGAGACCTGACACGACTCTAGTGGCGAAGTTAATGATCTTGTTAGTCTGTGGATATTTGCTGACGACCCGTTCCCGTAAACGTTGCGTTCGGTTTGGTTACGGCTGACTTGTGAGAGGGTGCTGGTGGCGTGGTGACGGTGGTGGGCCGGGAACCGTCTCTGGCAAGTTGGGCACTGTGCGTTGTGGTCTGTCTCGGCTGCACACTCGTCGGGGTTTTGGTTTGCGCGCGGGTGCTGGTTTTGGTGGGTCTTGCCGTTTCGGGTGTTGTTGGCTGGCTGTCCTCTGCTTTTTTGGGGTGTTCCCGTGGGCCTGTGTGTTGCCTGGTTGTGCTCCGGGGGTGTTGTGTGTGGCCTTTGGCCTCCTTGTTGTTTGGGAGGTGCTGTCCGTGTTCCTAGCCTGCGTTCCCCGTTGCTTACCGGTCCTGGGTTGTTTGTGGTTTGGTGTGTTTTATTCCGGGCTCACGGCTGTGCTGTTTTGTCCGTCGTGGGGGTTCGTGTGGCGTGGTTGCCGTGTGTTTGGGCCGTGGTGGTTTGGTTTGGTGTGTGGTTGTTTGCCCGTCGCGTCCCGTGTGGGTTATTGGGCCGGTCTTGTTGGGTCCTGTGTGGGGTTTGTGTGTGGTGTGTTTTATGTGGGCCTAGTTTGTGCTTATCGGGGCGCTTGTGTTGTTTTGGTTGGCTGCTGTTTGGGTGTTTTTAGGGCTGGTGGGCTGCCCTGGTGTGTGTGGTGTTGTGGTTGCTGTTTTTGGTCCGCACTATTTTGCTGCGTGCTGGTGTTGTTTTTTTGTATATATGGCTTTGCGCCAGGCTTGGGTTTGGCTCGCTACTCTTCCGGTTAGTTACTTGTGGTTGTTTTGTAGTGTTTTGGGTGCCGTGGTTTGGGGCTGTGGGGGGTGTGTTGGTGGGGGGGGGGGGCGCCCGGGGGGGGTGTGCGTTTTCGTGTTGGGCCGTTGTGTTTGTGGGCTGTGGCTGGTGGGGGGTTTTGTTTGTTGCCTTGTGGGTGGCGGTGGGGGGTGCGTGGGGCGGGGGGTGGGTCCGGGTGGGTGGTAGTGTCCTCCCCCGGCCTGGGTTGGGTCGGGCGGGTGTGGGGTGCGTGCCTCCCTCCCCGGGTGTTGTGTCTGGGGTGTTGCGCGGCGTGCCTTTGCTTCCTGCTCTTCTTTACCATGAGGTAGGACCTTGATATATCCCGGTTTAAAATCCTACTCGAGGGCAGGGTTGCCAGACCTGGCGATGTATCGCCAATTTGGCGAAATTCGAACCCTGTTGGCGATAGGAAAATTCCGGTTGGCGAATGGCGATGAAAAGCATAAAAATTGGCGAATTTTAGGTCAACACCACACTTCCCGGTAAAATGATGGCATTTTCGTTAAAATAAGAATTGCGGGAATTTTTTCCCTTTTTTGGCTGGATCGGCAAGGCTTACACCACACCGCCGCACACCCTCCAGGAGCGGATCCAGAAATTATCCGGGGGCGCGGTAATGCCTAAATGTGAAAACCGCGTCCCTTCGGGGCGCAGTTTTAGTGTTATTTTCCGCGCCCAGGGGGGGCGTCCGCGCCTGCCCTCCAACAGTCACCCGGTACATACACGCCATTAGCCGCCATGCGTCGGCTACATGCTATGCTGTACAGTATTTCGTCGGCAACTAGTGATTTACAAAATAGCCGTGGTGTTGCGCTGCGGGCGGGCAATCCTGGGCTTGGTGGCGCCACTACAGGTACGCGCGGAGAAGTGCTCAACTGTCCAAATGAACGATAGCATGAACATAGGATCAGTGATTAGTACTATTTTTACGTGAATAATTTTGCCTGATATAAAATATAAAAATATACATATGACAACACTTAAATAAAAAGCCATTAAGCATTGCGAAACCAATTTACGTAGTTCTTGATACTACATCTTCTGCTTTGGAATGTCAACACTCAAATCTTGCCGAGCTTATTCATTACGTAGGCCTTTTACGTAAGGTACAACCGTCCGACAGTTGGAACTTTTCTTGACGTCACAAGTTTTCAACGGCCGAAATCCTCATCGCCCCTAATGCTTTATATGGGTAGTTTGTAATGTAATATCTTTTTTAGGAATGAAGTTACAGCTATAAAATAAAGAACACGTGATAGAACATATCTTTCTCTACCAAAAATAGATGTTCCATTTTTACCTGAAACTTACCTGAAACGCGATATACGAGTTCAAACAGGTGGTCGCATCATGCAGGCTTCATCTCCAGCTGGCACCATCCCATAACTTTTTTCACCGACGAATGCTGATAAGGAAGGAATGTGGGGTGAAACTTACGCAAATTATGGGAATGATACAGGGGTTTTGTTTGATGAACTTTTGAGGGGACACTTGCCCCATCAATCTCGACTTTTCCAACCAATAATTTCAGGTTTTATCATGGGACCCCACTGAGTGTACCTTTCAATCCATTTGAGTTCTCCTATTGCCTTGATGTATCGCGTTCCCCAATAATGGCCAGAAGCAGCACCTGTGAAAGGATATTGAAGGTTGATAATGGTCACGCAGTGCAACAGGCCCATATCCAACTTCCGGTAGCATGGGGGAGGGGCAGCTGTCCCGGAAAAGTAAGCTTAATCCCCGCGGTGAATCTGATGTGATGCTAAGCGGACGAAGCACACCAAACGTGTAAATTCACCAATGTTTTGTTCAAGTTCTCCAGGTCCCCGTGTCATCTGAAGGTCAACACAGGTCAACTAAGGCAAATTATAAATGGGACATATTGTATTCAATGTTGTTTCAAGTTCAACGAATTCTCCCCCGACGAGGCATTACCTTTTCGTGGTGGGGGGATTGCGTGCCTCCAGGATCTGGCAGCCAGACCACCAGGAATCCGGGAAGAGGTCAGACTAAGAGTGCCTCACTCGTCCTTCCATCCATGCGCTCTCATCCCAGTGTCCATCTCATCCCAGTCCATGTCCTTCACCTGGCCCTGCAACACCAACTATTCATACTATGAGCAGGCAGGGCAACTTCCCCGGTCCTGCCCACCAGCTCAGTTTTATCGGGGTAGCCGCGCCCTCTCGGCCCGTCCCCCGAGGTTGAGCTCCCCCGTCGCACGGTGCTAGTTGTGACGGAGAACCAACACACCACTTTGGTGGCTGGTCGCCTCGGGCCGGGGCCTGGGACCTTTCCCAGTGCCCGCCGGTCCGGCCGGCCGGGGTAAAGTGGTGGGCGGTGTTGGATCCCGGTCGGGGTGGTGAATCTCTCCCTCCCGGCCGGGCTAAGGCGCCGCCTGCCTCGTATAGCTCCTCGGGCGCCTGGCGACCTCCCGTTCGTGGGACCCAGGCGTCCCCCCGGTATGGCCCCTAAGGAGTCGAAACAAGCACATACTTACGGCATACAAAACACAAAAAAAAACACTCCTGGTCCCACTCGTGGTGACCAGACCAGATCAACTGACTTAACTTGCTGGTGATCAACCAACTTGATGTTTTTAAATCCAAGTTCTTGCATGGGTTGCCACATGAACCAGGGTAGTATTGCTAAGCAGAGCTTGGATTCTGATCTACTGTCAGCCAACCTCACCCCCATCTCTTGGGACCGATACCATGTAATCAGAAGTCCAAGATATGCTGTCGGGACACCCCTGTCAGCTAGTATTTGAAAAAGCTTTGCATGACAAACTCTGTCAAATGCTTTGCTGGGATCTAAGAAGCAGGCATAGGCTGGGCTACCCTGCCTGGTGTAGTGGTGAATAGTTTCCTTGAGAACATATGTAGCCTGGGTGGTTGAGTGTCCAGCTCTGAAGCCAAACCGAGCATCATTTGTATGTAAAAATGGCTCCAGCCGTTCTACAAGGATGAGCTCTAGCACTTTAGATATGCTGGTAGAGAGAGCTATTGCTCGGTAGTTTGATGTCTCATCCAATGGGCCACTTTTGTCCTTGATGCTGGGAACCAGGAGGGAGAATATCAGATCATCTGGCAGAAAACAGTGGTTCATACTCGCATTGAGCAGGACAGTCAGGACAAACAAGACACCCGGCCATAGATGCAACAAGTGATCAGGGGCTAGGGAGTCCCAACCAGGAGCCTTCCCACTTTTGAGCCTGGCCACTGACTTTCTTACATCCTCAACAGTTATCGGGGGAATATCATCAGCAGGCTCTAGGAAGAACTGATTGATTGCAACATTATCACTGGCACAGCTGTCATTATCGAAAATAGAATGAAAATGTTTTTCCACATGTTAGCGATGTCTTCTTTACCAGTGAGGCTGCCAAAGCTTGATGGAAGTGGAATGCCACATCCCATTTCTTGTCTAATCTGAGTCCAAAAATGAGTGTTGGAATGGTTCAGGAATGAGTACGCCAATTGGTTTGCCATAACTGTGTTTTGCTCCCTTTTGCATTTTCTCAATGCATACTTAAATGAGAGGCGGGTTTGTCTCATGTGCTGAGCTAGGGGCCCATCTCTGGGAGAATCGCTGGACCTCCAACAAATAAATGCCCTGCGTGCAAGACCATGCCTTAATTTTACCCTGTGGTTCCAGCCAGGCAATTGCCAAGGCTGTTTCCTCTGGCCAGGATAATTTTGTCTAATGCAATTATTGCCAGGAAGAACAATAGCCTCAACCAAAGTGGAGTATCCCTGGGTTATTTTATCCATATGTGACAAACACCTGCAACCTGGTTGGCAACAGTTGTTCCCCAGGTCTCTAAGACCAGTAGGGCAGCGCAGGTCTAAATAAGCTAAAATATAATAGTTGTAACTAGCTACACTTGCACCATCAGCTAAGCTCCAGCATACTTTTTGGGGCCTTCTGGCCTGTTCTTCTGGGTCAGCATAATCAGTAGGATGTGCAAATACTTGCACAGCAAGGGGAAGGTGGTCATGTAAGCTAACATCATATATGACAGATATATCATGAACTACTGAATGCAATTTGTGGCTGAACAGGCAATGGTCAAGCCATGACACTGAGCTGTGATATGAGCTAACATATGTGTATGTAGTTTTGTTATGTCCCAAGTAGTCCACATCAGATACAACTAATTGGTTCTCTGAGCAGAACTCCTCGAGTTCTGTGACGAAAGGTGAGCGATGGCTGTTTGCATTACAGTCTCCAATAATCCCGTAATATGACGTTTTTGTTGACACCTGATCCAAAATGCAGCTCAGCTGGCCAAGAGTCATACTAAAATTGGCATGACTCTCATAATCTCTATAATCAGTTGGCAGGTAGACATTGAGCAGTGACAGGCAACCAACATTTGTAATTGTGTCAATCTGGACTATTCTCTCACTTATTACCTTAATTTTAACACAAGCTTGGTAACACCTTTTCCACAATATAGCAACACCCCCAAATGGTCTCCCAACCAACAGAGAGCTAGATGAGTCAAAAGCAGACCCCAAACCAAGAAAATCTTTGTGAATGTTATTGAACATGGATAGCTCAAATTTAGACAACCATGTCTCCCGCAGAAATATCATGTCATATGAATCACATAAAGAGCAAACTTCAGATAGGGAGCTTTTCAGTGAATGACAGTTGAAAGTACATATTTTTAGCATGATGGGTGGGTAGCTGATGAGGTGAAACTAGTGTCAAATATTGCACCTTACATCATCCACACTGGCACTGCGAGGCATTGTCAGTGCATTGTCCCTGCTAGTAATCTTGGCCCTGTAAAACACTTTGATGGTGACATGTGTTGCCCATTTCTCAGACACAAGAATTACTGCAAAACCACCAGATGGGACTGATACTTTAAAGCCTTTGTACCCATACTTGGCCAGACAGTGGGGTATCTCTACTGCACTGACTCCACCTGGCTTGCCTAATATCCACTCCACATGAGAGACCACATCCTCAGTGGAGGTACTTGGGTCAAGCCTACCCACAAAGAGGTCACGATTACGCTGGGGTGCTGAAACTCCTTTCAATCGAGTTGAATGGGAGGACCCTTGCAGACCACTTTTCTTCTTCCTGGAACCACGTCCTCTTTTGACCACGGTGAAGCCATCACCATCTTGCATAGGCCCATTTTGCTGCCCCACTATTGGCAGCTGCTGCTGGTGGCTCTGTGGCCACTGATGCTGTTCCTTTCTCTGCTGATGGGACTGCTGAGGATGTTCATCCCGATGGTGAGACTGCGCATAGTTTCTGCGCTGGCATTTGGCGTTTTAGCGGTCGTGTAAGTCGCAATTCGAGCAATATGGGAAAGTGGGATCAGAGGCAGTTTAAGGGCCACTGGAAGAGATAATTTCCATGGGTAATGCTGTGCTCAGATGGATCAGGGGACGCATTCTGCAAACCATGCCAAGCAAGACTCCAACCTAAAAAGCACACGATAAAGAAACACGGTGACACTGAAGGACATCAGGAGATAATGGGGACCGGCCCAGACTCTTCGTCTCAGGGGAAGATTAATTTCGATCCGAGGAGTCACGAGCGTGAGCGACAGCTGAAGGAAGTCGAAGTAAAGTTGAGTGTATGCATGGCGTGTCATTGCGCGACTAGAACGGTTGGCCACTGCTCTGAAATTATAAAGGGCTATGCGAAGGGCAGTCTGTAGGAAGATCTGAAACTGCATCGCACAAAATGTTCGAAAGTTTTGACTGAAGTGGTCGCACCCGCGCTGCAGGAAGAAATATTTGCCGACCTGAAACGAGCGGACACGCTACAGCCTTATCGTGGATGAGTCGACGGATATTTCGAGCCAAAAACACCTTTGTCTGTGTGCGGTACTTTTCTGTTTCAAAGTTGGATATTGCCACGGCCTTCCTCGGACTTGTACCAGTGGCATCCACAACTGGTGAGGCATTGTTCGCCGCCATCAAGAGTTTTATGGACGACCACGGAGTGCCTCTGGCGAACTACATAGGCTTTGCGAGCGATGGCGCTAGCAACCTTGTCGGTGTGAACAACTCGGTCTGGTCCCGGTTGAAGGAAGTTGCACCGAACTGTGTTCTAGCTAGATGTGTGTGCCATAGCTTGGCACTTTGTGCTCAGCACGCGTTCAAAAACTCCCCAGCAACCTGGAGTTCATGGTGCACGAGATCTCCAAATGGTTTAAGCATAGCGCCATTCGGCACGAGGAATATGCTGAGATTTATGATGTGATGTGCGAAGAGGAAGTCGATGGTGTGCCAAAGCCGTACAGCACGTCTATGTCGAAAACGAGGTGGCTGGTTCGTGGGAAAGTAATGTTCAACATACTGGCAAATTGGGACGCTCTCGTGGCGTACTTCATGAGAGTCTCTGACGACGGTGGATAACGCTTCACTGTCAAACTGCTGAGGGAGATGCTGTCGGACAAAACCAACTACCTTTACCTCCACTTGGCCCTGCCTCTAGTCCGGGACTTCGAGCAGGACAACGGCGTGTTCCAGGCGACTGACTCTGAGCCCGGCAAGCTCCACGAGACGCTGACATCGCTCCACTGGAGCCTTCGTCAGCGTATGCTGAGCCCGGACCATGTGAAGTCATGGAGACCGCTGGATGAACGAAATGTTCTTCCTCTCCATAAGATCGACTTCGGGGCGAAGTTTGAGATGGAAGCTGCAAAGTCTCACATCCCGTCTCGCCAGTTCGAGGGGTAGGCGTTATCTATTAAACTGTTCCCTAATGTAAGCATAATTACAACTACATAAAACTCAAACTAAGTGTACATACGTGTAACTATTGATGGATATATGTACCTTGCGTATGCTGTCAGTGGCAGATCCACAAAGTGTACCACCACCAGGGGCGGATCTAGGACGGGAGGCACATCGGGCATGTGCCCCCCCCGACGGAATATGGGCACAACTATGTTTGTGTCCACACCTCCCAAAAATATCACTTGCAGATCCAGATGTTCGACCTCCAAGGGGGATACACTGCCGAAGTCCTGTCGTTTCGGAATTTTGTATGGAATTTACGAAACTTCGCGTGATAATTTCAACTTTCAAGGGGGAGTGCACTCCGAAGTCCCCATATGTTTGGATTTTGTATTGAATTCAGTGCAATCCCCTCACTTGAAACACTTCCAACATCCCTGTTTAGCCCCCACTTAAACTGTGACACTGGATCCGTCAGTGCCCCCACCCTAAAAAAAACGTCGGCTAGATCCGCCCCTGACCCCACAGATTAGAATTGTCGCCGCTGCGCCCAGGCTTAGCACCCCTACGTCAAGGGACCACTGCGCCAGAAAGTGCGCTCCATCCCTCCCTCGAATGGGTGGCGGGTGCATTCCCAGTACCACCGAAATCTGCCTTCGAGGGGGGCAGTCGACATTGCGCCGAGGTTGGCAAGATTGTAGCATTTCGACTTCTGGACAATGGTGCCTTAAATCTGGAGCCCCTCGGATGGAATGCGCCCGTTGTTCCGGATGTTCCGCGCCCAGGGGGGAGGGGCACGCGCCACCCCTGCATCCGCACCTGGTCATGGTTTTCATTCGCCTGCCCCGATTTTCAGGTCCGGATGCGATGCGTGAGCTTCATGACAGAAGCAGTCAGACAGGTGGAGTCAAGACTTCCGTCTTCTAGTGAGGCGTACAACAAGCTCCACCTGCTGTCCCCGCATAAGTGTCTCTCTCACATCAGCCCCCTCTCCCGGCCACCCACCCAACCAAAACCTGGCGGAAAAAAAAAATATGTAAAAAAAAAAAAATAAAAAAAAAACTAAGAAAAAAAGGGGGGTTTTTTATTCTTACCCAGAGAAAAAAATTCTTTTTTCATAAAAACTAATAAAATTTTAAAAAACCGGAGGGGAAAAACCCTTTGTGGGCCTTATCCCATATAATTTTTGGGGTGCCTAAAATTCAAATAAGAAACAAAGTAAACAAAATATCTTTTCTTAAAATTATTATTAAAAAAAAAAAGAGAAAAAAAGAAGAAAAAAAATTCTTAACCCCATTCTCCTCATTAAAACAAAAAACAAAAAAAAGAGAAATTAACCCTTGATTTCTCCCCACTGCCGGTTTGTTTTCATCTTTTAAATTTAAATATTAATATAAAAAAAGAAAAAAAAAAAAAAAAATAAAAATAATAATATTATTTGATTATTTAAATACACACCCCCAACCAATAAGGGGAGCCCCGCCGCCGCGCGACCCCACCCCGAGACGGCGAAAACAAAAACACAAAAAAACAAACAAAAAAAAACCCCATAAATAAACACCTCCCCAAGAAATCTTTTTTATTTTTTTACAAAAAAAATAAAAAAACAAAAACAGCACCAGGGCTAAAAAAAATGGTTTCGTGGTTGTCGTCCAAATCCGGAATAGGCTTGGTGGTTGTCACCTTTTGTGCAAACGATAACATTATGCTACATGGCCCGGAACAGGGGTTCCCAACCTGGGGTAATGCGCTGGCTTGTGGAGGGGTGGGGGTGGGGTTATAGCGGGGTTTCGTCAAACCTCGAGTATGGAGAGTACTGTGTACATTTGCCAAAAACCTGTGCACATATATCGGCAGGAAATACTACATGTTCTCAACCTTGAAAATGAACTTTGGTTATGAGGCATTCTGAATTTGATACGGGGTAATCACGAGGTTGGCCTAACCCAAAGGGGGTAATGATAGCTCGAAAAGTGATTGTTGTGTTTGTGAAAAGTTGTGATTTCTGGACCTATAACAAATTGCGTCGATTACCTTTATACAGAATATCTTGCTGCCAATTTCCTTTTCGGCAATTCGGCGTCGTCAATGCACCCATGGTTTGCAACACTGTCAATGCACCCATGGTTTGTGAGCCTTAATAATGCAAGGGCTTAGAAGTGTCGTGAATTTAAGCCAGCTTAAATAATAAAAGCCAGTTTAAACTGGCTTAAATTAATAAAAGCCACTGGCTGGCATAAATTCAATTTAAGCCAGCTTTTTTCCATCCCTAAATATAGGTAGGTAGGTACCTACCTACATATAGGGATGGCAAATTTAAGCCACCTGGTGGTTTAAACTGGTTTAAACCAGCCGGCATAAATTAATTTAAGCCACCCTGGCTAAAATTATGTTTCAGATATGGCTGGAGTGCAGTTTCAAACAAAAGTTAGGGAAGCATCAATTATTCCAAAATGTGCTACTCCATTTTATTTATAAACAAACACTCCCTAGAATTTCCCAAAACTCTGGCTGGGTTCTAGGTATGCACTCCACAATTCAGATTTTTACCCATTGGGTACCTAGCCATTGTATAGCTAGGTACCTATTTTATGTTAGCTTAAAAGTAACTATGAGCCAGACCAATTTGTGATGTTTTTGACATAGCTTTCCCATTGTCTTACTGATAATAGTATATGTAGGTAGGTACCTACCTACCCATATTCATAGATAACAGTAAGCAATCTGTTTGCTTATTGTTTGCTACAGTAAGCAATCTGTCTACCTATTGCACATTTTGCACACATTGTCAACTATTGCACACCTTTCATGACATTGTATGGTAGCACATTATTTCCTGTTAGCACTAACACTTGTGGAAGTGGAGCATTAGATCCATTAGATGAGCATTAGATGAGCTTCAAAGCATTAGATGATAGGTGAATCAACCTAGTGTCCATGCTTTGGCCTAGAAACTGCCACTAACCATCTGGTCATGCACAGTAGGTCTTCATTGTACTCTCTCTAGGTATGGTATTTTACACTTGTATTGTGCTGAATACCAACACTGTCAATGCACCCATGGTTTGTGAGCCTTAGAAGTGTGGGACTTAGAAGTGTCGTGAATTTAAGCTGGCTTAAATAATAAAAGCCAGTTTAAACTGGCTTAAATTAATAAAAGCAACTGGCTGCCATAAATTGAATGCCAGCTTTTTCCATGCAACTGGCTGCCAGCCTTTTTTCCATCCCTACCTACATATACATACTATTATCAGTAAGCCAATGGAAAAACTATGCCAAAAACAGCACAAATTGATGTGGCTCAAATAGTCACTTTTCATCCAACATAAAATAGGTACCTAGCTATCAAATGGCTTTGAACTGTCAGTCTAATATGTATCTTGCTACATATTATCTGCAGAATCTTGCTGCAGAAAGACTTAGACGAGCTTGTGAAGTGGTCCGAAAAATTGCAAATGAAATTTAATTTTGATAAGTGCAAAATCATGCATGTAGGTAGGTAGCATATCAAGGCTCCATACTTGATGGCTGGGCAAGTACTATCTGTGACTCAGCAGGAGAAGGACTTAGGTGTTATTTTGAACACAAAATTGTGGGCATCAGAACAGACCAAAGAAGCCAGGAAGAAGGCACTAAGAATGCTTGGGGCAATACATAGGAATGTATCATACAAAAGTGAGGAAGTCACCAGGAAGCTTTATTGTGCATATGTCACGCGACATCTGGAATATTGTGTCCAAGCTTGGTCCCCTAGTTATGAAAAAGATTGTTGGCTTTTAGAGAGAGTACAAAAGAGGGCAACAAAAATGGTGAATGGTATGGGCAACCTGGCATATGAGGAAAGATTGAAGAAATTGAATATGTTTTCACTTAGATATAGAAGGCTGAGAGAAGATCTCATCAAGGTCTTTCAATTTGTACATGGTCAGGAACAGGGTTATCTCAGGGAACTGTTTGAATTTAACAGAAATGATGGAATTAGAGGTCATCAATTCAAAATTAAAGTTAATCACAGCAGGACAAGGTTAAGACAGTCCTTCTTCACCAACAGGGTAGTAGAACACTGGAACCAGCTGCCAGAAACCATTGTCAGTAGCAACACACTGAACATCTTTAAGAACAGCATAGACAATCATTACAAGAATAGTGGGCTTGTTTTTCTGTATTCCAGGGAGAGTTGATCAACACATTTGGTGGACAACTGGTTCAGTGTACAGAGTGCAACCAAGAAGGGCCCTTGTGGCTCATAGTTGCACTGATCTTTTATGTCTTTATGTCTTTTATCTCCCTCAATGCCAGTAGTCGGATGTCAAAATCCTGGTATTTACAAATACCATTTCTAACTACCAGCATCCAGGGAGCTACATGTTAGACCGACTGTACCTAATGGGTAAACATCTGGCTTGTGGAGTGCATACCCAGAACCCAGACAGAGTTTTGGGGAATTCTAGGGAGGTTTTTTTTGCAAATAAAATGGAGTGTAGCACATTTTGGAATTATAATTGATGCTTCCCTAACTAATGTCCATCACTGCCCTCCAGCCATACCAGAAATATAATTTAAGCCAGAGTGGCTTAAATTAATTTATGCCAGCCAGTTTAAACCATGGTTTAAACCACCAGGTGGCTAAAATTCGCCATCCCTATATTGTATGCATTGCCACCAACTGCAGTGCAATGCCTGCTGAGTAGGTACCTACACACCAAAATATATTTTCTAATTACATTTAGGTGACTATATTTTACTCCAATGTAATTCATATACCAAGATTTTCACCTGAGCTTGATGGTTGATGATCCAGTGCTGGCTTGCAAGTCCAGTCAAATCGCGTGCCAGGGCCAAAATGGCTATCTTGCAGTAGTACTCTTAACACTGGTAGACCTGGGTGCTTTACTTTTGAATGTTTGTAAATGCTCTGTGCAATACCTTTCCAATCGCAATGTCCACATCTACAGGATGACCTTACTATCTTTGTCACCCTTACGCCCTGGCCCTGAATAGTCTGTTTCTGGAGTCTGTTTAAGACTCCAGAAGACTTATATGAGACCACTTCATTTGGTCTCATATAAGTCAGAAAATGAGAGAAAAATAATAGTTTGATTAACACTCAAGATAATTCGAACTTGGTAGTTTTATCTTGCCGCACTCATTCACTACTCATCAATTATAAAGAACCGTGATCAATTCCCTATTTCACTCTTCGACGCACATCGTCGCGTTTAAAATGGAAATGGACGGATTTGAAAGCGAGGGAATGCGCGTAAAAGAATGATATTCTTCTAGATTCTTTCCAACGATTTTAATTAAATTAAAAATATTATCGTACATCCTACATGAAAAAAGGATTCAAATTGAAATTGTTTTTAAAAAAATCAACTAATGTTATAAATTATTCATTACTTAACGTAGGTCTAGTGTTGTTTTAGTACCCGTGGTCTAGTCGCTCGTTTCCAAAGCCGCTGAGTATACCATAGTTGGGTACTTCCGTACCGCTGCCATCGAGCATAAAGTGGTTCCGGGACGAGGACAACCACCGGCGACCAGAAGGCATGCCATTGGCTCTGTGCTAAACGGGAGACAATTTTATCGTCGGCGGTCGTCTGAACGATGGAATGGTTGTCTCGACGATACTTTGTTGCCGTTGAGTCATTTTTTTTTGCCGCTGAGCGTACTAGATGAAACACAAAAGCGTACGCTGGGAATGAAGAAATGGTAGCGTGGCGGTGGGTGGTAGAGGTCTGCACGGTAGGACATTTCTAGAGGTCTGCACGGAGTGACATTTCCAGTCCCGGTCCAATCCGATTCGTTTCAATCCTGCGTACCTTGACACGGATATCGTGACGTAGTCAATTTTATGTATAGTAGGTACCATTTATATGATTTCACATATAATATTTCTAATGATATGGAAATGTGGTCGCCAAAAGTCCCCGTTCGTGGTTGTCGTCCACGACGACAGAACGATACGATTTTTTAGCCCTGGAGTGTGATAACGTATGGCTCTGCCGCTAGTGTTTTATTCTGATACCTAACTGAGAATAGAGAAGTCGCTTAACAATGGAATGCACGGCCCATTCACCCATGCGCGTATACAAATTACTTCGTGAAAACGGTCAGAGGTGACGTCATTGATGACGTCGTAAATCCGTGACCCCACGTGACCCGGGCCCGATTTTTTTTCTTCCAAAGGTCCGCCATGACTCACCCGTCAGCTATTCCAAGTTTCGGCGTTCTACGCGCGTCGTTTTTCTGTGGTCCCGGAAAACCTCCAGAGGTGGGGAGGGGTGTGGCAGCCCCCCTCGTCCGACGAGTGTGAAGTCTGCGTCCCACAGGAGCGCGTGTTCGAAGATTATCATTAACCCCACACCCCGGGAAAAATTCCTGGATCCGCGCCTGGGTGCTCCGAGCCGCTATAGTGTTCGGCGCAGAGCTCCACCGCGACATGATATCCCATTTCCAGGTAGATTTTCAGGTGTTTGCAGTTAAAAATAGTTATTTATCGGTTTTGGATTATTTCGCAGACTAGTTTTGTAGCGAAAATTTGGCGAAGAAATTGGCGTTTTTTCCTCCAAAATTGACGATGGTTGGCGAAAAACATTGCGCGAATTGGCGAATCTCAGAAATTTTAATCTGGCAACCCTGCTCGAGGGTTCACCGTGGGCTGTCACTTGCCATCCATTGTTTCGATTGTCGATTAGTTGTCACGAATGACATCCATTTTCTGTAAATGAAGCCATAGCGACGAAACGCGATCAAACTTTTGACCTTGACATGTCCCGATTTGAAATGGAGCTGGGTTTTGGCTTGGGCGAAAACCACAAAAAAAAAGTATGTGAGGCGACTGAAGAAATCAGCTTGAATTTTGACCCGTCCAGATTATTTCCAAATATCAACTTTCTGACACTGCACAAGACAACACGAATGACACAACACGAATGACATCCAATGTCTGCAACTTGAAGCCATAGCGACGCAGCGCGGTGACATTTAAGAATTCAATGAAAACTTTTGACCTTGACATGTTTCAGTTTGAAATGTTACTGGAGTGCTCACCACAGGTTATTGTTTGATACCAAATTTGGATAAATTTGAGAGAAAACGAAAAAAAATTGTGGACCGAAGTATCAGCCTGGCCTTTGTCCCTGACAAATAATTCGGTTCCTTAGCTTTCTGATACTACATAGCAAGCCACGTCGAATGACGCTCATGTGATGGAATTTGAAATGATAGCAACCGAACCTCGCGTTCGATTGATGTTGCTTCAATATCGCCATCTAATAAATGGAGCTAACCTTTGACGTAGAAGTTTGGCATTGACATGTATCGATTTGAAATGTTGCAGTTTGGTTCACCACACGCTATTAGTTGATGCCATACCAGATTTGGGCAGGTTTGGGTGAAAACGAAAACGAAAATGGGAGGCGACCGAAGAAACCGGCTTACGTTGAACCTGCACGTAGTAGTAATGTAAAATTCAAGTAGTAATACTATACCTATGTAGTTCCTTCCAGCATGTTCAGTGTTAATTGATTCGAACGATCATAAACCCGTCTCTGATTGCCGATGACAATACAAATACGCCTCTGGTGAACTCGTGGCTGAATACCAATACGATACCACGTTAACTTGGCGTACGTGCTTAAGACTGCCCATGACTTCCCTCAGTGGTCTTGAAGATACCCAAGGGCACCCAGAGTCGTATTTGTTCAACATACATACGCATATATATATATATATATATATATATATACATATATATCAAAATATGATCAAGGGAATGCAGCTTAAGACATATAAATCCTTGCGATAATGCAGATGTGTTGCCTAGCAGAGCACAAATTTCCACTCAAGTGAAAACAGAAGATAGGCACGGTTCATTTATTCAAGAATGGCCTGGAAGCAGACGTTTACAACGTTCCCTGGTTTACTATTGGGAGATACTTTGACGATAGATAGCATGTGAGTCTCGTTTATTGGCTAGGTCGGCTTTTAGTATTTTTGGTGGTTCTCTTGTGTATATATTTTGACTCCACAAATGATTATGTATAATTTTGCGGCGTTGATACTCAGGTAGCTGAGGTTTGGGGGACACGGAACAAATTGGAGGTGGAGGCAAATCGACACTTTTCAGAAATTGGGGGATATGTTCCCCAGCCCCCCAATAACCATTGGGTTATCTCTAGCGTATCATCGGCGACATACACCCATATATGTCGCCTTAAACGTGGCGTGACGGCTCAGGGTCAGTTAGTCAAGAGTGGATTGGGGTAAGATGGCACGTCACTAACTTACCACAGTGATTAACCCGTCCCGTCTCTGGGGGGGGGTCTTCGACCGCCCCCACCCCCTCAGGTTTTTCGTGGAATGTGGACGAACGGCGCGGGGCAGCGCGCTCAAATTTGGCATATCTTTTCCAACATCAATTTAGCATGCTGTTTCAAAATGTTGAAGTCAAGTCATCTAGGGTCAACGAGTTAGTCAAGGTTAAGTAAGGTCACCCAAAAAAGTTAAACCAGTCGTTACGCCTTTAACAGGTGCAGATATTTTAATGAAACTTTCGGCGTTTGCTTATCTTTAGGGATGCAACGAAACGTACAGGAGGAATTTTCATTTTTTGTTTCGACTACATAAACATTTTGCGTATTTATTTATTTATTTATTTATTTTACAATACATGCCCTCCATGTACAGTGGCTGTTACGGACAGACTGGGTTTAACTCACAGATATTTACAAAGAAAGGATAGATTTGTGGTCAGTAGTGGGAGCAGATGCGCAATAAACATTCGTACGCCAACATGATCCATATCACTTTCCGCACTACATACACCGTACTTCCAACACGAGCTATACACGAGTGGTTTGCAGAAGTGATAGGAAAGCGATGGCCTAAAGATGACTTCATGGTGTACACATATCCATGGTGTAAGTTTTGTGTGGACTAATGTCGTTCGTGGAGATACGCTAGTGCATGTTTCTTGAAGTCAGACCGCCTCGATGTACTTGTTTCAGTAAGAAGTTTGTTGTAGTGGAAGACAGACGAGTAGAGAAATCTCCTGTGGCCAGCCTCCCTGTGCATGGCTGGCAGGTGCAGGTTGTCGTCTGCACGTGTGTGACGGTTTCGCAGGGTAGAGTTTGCAGCAGGGGTAAAAAAACCATCAAGTTGGTCGCCGACCGAACCGAAGCAATCGTGCGTGGTCTCCTACCCAAAAAGCGTACTAGGAGGTAAATGAGCAATATTAGCATGTGGCACTTTGCCTTCGAATACAAATTCGTTGCTGCTCTTTGGTTGTCCTGCAACCATGAAACATCTTTATCTTTCGTACACACGAAAGATAAACCATGCATTGATTCCGATCAATATACCGGGCACATAAGCAGTTTTAAAAAAAACACGTTAAATTGATTATGACAAAGAGCCTTCGCCAGGCCCCATCTTATCGACTGTAACAAAAACTAGCAACATATGGAATGTCGTGCCCAGCTAAATCCGCTTGGTCATTCTGGCTCCAGTTTATTGTTGTATATGGAATGTCGTGCCCAACTGAACCCGTTCGGTCATTCTGGCTCCAGTTTATTGTCGTATATGAAATGTCGTGCCCAGCTAAATACGATCAGTCATTCTGGCTCCAGTTTATTGTTGTGCACGTTAAACAAAATATTGTGCACATGACTCGCCACCCCAGTTATAACAAGTTGCCTTTTTGCCCCACCACACATGAAAGAGAAAAATACGGACTGGATGTTTATTGGCCAATGGCTGAATCAATTCACATAAACAAATTTTGCACTGGTCGAGCTTCAGCAATATCTAACATGCGGATTTCAATTGTGGTAAACTTATTGTGCGTTTTATTTTGCCTGATGGCAACAGTTACGGTCAGGGGGTGTGTATTCTCACAATAAGCGCGCGAGACGTGTTTTTTTTCTTGGGAGCAAAACTATGGGCTAAACTATGATTTTTCAAGTGGTGAGAAACGAAAAATGAGCCGCCACAAATAAACAATTTGGCATCATATTCAAAATCATAAAACTGTGGGCAGTTCCTGAGAATGTGCGTTGTGCACAATTGCGGTGAGACATAAGCGATTTCCCAGGTGCGTTTTACTAACATGAAATATCCACTCGATATTTCCACACATTCATACGATCATAACCAATTCCAAGAAACTGAGTGTGTTGCAAGTCTAGAACACCTCTGTCCGAGCACGCGCAAGGGCAACACTAATTATATATCTTTGGAAGTCCCTTCAAATATATTCAAATGCTGATTTATCCTTTGCCGTGAATCCCATGTACACAGATCCAGTAGAGAAAGGCTTGGTTAGATAGTGTATCACACAACCACGACGAACGTTTAGACAGCGGTTTGTGAACAAACCGCTAACTGCCCCTGGTGGGCTAACTGCCCCTGGTGGCAGTTAGCCCACCACCGGCGGAGGCGCCCAGCCCGCGCGCAGCGCCAGCGGCGGGAGATACAAAACAAAACTGTTGCACGTAGCACAGATGAGTCGCAGGAGATAACGGCGACATCAGCGAAGATGAACAACATTGAGGCGCGGTTGCAGGGTACCAGTGCGTCTGCTACAGCTGACCGGCGCTCAGGCAAGCGGCGCGGCTGTGCGAGAACTTCAGCGACAGTTCTGCGAGATTCACACCCTGTACCCGCACGATCAGTGCAGAACCACAACGGCAGGAGGGCAACAGGAGGTGACGCCACAAGCGCACCTCCCCCGCCGATGGAACGCCGCAGCTCCAGCAGCAGCTGGCTCTGAATAACTAATAATAACATACCTGGATATATACGTATATGTAGAACATTGTCATTGGTGCATGTTGCCATTCAACTGGGCAATGCACCATTTTCCCCAGGTGAAGAAAGACATCCTGAGTGCTTCACGCCTGCACAATAATAAAGAGGTCAAGGGGTAAGCATTTAGTTTTATACCATGTGAATTACTGTGTGGAAAATTCCATCGCAAAGTATTATGGTGAAGTCAAACACAATTGGCAATCAATAATGGTGGAAATGCACCTTTTGACGGTATTATGGGTTGTGCTAAGTTATGTGTTGTAGGCCATATCAACGCTAAACAAAAAGCTTGGGACCCACAAATTGTGCAGCATTATTCAACCACGGAACCATAACAAAATAAGTTGCCCTGAAATTGATCAACACCTTATACACCAAGTTGGGTCACACTTTTTTGTCAATTTGGGTTACATAACCAAACCCAACCATTGGGCCACAGGGTGAAATGCACACCAAAGGGACAGAACACGATTAGCTGACTATTGCAGATAAGAAGCATGTGGTGCCACATATGTTGCAAACTTCCATAATTTGCAGGAATTTGTTATTTAGCCATCACATTATGAGGGTTATATTGCATGGCAACAGGGACATCACAAATAAAAGTTAAACAAAAAACTTTCACAAACGCAACGCCACAAACTTTTCAGCAATGAAGTGTCCTGTTTACTGTGGGCAATAAAATGTAACTTTAAGGTAAAAAGTTTGTTTTGTAATATGCATGTCTCCATCATCTTGAAACATCAGAAATAGGTGAAACTAATTCCTGGAGAACTGCCATTATTGCAATATTCAGCAGCATTGGGTTCCACAAATTTTGAAAAGAACAGATGAGTGAATAGGCACTGGAAAACATCTGGACAATTGATAAATATCTGAGGATATGTGCACTGCTGCAGATGTGCATTCAGCACTGAATAGATCCACTGAAATTGTGGTTGTCTGGTCTGTCTGCTCACCATCACTGAAAATTGATGAGGGTGTGGGCAGTGGAGCCTCCTCCCTTACACAGTGAGCAGTGTCACCAGATGGGCGTGCTTGAAGCACAGATTATTGCAATCAGGAACAGTAAGAATACAATTGTGCAATTTGGAGTTATGTGATCAGCCAGGAGTGTATCCAGGAGGGCAAATTGGGTCATGACCCCCAAAAGCAAAAGAGGGATCCAGTCCCTCTTTGCCTCACCCCAAAGGACATCAATACTTACATCTCCGGACAGCAAGTACCACACTGCTCCCTCCCCATCCCAGGATCAAAACATGAAATACATGTGGCCTAACTAGACATCACATTCCCCCCATGATTGGAACATTGCATACCAGCAGGGTCCCATCAGACATCACTCCCCTATAATGACATATCAGCTGGGGCCCCAGCACAGCACGTGCCCACCTAGCCCAAACTGGGTCCCCTAGGTGGCTTTCTGGATCCACCTCTGTGAACAGCCATCCCAAAATCATTATGCCTAGTTAAACTTGGTAGCTAGGTTGTAAAAGACTAACAGTGCCACATATATCCAAACCCTATCAATACTAGGAGTCGTTCATTTATATATGGAAAGAAGCCTAGCCTATTTAGATAGGGAAATAAGCAGCCTTTGTATTTTGCCACTTTTCCCCTATGATTATATATAATATCATTACTTTCATTTCTGGCTAATTAGTGGCACATATTTTTGCCCTCATCCAGCTAGACCACTGGCCACTTGTCCCCAGCTGGCTCTCTGATGGATATGCCTTCTTGGGCCCACAATCACCATGCTGCTTTTTTTGTGTGTGCTGATAAATGCTTTGTTCAGAGCCTGCCCATGTGCACCCATCATACCCACACTGCACACCTTTCTTGTCCTCTTTTTGCTGGTTTATCACCATCACCATCATCAACCCTCTATTCTTATTCTGCAATTCCAAATCCCAACTTTGTTTGCTTCATTCTGTAACAATTAGGGCACAATGTGAATAAATTCATGCAAGATGTAAGATGGAGCAAATAATGAAAACTGGAGCCCACACCTTCCAGGAGAGGCAGGGGGAGGGCAGGACAATGTCAATAAATGCATGACTTTTGGGTGGGAAACAAATGGTAACCATTGGCATTTTAACCTCCATAGGCCACTCATTTGACCTCTTATGATTACATATGAGACAAATTTTAAAATTTTGGTTTAGCTTTGGATACAACATTTGAAAACACCACACTGTGATGCATAAATTGTTTTCCTTTGTATGTTGTCACATTTATCAAACATTTTGACCACCATCCTGGACTGGTACAATTTATGGGCACTGGGATGTGGGTCAGCATGTGATGATTCACTATACACAAATGATCAACAAATGATCTACAGCATTCTTGAGCTGTCAATGGTGGATAGCTGGAACAAACCCCCAATGGGGAAAGCTTAAAGCAAATTTGAATGATTTTTAGAGCAATCCACAGTATGTCCTCACAAAACTCACTCATATTTTCTTGCTATTCTGGCTACTATGATGTATGGGAAAGTGGGGCATGGCAGACCACCCTCTACCCTGCCATAGACTTTTACCAAGCCAGATTTAATTTGCCTTGTGGAAAGACCCATGGAGTGTGCATGCTTTTGGCTATTTCAGATCTTGTCTTAAGCTTTATTCTTGTGTCATGATTTTAAAATGTTGTTTTTCCACTTTCTGATACAATTTCTTCAATACACAGAAATTTATAAATCTTAACAACTAGGTAAGACCGATTTTTGTCTCTAATACCTATGTTCCCTAAAATCAAAATTTGAGTGCTAAACAAGCTTGCAGTAGCTAGGAGTTATACTTTACAAAAATAACCCCAAGACAAATCCCAGATCCCAAGCTTCACTTTTGGGCAAAGTGGACTGCCCATTAGAAAGCAACCCATTGTTTGCAGTGGCAGATCCAGTTCCATTTTGTGGGTGCAATAGGTGGTCATAGCAACCCACAAAATATATTACATTTGTCCCAGATTGTTATTTTGGGATACATTTCAGATTGAGAATCAAATAGTAAATTTCTACCTCCCTGGACATGCCTATGCCACTAAAGTGCAGCTTCCCTTGCTGAAATTGCTTGCAACTCCTATTTCTAAGACAAGCTACCATGCACAAGTCACAAAATATGTCCCTTGACATTTACATTTAACACAAATGGCTTGCAATTGAAATGGTCCACTTTGCCCAACAACTTTGAAAATATAAAAATTGAGGTGCCCTCATTGAGCAAGGATTTCAGTTTTGTTATATAAAATATAGATAAAATTTCCATTTCAAAGAAAGGATAACAAGGCATTGGGTTCCATCAAAGAGTTGGTCATACCTCCATATGACATCTCATCTTAGACTTACAGGATGTCAAACCTTAGGTGGTCTGCTTTGCCTCACTCTTCCCTACCCATGGTTTGAGAGCCTTAGAAGTGTGTGGCCTAGAAGTGTTGTGAATTTAAGCCAGCTTAAATAATAATAGGCCACTGTCTGGCATAAATTCAATTTAAGCCAACTTTTTTTACCATCCCTATGTTAAATGTCACGATTAATTTGGCCTACTCTTCCCTGAGCATTTACACACCTGTCCATAAACTTTTGTCTGGGGGAATCACTAGGTGGAGCATAACTCATGCATTTACATGGGGAAATAAGCATAACATGGAGAGCTGGTTAAAAATTCATCAAATTAGTGTAGAGGAGGAAGGGGGGTTCTGAACACTTAAGGCACCATGCAACAAATAGCTCTACTGCTGCTTTGTATGGCTGTCCAGCATCTACTGTGTTTACTGAAAACAAAATGAACAAGCTATCCATATTCAAACAGTCCTTTCAATTGAAATCCTCTAACCACTTATAAAGAGGAACCTTAAAATAGATCATTTTTTGTAGTGATATGCTGTATTCTGAACATAAAATGTTGCTGTGGGATACCTCACTGTAACATTGCAGTCAAGCTATTAGTGGTGACTGAAATATGCTGGTGTATTGCAAAAATAGTAATAACTCCCTATGGTTTTTTAGCCACTGCTCTTTGAGCCAAAATCATGCCTGTGAACTTTGCATGCTCTGTGCACAAAGAATTAGTAGACCATGTAATCAGACATTCATTTTTGGTAGAAACAGGTCAATCATTTCTGATACCATAATGTTTTTGTTGTTTGTACTCACATGATGAGGGCAACATCAAGGTGGGTGTTAAGGACATAACATGTTCAGTACCTCCATACAATCCCCCTACACCCCCTCCCATAACTGAGTACTTTAAACTTTTAAAATTAAATTTTACACAGATTTGTTGTTTGGATGTGATGTCACCAGTGGTGGTCTCAGGGCCTGTTTAGTGGGGCAATTTTGGGGAGGCAATGTTAAAAACAGACGAAAGTGCCAAGAACATTGATTTAAAGAAAATCTGGCAGTTTTGGGGAGGGGGCAATTGCCCATTTTGCCCTAATATAGTCACCACTGCTTATACAATATGTTTTCTTAAACACTAGCTACATCAAATGAATTGAGTTTTGCTGCTGGAGCTTTTCCCATTTACTAACTGGCAGGGAGATAGTGCACATGCACCAGACACGTTGTAGCACCAGAGTAGGCAGGCTCAGTTGCAATTTACCTGGCTTGTTGGAGGGGGCAGCCTGGCACATTCCAGAACATAGGTGGGAAGTAGGTGGAGAATGGTTGGGATGTTTGACTGTAGATGTTGAAGAGTCATGGTTTTTTTTAGTTGGTGTTGTTTGGTTTTTTTTTGTGTGCGTGTGTTTTAGCGCTAGTTTTTAGTTTTTGGTTTTGTGGGGGTGGTGGTTTTGGGGGGGTTGGGTAGAGTTTGCAGTGATTTGACCGGCAATATGTGAAGGCTCATCCGTCAGAATGATTTTGTGGAGCAAAGTGAGAGTGTCAAATAGATACAGACCATCTGCAGTGAGGAGACCCAACTCGTTTCGGGCATCAGAACTATGGTCAAATTTCCGCAGACCTGATACGACTCTGGTGGCGAAGTTAATGATCTTGTCTAGTCTGTGGATGTTTGCTGAAGACCCGTTCTCGTAAACAGATATGCAGTATCGGATATTGGATATATATAGGCTATTGACTATAGTGAAGAGGGTACTGGTCGGCAGATGGTGACGCAGATGGCTCAGGGCCAAAAGAAACCCAGCGCACTTGCGGACTACAACAAGTACATGGGAATTCCACGACATGTGGCGATCAAATGCCACCTCAAGGTTCTTACACGAATGACTCTCTCATCTATCACGGCGTCCCTAACGCACACGGCGTCCCTAACAGCCTGCGTGTGGCCTCCCAGATATGCTTTAAACCAGTCGGTATCCATTCCATGGAGTTCAAGTTTAGTGAGCAGTTTGGTGTGGTCTGTTACATCGAAACATTTACTGAGGTCCAGAATGCAAAGGAGAGCTACTTCCGAACGGTCCATTGCTGCTAGTATTTCGTTTAAGGGACCGGCTTAAGGGTTATAAGTTGCCATGCAAAACATTGACAACTTTTAGATATTTGTTTCAATTTTTTCCTCGAAGAAAGGTAATCCTGTTGTTGATGCCAAAACAATTTGGCATAAGCCATGGTGAGTGGATTTGCCAGCATTGCTATTAAACCAAAAATAGTGGCACGATGGGGACCCTCCAAATCCATCCCAACCTCTCATGCAAATCCTGGGCACGCCATTGTGGAGAGGAGCGAGGGGTGGCGCCAAAATCCGAAAGTTGCCCCCCCCCCCCCAACCGGTGGGCTAGTTACGCCGGTGAGGGCAGATAGTCTGTACTAAGACTAAAGGGTGCAACGGAATCTGGTAGGTTTTCTAGTTCAAGCCCTAGTGACGAACAAGAATGTACGAGATTTCTAGTGGAATCCACCAAGATTTTGGTACATACGGTGACGTCACGTAAAAATTATAAATACGTTTTCAAACCTGGCTGAGATTCAGCCTTGGCGCAGCGAAGACATCAGAGTGTTGTGGTTGGGCATACGGTATTTCTGATTGTCGGCATGGGAAATTCATGTATGAGACTGGGGAATGTTGTTTGGATTCCTAGGGTATTGAACATGCTCTTAAGTTTGGGGCAGAATTTCTTCAATTCATAGAATACAAGAACCGTCAATCTGTTATCGTTCATAACCCTTAACGTTTCATGAATTGAAATTGAAACCATAGCAGGATTTGCCAAATATTAACCTATAAGCTTACCAGTAAATGTATGCTTTAGCGTGTTTTACGAATCCTTGGAATTGATAATTTCAATGTAATGTTTATAATGGTGACTATGATGATTTGATCACTCATTTTCTGTACCAACGCTTACTTTTTCAGGTTCTGGGCAAAATAATGCCAAAAATTGCATTTTTAAGTAGCGTAGCATAGAAAGATGTAAAAATGGAGCATAACTTAACCTAGCCTATCCTATCCTAACCTTCCTTTGGAGAAAAAGGTTCACAATCTATGTCTTCGAATATTCTAATCTTTAATGTGTCATGAGCACCGGGTGAAAGCAACATAAATGTTATGACAGATATAACCATAGTTCAATACCCATTGCTCAGCATATGGAAATTATTAGATGGCACTAAAAAGTAAGCATGGCTTGTGCCTTACCCTTTAGCCCAGTGTGAAGTAATAAGAAGGTAAGGCATTTTATAGATTAAGAGAATTAAGAAATTATCCGAGATGAAGATAATCAGCATGAATTATGCCACCGGATGCGAAACGATGTGGAAGGGCCCGGGTAGGGTGGCTGCATACGGCTTTCGTGAGCCTTTGCGTCTATACACCCATGCGTTGCAAGGAAATGCTTCGAGATGGGTTCTCCCCAATCCATTTTAGATGATTATATATATATATATATATATATATATATATATATATATATATATATATATATACATATATATATACACACACATATCTCCCTCCCACGCAGTATGTCTACTGCCTGCTATCTTCCTCTGCAATTTAGTGCAGGTTGAGATTGTCCAGCATGAATTCTCCCTCGTCAAAGCCTATCTGATCTCCTTCGTCAGAGCCCAACTGACGCGGTCTCTGAAACACATGACTGGCGTTCTGATGTGATCTGGCTCACGCCGTGCGGCGGACGTTAACCCGTCTGGGAGGCCGGTCTGGCGAGCCGACTCGGAAGTCGCCGATCTCCGCCGCCGGCAGCCGATGAGTCACCTGGTGCCGACAGCGCCTCTGGTGGACGCCGGCCCAAACTAAGCTCTTGTCGACGGGCGCGGACCACACCGTCCCTCATCTCTGTCTCGCGTGGTCGCGTTCGCGCAGCTCCTCCGCCCCGCAGCCATGTCGGACCCCGCTTTCGAGGGCGTCGGCCAGGAGCCGAAGCTGTGGATCTGGCGCATCGAGGTACGTCTCGGCGTCGGGTCGGGCACGGAGCCGACTGTGTGTCGTTCAGCTCGTAACTGAGGTGTTATAGTGGTACTCGGCGTGCCGGCCACGCCCCGTCATCACCAGGAGGCGCATGTCTGATTCGTAACTGGGGTGTAAACGTGGCGCCCGGCCTGCCGGCCCCGCCCTGGAATTCCGATGTGCTCTATCCCGACCTGTGCTTTCGACACCATTTCAAGTACGGTCATCCCGCATGTACAGCTCGGAACGCTGGTTTGTCTTCAAGTTCTGACTTGGCCGACTTCATTCGGGGGAAAACTCAATATCTGTGCCGCCCGGCCCATGCCCTGCTCCAAGCAAAACAATGATGGGTGGCCGTCAGGCTTACTTGTTTGCAACAATGTTGGTGATTGAACAAATATCAATACCCCGTATATTTTTTTGTTCGTGGGTGGTTGGTGGGAATATGCTTCTTTCTCAAGTGTTTCCATCCTTAAGGCTAAGTATTGCACAGTGCTATTTTGAGAACATCGCCGTCTTCCCCTGCGCATATTGCCCGTAGCGAATTGGACCGCATGACGAAGCATCACTGGGCAGGCCTAAATATGGTTCGATTTTCAACTTTGGGATTAGTCTGTGGTCGAGATCACTGCGGGCCGCCAAGCGTACATCACAATATTCCTCCTCATTCTGCAGACTGTACCACGTGGAATACAGCCTCTACACTTGTCTGTGGATGTGTATGTGGTCTGTGGACATGTATGTGGTCTGTGAACGCGTATGTGGTCTGTGGATGTTCCTGTGGGCCGTGGACATGTCTGTGGTCTGGACGTGCCTGTGGTCTGTGTACTTGTATATGGTCTGTGTACTTGTATATGGTCTGTGTACTTGTATATGGTCTGTGTACTTGTATATGGTCTGTGTACTTGTATATGGTCTGTGTACTTGTATATGGTCTGTGTACTTGTATGTGGTCTGTGTACTTGTATGTGGTTTGTGGGCGTTCCTGTGGTCGGTGGACGTATGTGTAGTCGGAGGATGTGCCTGTGGTTGTCTTCGGTATGTGGACGTGTCTGTGGACGTGTCTGTGGAACTGTCTGGTCGGCGGTCTGCGGTCTGTGGACGTGTCTGTAGCCTGCGAACTGTAGACGTATGGTTATCGGTGACCTGTGATTTGTGATTGAATCAGTCGGCCGGGTCTGCGCAGCGTGGGGCTGCGACGTAGTCCCGCGTCCCGTTGAGTCACGTCGAGTCCCGTTTTGCTGGGAAGGACTTGCCTAGCCATTTCCCATTTCCCCATTCCCCATGCCATTTCCCGGTAGAAGCGCCATTATTGAGGAAGTGTGCAGGGATGTAGTAGATGCATTAATATCAGGATGAACGCTTTTTCTACTCTGAGAAACTCTTGGCGGGATATTCAAGGGGAGATAAGCACTCCTGGAGGGATCGCATCTTGATTGGGGGCTTTGCCCTCTGTTCCCCTTCTTTGATCTGCTCCGGCCTTCCATGGGCGGAGTATCTATGCTGGTGGCTGAGCACTCAAAATCGTCGACCAGTTTTTATGTATTCTCTGGCTGGGTCCCCCCCCCCCCCACACACCAGCATTTGCAGGGCTTGCCGAGACGACTGGCGGGATTGTGCACTGATGTCCATGTCGGTGTTGCGAAGCATCTCATCGATCTCAGCAGCGCCGACGTGGTGCCCGGGGAAACGATGACGTGTGCGGTGCCGTCTCAAGGTCACGCCGCTGGCAGTCACGCGCTGTCGAGCGTGACTCAACCGGGGCAGGCGCAGCTGACGGGAGAACGGCGCGGAACAGTCGGACGGGCAGGAAATGAAGACACGCCTATCGTGAATGGCGCTGGGGGAGGGCGAGAGCTGAATTTGCGGAGCACTGAACCACGCTTGGTTAGTGCAGTCACAACTGAAGTCGATGACCTGGGGACTGGGGTATAGTCTCCGGGAACATTTTGTTACGAGCGCAGGCGAAATCCAAGCTAGTCTACTCGTACTAGTAATTCTTTTGAACCAGTATTAACTTGTGTTGCTAGTTTCTCTTTTTTTACCGTTGGATATGCTTGTCACAGCACAGCACTTGCCATATACCTCACACCGTGGACATCACTTGCCATGCTTCTCACTGCGGACGGCACTTGCCATACACCTCTCACTGCGGACGGCACTTGCCATACACCTCTCACTGCGGACGGCACTTGCCATGCACCTCTCACTGCGGACGGCACTTGCCATACACCTCTCACTGCGGACGGCACTTGCCATACACCTCTCACTGCGGACGGCACTTGCCATACACCTCTCACTGCGGACGGCACTTGCCATACACCTCTCACCGCGGACGGCACTTGCCATACACCTCTCACTGCGGACGGCACTTGCCATACACCTCTCACTGCGGACGGCACTTGCCATACACCTCTCACTGCGGACGGCACTTGCCATACACCTCTCACTGCGGACGGCACTTGCCATACACCTCTCACCGCGGACGGCACTTGCCATACACCTCACACCCCGGAAGCTTCATGTTGTGGATGCTCTTTTACCTTTCGATATGTAGAGTAATGGAAGCTGGACGGTGTCTCATAACGCAAAATATCGCACGAGTGAATTTGTCATAACTGCACATTCACGCCTCCGCTCAAATGCAGGCATTTCAGTTTGCTGGAATAATGCCTATAATTAAACCAGACAGTGTGCAGGTCGGCTTGACGATACACTAAATCACTGAATATCTACTCAATACCTCCATGAGGTGTGCTCCGGCTAAAGAACCCTCTGTCGCGCGCAAGTCGCAGTCCATGCCCCCTACTCAGATTAACTCTGGTCTCCGGCGGCTTCACACTGGTTCACGGTGAACGGCGCAAAACAATCTGAAAGACAGAATGAGGAAGCGCCTCGGCCCTCCCGCTCTGTAGGGCGGCGGGAGAGCGGAGAGCGGAGAGCGGAGAGCGGAGAGCGGAGAGCGGAGAGCGGAGAGCGGAGTGCTGTACACGAATTGGCACTTGTGCAACCATTCATTTCGTTTCACAATACATGCCCTCCACGTTTAGTGGCTTTTATACCATAACTGGCAACTGACAATTGGCAACGGCTTCACCCAAGAGCATTCAGCTATATAATGAAATTAGGTCTTTCAGTGGTAACATCCACTTGACTGTGCTCTGACATCGGCCGGAACATGAGTGGTGATCCTGCGTCGCACACGGCCAATAGAGGCACGTGAAGTTACGGCATATCGGGTGCGACAGAAGGGACTGCGCGAACGCCACGGCCAGACTGTTATCGGGCCTGGATACGAGAAATCGCTTGCACTGTTCGTCCCATTCGTGCTGTGCTGCCAAGACGTTCTGCTGCCCTAAAAGCTGCATACGTCAACCAGTGAGGTTAACGCGTTGTTTTCTCCCTCAGAACTTCGAAGTAAAGCCGTACGACGAGTCCCAATATGGGAAGTTCTACGAGGGAGACTGCTACATTGTTCTCAAGGTAAACGGAGAGATGACTGTCAGGATATGGTCTTTGTATGGAAGTTGTATTCATATGCGTCTAACATGGGGGAATATTTGACTTTATGCAAACATGAGTTTGTACTATCTAACCTTGCATTCTATTCCAGAAATTCTTTCTACTCCAATGTGTTTGCGTGTAAATATACCAGGGATCGCTGATCGTAGTTTGCCCTCTGTAATTTCAAGCCTATCAATCGTCTTACATTTGGTAAAGTGTTGCGACGTGTGGTAGCGTGCAGCCATGTACATCGTGCTAATCATCTGTTGATTATTAGCCAGCCGTCAGGCTTTGATAATTGATTACTCCCATGTTATCCGATGTCAATCGCTCACCTCTGCCACTCTCCCAAACCGGATCACGTCCTCGGCTCTACGACACTGCATTTCTGACTGGCCACCTCAGCGTTTTCCTGTCCACCTTTCCACTTTCCTCAATGTTCGGGCTCCGGCGATTGTTTGACTGGAAAATGTCCGTGGCAGCAGACTGTTTTTTAGCCGTCCACAAAGATGGGCGATTGCTGGCAGAAACCATGCGTAGAAATGAGGGTCCAGACATGGCCCGACCGTTGCTCATTCGAAGCTCATGAAGTTTTTTTTTTAATGAGAAAGCTTAGAATGTATTCAAGTCAATTCTTATTAATATTAAATGAATTTCGATGCATTTGTTAGTTTATGTCTGGAATGTTTAGTTGAAGCAAGGAATGTCTTTGAAGGATTAAAAGCGACAAGACGGGCGGGCAAATTGCCGCTGTAAAACCTACTATCGTCACGGACGAGCGGAAATTAGCGTCTCATTTCGCACTATGATTGCTATGAAATAGCACAAAAAAATTAAAATAAGTTGGAGGAAACTGACAAGAGAATTACAGGGGACTTTTTCTCAATTAATAATAATCAGGATTATGGGAAGAGATTAATTATTGGATCAGAATGAGGCTTAGACATAAGACATCAAGACTTAAATGATTAGCGCAACTATGAGCCACAAGGGCCCTTCTTGGTTGCACTCTGTACACTCAACCAGTTGCCCACCAAATCTGGCAATCAGACCTCCCTGTAATACTGAAAAGCCAGCCCTCTATTCTTATAATAATTGTGTATGCTGTTTTTAAAGATGTTCATTGTGCTGCTACTGACAATGGTTTCTGGCAGCTGGTTCCAGTGTTCTACTACCCTGTTGGTGAAGAAAGTCTGTTAACCTTGTTCTGCTGTGGTTAACTTTAATTTTGAATTTATGACCTCTAATTGCATCATTTCTGTCCACTTCAAACATTTCCCCAAGATATCCCCTCTCCAGACCATGGACAAATTTAAAGAACTCGATGAGATCTCCTCTCAGCCTTCTATATCTAAGTGAAAACATATTCAATTTTTTTCAATCTTTTCTCATATGCCAGGTTGCTTATACCATTAACCATTTATGTAGCCCTCTTTTGTACTCTCTCTAAAAGCCAACCATCTTTTCATAGCTAGGAGACCAAGCTTTGATGCATTATTCTAAATGTGGCCTGACATATGCACAGTAAAGCTTCCTGATGACTTCCTCACTTCTGTATGATACATTCCTATTGATTGCCCCAAGCATTCTCAGTGCCTTCTTCCTGGCTTCCTTGGTCTGTTCTGGTGCCCCCAATTTTGTGTTTAGAATAACACCTAAATCCTTCTCCTGTTGAGTCACTGATAGCACTTGTATATATATATATATATATATATATATATATATATATATATATATATATATATATAAATAAAAATATATAAAAGTGTGAGTTATGGCTGCTCCGTGTGTTTTTTGAATAACCTAACCTCCCTGTTTCTGGCACGTTTGTCATGTTGAAGGAAGTTCGTCTAAGTCTTTTTGCAGCGAGATATGCTCATTTTGACCTGTTATTGCCCTAAAGATCTTCAAATCATCCGCAAATTTCAAAACCTTACTGCTTAGGCCACTTTCAATGTTATTTACAAATATAATGAACAGTAGTGGCCCTAGTACTGACCCCTGGGGGACTCCACTAAGAACATTTTGTCATGATGACTTTGTACCATTTAGCATCACTCTTTGCTGTCTATCTGAAAGCCACAACTCTATCCATTTTAAGATGCCACCTGCAATACCATGGGACTGAAGCTGTATCATTAGCAGTTTATGGGGTACCTTGTCAAAGGCCTTACTAAAGTCAAGGTATGCTACATCAACCTGATTTCCCTGATCAAATTGTTCTGTGGCGAAGTTCAAAAAGTCCAAGAGATTTGTGAGACACGATGGTCCTTTTCTAAACCGATGTTGCGTATCTTGAATCAATTTGTTTCCTTCCAGATAACTAACTATTCTATCCTTGATAAGTGATTCGACTGGCCTATAGTTTTCAACTTTCCCTCTTCCTCCTTTCTTGAAAATAGGAACTACATTTGCCCTTTTCCAATCTGTAGGAATTTAATTTTGTGAAACTGATCTACAAAATATTATACTAAGTGGAAATGCTAGTTGCTATTCAGCTTCCCGCAATGCCGTAGCATAAATTTCATCAGGTCCTGCTGCCTTGTTTGGCTTTATTTTCCTGATATGGTTGTAGAACATCACTATCAATGAAATCAACATCATTTATCAGATCACATGTCACTGAACTATGGTGTACGGTCGGCAGATTGGTCATATCTTCCAATGTAAACACTGATTTAAACTGCTTGCTCAGCTCCTCAACCATCTCACTATCCTCACCCAATGTAGTCCCATTTACTTCCAGTGGACCAATTGTGCTAGAAACTTTACTCAGCTTGTAGAAACTAAAGAACTTTTTACTGTCCCCATTACAGTTCCATAGCTAAATCCAGTTCTTTTGCTCGCTTTGCTGCTTTGGTTTTTTTGCTTCAGTGTCTCTGGCTTTTCGATACGCCTTTAGATTTACGATATTTGAAGCTTCTTTAAACTCCCTAAATGCAGCTTTCTTAGCCTTAATTGCTTTTATCAAGTCTGGTGTAAGCCATGCTGGCTTTCCTACCCTTCTTTTGCGTCTTTGCTTTTGGGGGGACATGTCTAATCTGAATTTCCTTGAAGTAAGATTTGAACTTTTCACACATTTCATAGGCATTTAAATTGGAGAATTCTTCTTCCCATCTGATGGCACTTAAAGCCGCTCTCATGCAGTCAAAGTCTGCTCTGTTGAAATTTGGAACCTTTACCAAATTATCCCTAATAATTTCCCCTACATGTGCCTTGAATCTAACTATGTTATGGCCACTTCTTCCCAGAGTTTCTCCTGCAGTCAAATCTTGAACCAAGTCACTTAAATCCGAGAATACAAGGTCCAAGAATGAGCCATGCCTGGTAGGTTCCGATACAAACTGGTGTAAGAACAGGTCCTCTTCAAGGCATTTCCTAAACATTTTGCATGATGGGGAGCCAACACCAACATTTTCATATCCTTTTAGATTAGTCACCAAGAATAAGGCACTTCCTCCGAAAGTTTCTACTGATTTCCTCACAAATCACCTTATCAAGCTCCAGTTGCTTAGAATGTGGCAGGGTTCCTGATCGGTAGAAAGCTCCTATCCTCAGTGTATTGCTGTTGCCTTTTCCCCACAGTGACATCAAGCCAAATGTACTCCAGACACATTTTTATCCCCACCCGCTACTTTTTGAGAACTGAATAAGCTATTCACATAGAGCATTACACCACCCCCTTTCACTGCTGGACCCCTATTGTATGAAAACATTGTATCCCTGGATCTCAGTCCTGCAAGTTATCTCCAAAATACCCTTCACTGACCATGCCTCCGTAATGCAAACAAAATCTGGTTCCTCCTCAGCAACATAACACTTGACCTCATGAAATTTGATCGGATACTCTGAGCATTAAACATCATACACTTAACGAATGCTCCATAACTACCTTTGGCTTTTTCATGCTGAGGAGTTATTTTATCACTAGACGAACTATCACTCTGCCTCCTTGAACTACTGCTGTCCCTACTTGCTGACTTTGAGGTTTTATTGCTTTGGCTGACACTATTGGAATATTCCTGAGTTGGCAATGCAATTTCATCCCATCCCCACCCCATTTCCTAGTTTCCCTGAAGGACATGCTCATACACTTTGCCTAACACATGGACCCCCTTCTTGGAGAAGTGCAGGCCATCCCTCTGATAGAGGTCCCATGATGCATAAAACCTGCACCACTCGTCTACAAAGGTGAAACCTAACTCATGGCAGAGCTTACCTACCCTGGCATTGGCTGCCAGTGCCCCAGAGCTCCACTCGGGGGAGGCTCCAGCCCTAGGCAAAAAATTGCCGTTATAAGATTGTAGAAGATTAGATCAACACACGTAAATCTGAATTTGTCCAGAATGCGGAAACCTCGCGGTCAGAGTGGCATGAACACAACTATTCCCGCTTGTTGATGAAATTCGGAAACAATGTAAGTCATGAAATCGAAAGGTGAAATTTCTGGTTCTATGGAGCTTCATTTTAGAGCAAAGTGTTAGCAGGTTTTAAGAACGTTTTGGTACCATTCAGGCAATTTTCATGGGGAAAATCCTTCCGATATCTTTTATGTGTATCGCTCCTGACTGCTTAAGAATATAAATATGAACGGTTTTATCCATCCCATTTGATGCAGAACATATCATTCTCTAAGGAAGCAAAAATAAATGCATTATTCATGGCTTTTCTTGGCAATGGTTTAAATAGCTCCGGCCAGAGTGGGAACTGGAGAGCGGTGAATCCATTGAATCCAAGAATGGACTTTCGTACGCGGTCGGGCTGGTACAGGGGAATTCCTTTATTTGGTTAGCGGAGCGTAGTGATTTTTTTTCATTGAAGGACGGATTTTAGTAAAAGCTCTTCGCTGCTATCCGGATGGAAGTGACTGCGTGTTTGGCTCGAGGCACGAGAGTTGGTATTACCTGACTAGGTGGGTACCTACCTACTTACGTATATCAAATATTTTCACGGCTATTCGAGCTATTGATTTGGATAAGCAAAGCTGTAAGCTTATGTTGTGTGACGGGATATCTTCAGATAATACAAGGAGCAGGACATGATAATATTAGTTACTGCGATGTTTTGCCGACGAGCGTAGTAATGAACAAAACTGATTGTTTTGCTTTTGTCTGGAAAATCCTGTTTTTACTTACCACATTTTGAAGCGTGAATGTTTTTATTTCAAAACTGAGGCTGGGCCTCTTCAATGCACCTTGACTTTGCAGATATAGATATGCATGCATTCAACCATTATTTGCGCATTCATGAAATGTTAAGGGAAGTGCTAGGTGCGTCCTGTCCCCATTCTCCTTTTAATTTTATTATACTTTACTTTTCTGGTCTCTCTGACTTTCTGAATGGACAAATTTGCAGTTTAAGGTGATTTGATTTCTTGAAATTTTTTGTATGCAATGATTATGAATGTGTTCATAATGTAGGTACCTACATGATGTGACCACACATTTTTTGACAAGTTGAGTTGGATAGCAAAATGACATAAAAAAGTGGCTTGGGTTTGGTTGGGAAATGTTACCATGAAATGTTATGTTAAAATGAAGAAAAAAGCTGCAGCCCAACTGGACGCAAGAAAGCCTTTTTAATGGGAAATTTTCTAAGCAATTTTTCCTTGATAAATTATAACTAAATGGCCTAATCCAACCAAACAGCCTATGCTAGCCTGAGTGTTTTTCTTTATTCGAAAACTTTTTTTTTATAATCCTGAATGATGCCCAAAGGAATTTGATAAATGGCTAACTTACAAAAAAAAAAATATAGCAAAACTTAGCCAACCCTAATACCTTTGTATGCTTCATGGTAGGTAAAATGTCTGAAACCTTGTGTGGAAAAGTAATAATGCCATGAAAATTCCTATGCCATGGCAAAGCATGGCTCATATCCACCAGTACTTTGGAGATTTGGAGGAAGTACTACCCTTTGTGGCTTACCAGTTGTATGGATGCCACTCTAGCTCTTGGTGCTCATCCATACATTCTTCTGGGCACATCTGGACTCTGTTCCGAGGTTTTTCCATAAATGGAGAACATACACATGAAGGCATTGGTGGCTGTTTATTAATTCACCTGCACTTTATCAGACAATCACACATGCAGAAATGGAATGTTATGGAATGATATGGAAGATGGAATGTTATGAAATATGGAATGGTCAGTGGCATTAAGATCATATTCAGACTGCAATGATCCATATTTCGTCATCTGTTGACATTTGTTGTACTTGTGCATGCTAGCAAGCCGATATTCTTCCAATCTGACTGGCATCTCATTTTCGGCTCCACTCCTGCCTCCTGTTGGAATGTGCCTGCAGATGACCTGAAATAACAAACGTACATTATCCTCAATTATGCTGGGAAGTGTATGTGGTAGGGGTCCCAGTATGACTGAATCTTCCTCTCCATCCAAGTTACCACTATTGCATAATGACATCTAGCCAGTGTTGGATTTTCACTTTTCGGTCTTGGATTCGGAGTGTATAATTTTTTGGCTTGACAAAGTATGGAGTGTATAATCTTGAGAAGCACTATGTTATATGGTGTATAATTTCCCAGTTTGCCAAATTATGGGGTGTATATTGAAGCACCAAGTAACTGAGTATATGCATTTTATAAATAACGAAGTGTATACATTTTGAAAAATGCTGTGATGTTTTCTGGAATGAAGAATAAAAACCCAGGGGCCTCGGTAGCTTAGATGGTGGAGCGTGGGACTCGAAGCTCGCGGCCGGCGGCATTTGCAGAGTCCACCCACGACCAATCGGTGTGATATAGGTTGGCGACGCTATACAACCTTGCGGTTGAATGCGTCGTAAAATAACCCGATAATTTGTATTATTGAAGAATAAAACGCCTTCAAGTCATTTGTTAGGTTCTTATCATAGTGTCTCACAGACAACCAGATGGGGTCCACCACACATCGTCGTCTGAAGTCATCCACGTTACGTGAATGACTTATAAGGCAACTTCCTGAGCAATGGTAAAGAAAATAGTCACAAAAGTATACTTATTCGATTTCAACCAAGTTCATATATCAATACCTGCCACTCCTAGGATACCAACACCGCACAACTAATACAAATTCACAACATACCGAGAGAGCAGGACGTTCGTGCACCGACTGGTTCTAAAATGGGAGGGTCTAAAATGTTACTTCGGGATATGGGTTTCGGAATATATAATGGTTTAAGGAAAGTTATACTAAAACAGTCCGTCTAAAATATTTTATTCTCTCGACGATTAAATTTTCTTTCTTTCAAATGAGATAGCTGAAAAATATTCAAGTCAATTCTAATTAATATTAAATATATTTCGATGAACTTTTTGGTTCATGTCTGGAATGCTTAGTGGAAGCAAGGAATGACTTGGAAGGCTGAAAAGCGACTAGACGCACGGGCAAATTGCCGCTGGAAAACAGACTATCGTCACGGACAAGCGGAATTTAGCGTCTCATTTCGCACCATGATTGCTATGAAATACCAAAAATTGAAAATAAGTTAGAGAAAACTGCCAAGAGAATTACAGGGAACTTTTTCTCAATTAATAATAATCAGGATTATGGGAAGAAATTAATCATTGGATCAGAATGGGGTTTATAAGAGTGTAGAGGATTAGGTCAACACACGTAAATCTGAATTTGTCCGGAGTGGGGAAACCTCGCAGTCGGAGTGGCATGAATACAACTATTCCCGCTTGTTGATGAAATTCGGAAACAATACAAGTCATGAAATCGAAAGAAGGTGAAATTTCTGGTTCTATGGATCTTCATTTTGGAGCAGTGTTAGCAGGTTTTAGGAACGTTTTGGTACCATTACGGCAATTTTCATGGGAAAAATCCTCCAGATATCTTTTATGTATATCGCTCCTGACTGCTTAATAATATAAATATGAACGGTTTTATCCATCCCAATTGATGCAGAACATATCATTCTCCAAGGAACCAAGAATAAATGCATTATCCTTGGCTTTTCGTGGCAATGGTTTAAATAGCTCCGGCCGGAGTGGGAGACGGAGAGCGGTGAACTCATGGAATCCAAGAACGGACCATCCTACGCGGTCGGGCTGGTAAAGGTGAATTCCTATATTTGGTTAGCGGAGCGTAGTGGTTTTTTTATTCAACGAAGGATTTTCCTTAAAGCTCTTCGCTGGAATTGACTGCGTGTTTGGCTCGAGGTATGAGAGTTTGTAATATCTGACTTTGTAGGTACCTACCTACATACATATATCAAATATCTTCGCGGTAATTCGAGTTATTAATTTGGATAAACCAAAGCTGTAAGCTTGTGTTGTGTGACGGGATATTTTCAGATAATACAAGGAGCAGGACATGATAATATTAATTGCTGCAATGTTTTGCCCACAAGTAATGAACAAAACTGATTGCTTTGATTTTGTCTGGAAAATCCTGTTTTCACTTTCCACATTTTGAAGCGTGAATCTTTTTCTTTCAAAATGGGGGATGGGCCTCTTCAGTGCACATTGACTGCAGATATTATAGATATGCATGCATTCAAGCATTATTTGTGCATTCATGATATGTTCAGGGAATTGTTAGGTGCATCCTGTCCCCATTCTCCATTGAATGCCATTATACTTTTAACATTTCTGGTCTCTGTCTTTCTGAATGGACAAATTTGCAATTTAAGGTGATTTTATTTCTTGAAATGTACTTTTTGTGCAATGATTATGAATGTGTTCATAATGTAGGTACTTACATGATGCGACCACACATTTTTTGGCAAGTGCAGTTGGGTAGCAAAAGGACACCAAAAAAAGTTTCTTGGGTTTGGTTGGGAAATATACCATGAAATGTAATGTTAAAAATGAAGAAAAAGCTGCAGCCTAACTGGATGCAAGAAAGCCTTTTTAATATAAATTTTCCAAGCCATTTTTCTCTTCCAAAAATCAAAAGTAAATGGCCTATTTTAACCAAACAGCCTATGCTAGCCTGAGTGTTTTTTGTTTAATTGAAAAACTTCTTTTTTATAATCCTGAATTATTCCGAAAGGAATTTGATAAATGGATAACTTACAACAACAAAAATATAGCATGACTTAGCCAAACCTAATACCTTTGTATGCTTCATGGAGGTAAAATGTGTGTAAAACATGTGTGGAAAAGTATTAGTGCCCATGAAAATTCCTATGCTGTGGCAAAACATGGCTCATATCCACCAGTATCTTGGGGATTTGGGGAAAGTGCTACACTTTGTGGCTTACCAGTTGTGTGGATGCCACTCTAGCTCTTGGTGTTCATCCACACATTCTTCTGGGCACATCTCGACTCTGTTCTGAGGTTTGTCCACAAATGGAGAACATACACATGAATGCATTGGTGGCTGTTTATTAATTCACCTGCACTTCACCAGATATCACACATACACAAATGGAATGTTATGGAATGATATGGAAGATGGAATGTTATGAAATGTGGAATGTTCAGTGGCATTAAGATCATATTCAGACTGCAGTGATCCATATTTTGCCATCCATTGACATCTGTTGTACTTGTGCATGCTAGCAAACTGATATTCTTCCAATCTGGCTGGCATCTCATTTTCGGCTCCACTCCTGCCTCCTCTTGGAATGTGCCTACAGATGACCCGAAATAACAAATGTGTATTATCCTCAATTATACTGGAAACCTTATGTGGTAGGGGACCCAGTATGACTGAATCTTCCTCTCCACCCAAGTTATCATTATTGTATAATGATATATAGCTGACTTGCTAGTTAAGCATGTTTTCATCCAGCAATGCAAGGAGGGTATTTTTTTCCGGAGTGTATAATTCTTTGCATTACAAAAGTTCCAAAAAAGGGCCACTTTTCCAACGCTGCATCTAGCTGTCTTGTTAAGCATGTCTTCCTCCATCAATGCAAGGAGTGTATTTTTGTCTGGAGTGTATAATTCTTGGGATGGCAAAAGTTAAAACAAAGAGCACTTTTCCAACGCTGCCCCGGACTCAGTTCTTTGTCGTCGACACTGCGATAGCGCACTCTCCTCGGGCCGGCTTGAGGACGTCCAGTGCCGCACATCCGGCCCTCGCATCCGGCTCCTCGTGATGTGCCGCCACTGTCGGCCTGGCCTCCTCGTGATGTGCCGCCACTGTCGGCCGAGCCGCCGCCGGCTGGCGCGCACTGCAGACTGTTGTTGTTCACGCACTCGACGCGCTGTGATGTTTCCGGAGTGACAGAATACGCCCGCACTCCGCCGTTCGCACTCGGTCGCTCACACTCCGCCATTCCAGCTCCGCCATGCGCGCTCCGTCATTAACACCCCGTCATTAACACCCCGTCATTAACACCCCGTCATTAACACCCCGTCATTAACACCCCGTCATTAACACCCCGTCATTAACACCCCGTCATTAACACCCCGTCATTAACACCCCGTCATTAACACCCCGTCATTAACACCCCGTCATTAACACCCCGTCATTAACACCCCGTCATTAACACCCCGTCATTAACACCCCGTCATTAACACCCCGTCATTAACACCCCGTCATTAACACCCCGTCATTAACACCCCGGCATTAACACCCCGGCATTAACACCCCGGCATTAACACCCCGGCATTGACACCCCGGCATTGACACCCCGGCATTGACACCCCGGCATTAACACCCCGGCATTAACACCCCGGCATTAACACCCCGGCATTAACACCCCGGCATTAACACCCCGGCATTAACACCCCGGCATTAACACCCCGGCATTAACACCCCGGCATTAACACCCCGGCATTAACACCCCGGCATTAACACCCCGGCATTAACACCCCGGCATTAACACTCTGCCATCCACACTCCCAACATCCACACTCCCAACATCCACACTCCCAACATCCACACTCCCAACATCCACACTCCCAACATCCACACTCCCAACATCCACACTCCCAACATCCACACTCCCAACATCCACACTCCCAACATCCACACTCCCAACATCCACACTCCCAACATCACACTCCCAACATACACACTCCCAACATCACACTCCCAACATCCACACTCCCAACATCCACCTCCCAACATCCACACTCCCAACATCCACACTCCCAACATCCACACTCCCAACATCCACACTCCAATATCCACACTCCCAACATCCACCCCAACATCCACACTCCCAACATCCACCTCCCAACATCCACCCCCAACATCCACACTCCCACATCCCTCCCAACATCCACACCACCTCCCAGCATCCACACTCCCAACATCCACACTCCCAACATCCACACTCCCAACATCCACACTCCCAACATCCACACTCCCAACATCCACACTCCCAACATCCACACTCCCAACATCCACACTCCCAACATCCACACTCCCAACATCCACACTCCCAACATCCACACTCCCAACATCCACACTCCCAACATCCACACTCCCAACATCCACACTCCCAACATCCACACTCCCAACATCCACACTCCCAACATCCACACTCCCAACATCCACACTCCCAACATCCACACTCCCAACATCCACACTCCCAACATCCACACTCCCAACATCCACACTCCCAACATCCACACTCCCAACATCCACACTCCCAATATCCACACTCCCAATATCCACACTCCCAATATCCACACTCTCAACATCCACACTCTCAACATCCACACTCTCAACATCCACACTCTCAACATCCACACTCTCAACATCCACACTCTCAACATGCACACTCTCAACATGCACACTCTCAACATGCACACTCTCAACATGCACACTCTCAACATGCACACTCTCAACATGCACACTATCGCCATGCACACTATCGCCATGCACACTATCGCCATGCACACTATCGCCATGCACACTATCGCCATGCACACTATCGCCATGCACACTATCGCCATGCACACTATCGCCATGCACACTATCGCCATGCACACTATCGCCATGCACACTATCGCCATGCACACTATCGCCATGCACACTATCGCCATGCACACTATCGCCATGCACACTATCGCCATGCACACTATCGCCATGCACACTATCGCCATGCACACTATCGCCATGCACACTATCGCCATGCACACTATCGCCATGCACACTATCGCCATGCACACTATCGCCATGCACACTATCGCCATGCACACTATCGCCATGCACACTATCGCCATGCACACTATCGCCATGCACACTATCGCCATGCACACTATCGCCATGCACACTATCGCCATGCACACTATCGCCATGCACACTATCGCCATGCACACTATCGCCATGCACACTATCGCCGTGCACGCTATCGCCGTGCACGCTATCGCCGTGCACGCTATCGCCGTGCACGCTATCGCCATGCACGCTATCGCCGTGCACGCTATCGCCGTGCACGCTATCGCCGTGCACGCTCTCGCCGTGCACGCTCTCGCCGTGCACGCTCTCGCCGTGCACGCTCTCGCCGTGCACGCTCTCGCCGTGCACGCTCTCGCCGTGCACGCTCTCGCCGTGCACACTCTCGCCGTGCACACTCTCGCCGTGCACACTCTCGCCGTGCACACTCTCGCCGTGCACACTCTCGCCGTGCACACTCTCGCCGTGCACACTCTCGCCGTGCACACTCTCGCCGTGCACACTCGCCGTGTACACTATCGCCGTGCACACTATCGCCATGCACACTATCGCCATGCACACTATCGCCATGCACACTATCGCCATGCGCACTATCGCCATGCACACTATCGCCATGCACACTATCGCCATGCACACTATCGCCATGCACACTATCGCCATGCACACTATCGCCATGCACACTATGCCATGCACACTATCGCCATGCACACTATCGCCATGCGCACTATCGCCATGCACACTATCGCCATGCACGCTATCGCCGTGCACTATCGCCGTGCACGCTATCGCCGTGCGCGCTATCGCCGTGCGCGTATCGCCGTGCACGCTATCGCCGTGCACACTATCGCCATGCACGCTATCGCCGTGCACGCTATCGCCGTGCACGCTATCGCCGTGCACGCTCTCGCCGTGCACGCTCTCGCCGTGCACGCTCTCGCCGTGCACGCTCTCGCCGTGCACGCTCTCGCCGTGCACGCTCGCCGTGCACGCTCGCCGTGCACGCTCTCGCCGTGCACGCTCTCGCCGTGCACACTCTCGCCGTGCACACTCTCGCCGTGCACACTCTCGCCGTGCACACTCTCGCCGTGCACACTCGCCGTGCACATCTCGCCGTGCACACTCTCGCCGTGCACACTCTCGCCGTGCACACTCTCGCCGTGCACACTCTCGCCGTGCACACTCTCGCCGTGCACACTCTCGCCGTGCACACTCTCGCCGTGCACACTCTCGCCGTGCACACTCTCGCCGTGCACACTCTCGCCGTGCACACTCTCGCCGTGCACACTCGCCGTGCACACTCTCGCCGTGCACACTCGCCGTGCACACTCGCCGTGCACACTCGCCGTGTACACTCGCCGTGCACACTCGCCGTGCACACTCGCCGTGCACTCGCCGTGCACACTCGCCGTGCACACTCTCGCCGTGCACACTCTCGCCGTGCACACTCGCCGTGCACACTCGCCGTGCACACTCGCCGTGCACCTCGCCGTGCACACTCTCGTCGTGCACACTCGCCGTGCACCTCGCCGTGCACACTCTCGCCGTGCACACTCACTCGCCGTGCACACTCGCCGTGCACCTCGCCGTGCACACTCGCCGTGCACACTCGCCGTGCACACTCTCGCCGTGCACACTCGCGTGCACACTCGCCGTGCACACTCTCGCCGTGCACACTCTCGCCGTGCACACTCTCGCCGTGCACACTCTCGCCGTGCACACTCTCGCCATGCACACTCTCGCCATACACACTCTCGCCATACACACTCCCGCCATCTACACTTAACACACTCGGGTGTAAGGATTCTTGGAGAACTCTTCAACTTGGTATTCCGCCACCCACACTCCACACTACCATGTATGGGTGTGAGAAACCCCTGCAACTTGAAGCAAACCCTGGACGTGAAGCTGGACGCATGCTTACACTGTCATGAAGTTTGTTCGGTTCTGCGATGGTGCACTTTCAGCGCCTTTTGGCACTTTTCACAACCAGTTTATAGATTGATGCACAATGAATAATGCTTGCAATGGCGCTACATTGCATGTGCACGGAAATATCTTGTGCTGCCGTGTAATATTGCGCTCGATTGTAATGGTGTGTGGTGTACCGGAAGCCTGGAAACTATGGTGTAGGCGGCAATAGTGCTCTCCGGCACAGTCGAGCGGACGCTCTTAGTGTGGCACCAACCGCCCCTACTGCTCCCTGTAGGCTATACCGCTCAGACGTCCGACTGTGGGAGGGTGGGCAGTGTTTCCAGCTCTGCTTGTCATCTGATTCTCTTTCTCCCCGAGCCAGTGAGCCCTGAGTCGGTCACGTTGCCCGTATTTTTAGACTTGACTGTGTCGGGGGGGAGGGGGGGGTGTTTGTCGCTTCCACCTGATTCGGATGGAAGCGAGAGCTCTGGCAACTCAACAATCCGATTTCCGAGGTATGAAATTCTGACTCATTTTTCATGGAGAATTTTAATTTTACCAGGACCCAGCAAATGCATAATCAGTTTGCTTAATGTTCCAGTCGTTTCTGACATTGCAGTTGGTGTTTGTTTCTACTTATGCATGCTCTTGTCTCTATCCTTTTGTATACAATTATCGAGCCATGTGCTTTTACGGCCATCTTCATTTTAACATTATATTTTCTTCCCGCATGTCCTTGTCAAAAGTTGGCAAATTTTCACCAGTATTCAAATGTTGCAAGTTATGTTTCATGAATTGTCTGTTTTGCCGGTAATATGAACTTCTTCGTCGTCCTCATCTTCTGGTGGAAGAATACGGGCACTGGGCAAGGAGGGAACTACAGCATTTAGCCACAAGGATTTCCTGGCGAAGAGCTTGGCAGTGCTGCAAAGAGAGCGTGCAGGTGGAAGATCACTGTGGCATATTTCTGAGTTTTCCCTAACCCGATAATCTCCTCTCCCGTCCGTCAACTATTTTGTCACGATGTCGATACGCTAAGTCGTCGGTGCTGATATTTCCTTTCGTGCTAGTCACTGCCGTTCTTTTAATTCCAGACAAAACTGCAGCGTGATCAGCTGCTTCACGACGTTCACTTCTGGCTGGGTACCGAGTCGTCTCAGGTAAGCAGCCAGCCGCCCGGCGGTACACATTGGGCCGGGGCATACGCACGAGCTTAGACGCAGCCACGCCTCCTCCCTCACGGAGCGCGCTGCCAACCATAGTCTGGCGTGGGGCAACGATCTGTCAGAAGCTGCTGCGTCTCGTCTGCCGAAGAGCCGACGACACTCCACATAGTTGCTGCTGAAGCTGATTCTAGGCGACCGCTCACCTGGTTGGTATGAGCATCAAAACTGAAGTCTAGACGCGAGGTCCTTTGCGCGCGTACCATGGGCTGGGTGCCGCTACAGGGTACCGTGTGGAGGGCGACGTTTGCCGACACTGTTTGACACGTAACGTGGCAACATGACGGGCACGAGACTTGCTAACGTCTACGGATTTTGGGTAAAGAGCAGCTCCGATGTTATTTGAGTCGCTTATAAGCGGTTGCTTCACGTGCATGTGATAACATGGCGATAGATGCTGAACTATTCTGTACGGCTGATCATGGATTAAACTCCGGAGGGTGCGGCAGTCGTCTTGATCGTTCTGAAGTCGGTCGTGTGAAGCGAGTGGTCACGAACACCACAAAAATCTGCCATCTGAGCATCATGGTATGTTCATAATTGGACATTGGTGATGCATGACTCACACAGAAAGTCTCCTATAGGTGCTTGAGAACCAAGAGCCGCTCTAGAATGTTATATGCAGCACGCCTCTGCAGGTACGGCGGTGTCTCCTGGTCGTATCTGTGTCCGCCGACTAGTGCATCCCGACAAAGGTCGAGTGGCCCACAGCGTGCCCGCAGTGGTGCGCGGATCACCGGGCTGCAGTGTTGCGCGTGTCTGCAGCTGCATATTTTCGGCTCGCCGCGACCGCACTGTGCAATCTGCTATTTTGAGGTCGTCTCGTTTCCGCGAGGCGCTGCGGCCCCGGCCGGACATAGTCCGGGTGCCGACACCACAAGGTGTCTGAACGGTCGTGAAAGGGCGAGGCGGTATCTGGGGAGCGAGGTGTGCCCGGGTGCGGCAAAGTGCAGTGGGGTACACCGAAAACACGGTGGGGATGATCACGTGATCAGGTCATTTCGCCCAGCGGAATGTGGTGCCATGCAGATCGGTATCGTGTAGGCCAGTACGTGATACAACCGCGCGGAGCAATGCGTGGGTACAAATGACATAGTGGACACACAAGATTTTCTGGCTCCCGATACGAGCACGGGCTTCTCGGCTGACCCAAGCATTGGCTCCTGACACGAGTCCTGGCTGTACAGTTGACATGGGCCCTGGCTGTACGGTTGTCACGGGCCCTGGCTGTACAGTTGACACGGGCCCTGGCTGTACAGTTGACACGGGTCCTGGTTGTACAGTTGACACGGGCCCTGGTTGTACGGTTGTCACTGGCCCTGGCTGTACAGTTGACACGGGCCCTGGCTGTACAGTTGACACGGGCCCTGACTGTACAGTTGACACGGGCCCTGGCTGTACAGTTGACACGGGCCCTGGCTGTACAGTTGACACGGGCCCTGGCTGTACAGTTGACACGGGCCCTGACTGTACAGTTGACACAGGTCCTGGCTGTACAGTTGACACGGGCTCTGACTGTACAGTTGACACGGGCTCTGACTGTACAGTTGACACGAGCCCTGGCTGTACAGTTGACACGGGTTCTGACTGTACAGTTGACACGAGCTCTGACTGTACAGTTGACACGGGCTCTGACTGTACAGTTGACACGGGTCCTGGCTGTACAGTTGACACGGGCCCTGACTGTACAGTTGACACGGGCCCTGACTGTACAGTTGACACGGGCCCTGGCTGTACAGTTGACACGGGCTCTGACTGTACAGTTGACACGGGCCCTGACTGTACAGTTGACACGAGCTCTGACTGTACAGTTGACACGGGCTCTGACTGTACAGTTGACACGAGCCCTGGCTGTACAGTTGACACGGGTCCTGGCTGTACAGTTGACACGAGCCCTGACTGTACAGTTGACACGGGCCCTGACTGTACAGTTGACACGAGCCCTGACTGTACAGTTGACACGGGCCCTGGCTGTACAGTTGACACGGGCCCTGGCTGTACAGTTGACACGAGCCCTGGCTGTACAGTTGACACGGGCCCTGGCTGTACAGTTGACACGGGCCTCTGGCTGTACAGTTGACACGGGCCCTGGCTGTACAGTTGACACGGGTCCTGGCTGTACAGTTGACACGGGTCCTGGCTGTACAGTTGACACGGGCCCTGGCTGTACAGTTGACACGGGCCCTGGCTGTACAGTTGACACGGGCCCTGGCTGTACAGTTGACACGAGCCCTGGCTGTACAGTTGACACGGGCCCTGACTGTACAGTTGACACGAGCCCTGGCTGTACAGTTGACACGGGCTCTGACTGTACAGTTGACACGGGTCCTGACTGTACAGTTGACACGGGCCCTGGCTGTACAGTTGACACGAGCCCTGGCTGTACAGTTGACACGGGCCCTGGCTGTACAGTTGACACGGGCCCTGACTGTACAGTTGACACGGGCCCTGGCTGTACAGTTGACACGGGCCCTGACTGTACAGTTGACACGGGCCCTGACTGTACAGTTGACACGGGCCCTGACTGTACAGTTGACACGGGCCCTGGCTGTACAGTTGACACGGGCCCTGACTGTACAGTTGACACGGGCCCTGGCTGTACAGTTGACACGGGTCCTGGCTGTACAGTTGACACGGGCTCTGACTGTACAGTTGACACGGGCTCTGACTGTACAGTTGACACGAGCTCTGACTGTACAGTTGACACGGGCTCTGACTGTACAGTTGACACGAGCCCTGGCTGTACAGTTGACACGGGCTCTGACTGTACAGTTGACACGGGTCCTGACTGTACAGTTGACACGGGCTCTGGCTGTACAGTTGACACGAGCTCTGGCTGTACAGTTGACACGGGCTCTAACTGTACAGTTGACACGAGCTCTGGCTGTACAGTTGACACGGGTCCTGGCTGTACAGTTGACACGGGCCCTGGTTGTACAGTTGACACGGGCTCTGACTGTACAGTTGACACGGGCTCTGACTGTACAGTTGACACGAGTCTGACTGTACAGTTGACACGGGTCCTGGCTGTACAGTTGACACGGGCCCTGACTGTACAGTTGACACGGGTCCTGGCTGTACAGTTGACACGGGTCCTGGCTGTACAGTTGACACAGGTCCTGGCTGTACAGTTGACACGGGTCCTCGCTGTACAGTTGACACGAGCCCTGACTGTACAGTTGACACGAGCCCTGGCTGTACAGTTGACACGAGCCCTGGCTGTACAGTTGACACGGGTCCTGGCTGTACCGTTGACACGGGTCCTGGCTGTACAGTTGACACGGGCCCTGGCTGTACAGTTGACACGGGCCCTGGCTGTACAGTTGACACGGGCCCTGGCTGTACAGTTGACACGGGCCCTGGCTGTACAGTTGATACGGGCTCTGACTGTACAGTTGACACGGGCTCTGACTGTACAGTTGACACGAGCTCTGACTGTACAGTTGACACGGGCCCTGGCTGTACAGTTGACACGGGCCCTGGCTGTACAGTTGACACGGGCCCTGGCTGTACAGTTGACACGGGCCCTGGCTGTACAGTTGACACGGGCCCTGGCTGTACAGTTGACACGGGCCCTGACTGTACAGTTGACACGGGCCCTGGCTGTACAGTTGACACGGGCCCTGACTGTACAGTTGACACGGGCTCTGACTGTACAGTTGACACGAGCTCTGACTGTACAGTTGACACGGGTCCTGGCTGTACAGTTGATACGGGCTCTGACTGTACAGTTGACACGGGCTCTGACTGTACAGTTGACACGAGCTCTGACTGTACAGTTGACACGGGCCCTGGCTGTACAGTTGACACGGGTCCTGGTTGTACAGTTGACACGGGTCCTGGTTGTACAGTTGACACGGGCCCTGACTGTACAGTTGACACGGGTCCTGGCTGTACAGTTGATACGGGCTCTGACTGTACAGTTGACACGGGCTCTGACTGTACAGTTGACACGAGCTCTGACTGTACAGTTGACACGGGTCCTGGTTGTACAGTTGACACGGGTCCTGGTTGTACAGTTGACACGGGCCCTGACTGTACAGTTGACACGGGTCCTGGCTGTACAGTTGATACGGGCTCTGACTGTACAGTTGACACGGGCTCTGACTGACAGTTGACACAGCTCTGACTGTACAGTTGACACGGGTCCTGGTTGTACAGTTGACACGGGTCCTGGTTGTACAGTTGACACGGGCCCTGACTGTACAGTTGACACGGGTCCTGGCTGTACAGTTGATACGGGCTCTGACTGTACAGTTGACACGGGCTCTGACTGTACAGTTGACACGAGCTCTGACTGTACAGTTGACACGGGTCCTGGTTGTACAGTTGACACGGGTCCTGGTTGTACAGTTGACACGGGCCCTGGCTGTACAGTTGACACGGGCCCTGGCTGTACAGTTGACACGGGCCCTGGCTGTACAGTTGACACGGGCTCTGACTGTACAGTTGACACGGGCCCTGACTGTACAGTTGACACGGGTCCTGACTGTACAGTTGACACGGGTCCTGACTGTACAGTTGACACGAGTCCTGGCTGTACAGTTGACACGAGCTCTGACTGTACAGTTGACACGAGCCCTGGCTGTACAGTTGACACGGGCCCTGGTTGTACAGTTGACACGGGTCCTGGTTGTACAGTTGACACGGGTCCTGGTTGTACAGTTGACACGGGTCCTGGTTGTACAGTTGACACGGGTCCTGGTTGTACAGTTGACACGGGCCCTGACTGTACAGTTGACACGGGCCCTGGTTGTACAGTTGACACGGGTCCTGGTTGTACAGTTGACACGGGTCCTGGTTGTACAGTTGACACGGGCCCTGGCTGTACAGTTGACACGGGCCCTGGCTGTACAGTTGACACGGGCCCTGGCTGTACAGTTGACACGGGCCCTGACTGTACAGTTGACACGGGCTCTGACTGTACAGTTGACACGGGTCCTGACTGTACAGTTGACACGGGTCCTGGCTGTACAGTTGACACGAGTCCTGGCTGTACAGTTGACACGAGCTCTGACTGTACAGTTGACACGGGCCCTGGCTGTACAGTTGACACGGGTCCTGGCTGTACAGTTGACACGGGCTCTGGCTGTACAGTTGACACGAGCTCTGGCTGTACAGTTGACACGAGCTCTGACTGTACAGTTGACACGGGCTCTGACTGTACAGTTGACACGAGCCCTGGCTGTACAGTTGACACGGGCCCTGGCTGTACAGTTGACACGGGCTCTGACTGTACAGTTGACACGGGCCCTGGCTGTACAGTTGACACGGGCTCTGACTGTACAGTTGACACGGGCTCTGACTGTACAGTTGACACGAGCTCTGACTGTACAGTTGACACGGGCCTGGCTGTGTGGCTGCTGTGGCGGGCCCTGACGTGTGCGCTGCTGTACAGTTGACACGGGCCCTGGCTGTACAGTTGACACGGGCCCTGGCTGTACAGTTGACACGGGTCCTGGTTGTACAGTTGACACGGGCCCTGACTGTACAGTTGACACGGGTCCTGGCTGTACAGTTGACACGGGCTCTGGCTGTACAGTTGACACGGGCCTGACTGTACAGTTGACACGAGCTCTGACTGTACAGTTGACACGGGTCCTGGCTGTACAGTTGACACGGGCCCTGGCTGTACAGTTGACACGGGCCCTGACTGTACAGTTGACACGGGCCCTGGCTGTACAGTTGACACGGGTCCTGGCTGTACAGTTGACACGGGCCCTGACTGTACAGTTGACACGGGCCCTGACTGTACAGTTGACACGGGCCCTGGCTGTACAGTTGACACGGGTCCTGGCTGTACAGTTGACACGGGCCCTGGCTGTACAGTTGACACGGGCCCTGGCTGTACAGTTGACACGGGCCCTGACTGTACAGTTGACACGGGCCCTGACTGTACAGTTGACACGGCTCTGACTGTACAGTTGACACGGGCCCTGGTTGTACAGTTGACACGGGCCCTGGCTGTACAGTTGACACGGGTCCTGGCTGTACAGTTGACACGGGCCCTGACTGTACAGTTGACGCGGGCCCTGGCTGTACAGTTGACACGAGCTCTGACTGTACAGTTGACACGAGCTCTGACTGTACAGTTGACACGGGCCCTGGCTGTACAGTTGTGCGCGAACTGTGTGCCGGGTGTGGGCCATGGCGTCGCCGAAACCGTGCCAGCGTGACGCCGCCGCCGTTTCGCAGAACTGTCCCGCTTCCCACTCCTGGGCGAGACGCCACGTCATGCGGCGGCAGCTGCCGGCCAGTCTGCCAATCTGTCCGACTCGCCTCGGGATTGGGTGCGGCTGACATGTGGGCGGGGACTGTGCACGAGTGGGAATGGTGCACGGACGCGGGTGGTTTCCGAGTGAGACTATGCCACAGTTTCCAGTTTTTAACACTCTTCCCAGTGCGGAACAAGTGTCATTTGCCTACTTCTCGCGGTACCCTTTCGTGTCTGAGGGAGGATGTTCACTACCAAGGTTCCGACCAAGGGCGAAGTTGGAGCGATTTACTACCGTGTGTGCGATGTAAACCCATCTGGGTTGTCGGGCCCTGCCGGACGATCACGTTTTTTTTACCGTAATGACCCATTTATTTGCTCTGCTTTGAAATGTATTCACTCGTACTTATTTATTAGTTTCAGATATATTCGATGCGCTCCTTTAATTCTGACTCTTGGCTGCCTGTATTCAAATGTTCTTTCTTAACAAATGCTATTCGGAAAATACTCTTAGTCTTTGTTCAGAGGTTCGTGCGCTTTCGCTCCCCGGCACCTTTCGGCAGTGATTCAAGGTCTAATGTAGAATTGCATGACCCCATTTGCTCTCTATTTGATCCTTTCATTGAGAAAAGCATGCAGCATTACCGTACGACAATGTGTTCGTCTATAAAAAGATTCTGTTGCCTTTGCTTTTAGAACGTTCATTGCTCGTTCATCCCCCCCCCCACACACACACACACAGGAGCCTTATGTTGGTATGTTTTCTGCTGTTTCTTGTTTATGTCAAGTCACACTAAATGGGCGCTATACGATCAGCATGGTCGATGCACCCTAAAGCCCAAATATCTGAGTCACAGCAAGATCCATGCTACTTACTCAAATAAGGATAAAACTGACTAATTTTAAGGGGCGTATTGGTGGCTGGTGTCCAGCTACCTGGTACTTTTCAAACTATTCTTGTGGGTGATGGATCCTCCTCAAAATACGGAAATTCTCTGTTGAAAAATGCATCTGGAAGGTTTCCATAGCCCACCGTTGTCGAGCTTCCGGGCCGTGCAGACATGCCATCCCTCTCCCGAGCGTGATCGTATCATCTGCACGTCGCCCAGCGCCTGGCAAACTTTCGAAATTCGTGCGAGAACTCCAAGCACTTCATGGAACATGTATGCGGTCCGCTGGATTGGTCGCTCCGTCGGGAGCACTGCCGGCCTGAACTGCAGCCATAGCGGTATCGTGCCGCTCGCCACTGCGCTGCAGGTCGGCGTGGGTTCCGCCGCGGCCCATGTCATGCATCATCGTCGTAGATCCTGCGTCGGTCCTGGCACCGCTGAAGGTCAAGGTCGGTGCACGTGATGCGACCGATCCGTTCATCATAGGTGATGAAGTCTCTTGAGAGGCTCTGGGGGGTGGTGGATGTTCGGTCGTGTGCTACCAATAATAGTAGGTTTTAGTATGTCATGCTACGGACAACACCTATGAATCCCTCGAATGTGTTGGAAATCGGTAGCTGCAGCGTTAGTGGGTCATCAATGTCGTTAGCGCTCCGTCCCATCCGCTCATGTTAACAAAGGTAATCACTGGGCTAGGGCAAAGTAACCAAAGGCAAAGATAACTACTGGACTGGTAACATGCTAGCTGAACTGGTTTCAGTGAAAGTCGCCCGCTGCCAGATTTAAATCGGGTGGCCAAATGATAGGGCTAGTTTCAACGAATGTTCGCGCCAGGCAGCGTCGTGCGACTCACTGGAGGCTGGCTCCATCGAAGGTCGCTGCTAGGTCGTGTCGTTCGACCCGGAAGGGAACTGGCTTAGGTGAGGTCGTGTCGTTGAGAAGGGAACTGGCTTAGGTGAAGGTCGCTGTAGGTCGTGTCGTTCGACCCGGAAGGGAACTGGCTTAGGTGAAGGTCGCTGCTAGGTCGTGTCGTTCGACCCGGAAGGGAACTGGCTTAGGTGAAGGTCGCTGCTAGGTCGTGTCGTTCGACCCGGAAGGGAACTGGCTTAGGTGAAGGTCGCTGCTAGGTCGTGTCGCGTGACTCGCCAGCACGGCATGGCCAGACAGATCCGATTTGTTTGGGTGGAGTCATTGCCGAATGGATTTGGCGCGTGTTTGATCGATGCTTGTTCAGGGCGAGTGGGGAAGTGGGATATAGCCGATGGTCATGTGGCGGTTAGCAGATGTTTGGTAACTTGTGTGCTGGTATTGGTCGGTTCGTTTGGACACGTGCAGACGCGTCTGCTTGAGACTGATCACTAGGTGACTCGCTTGGAGTCCAAACAATGGTTTTGATTTGTGGTACGTGAAGAGATGTTCAGTTTCCATGCTTGTTGTCCTTTTTCTCGTAGTCTTATATTGTTTTCTTTCTTTCTTCCGTATGGAAAACTACTACAGGTAGCGCGATGTTGCGAAGCATATCTAAGCTGAAGAAGCCAATTTGCGACAAACTAGCAATGAAATCGCAACCTAACAAATAAATTCGAACTTGCTCGATATCGGATCGCTCGCTATTAGTATCGGTGAGTCACTGACTTTGTTGAAAGTGAATATACCAAAACAACGAGCAAAAGCACAATATGATGCAACATATAAACGAACAAAAATAACCAAATCACTGAGGCGGCACACAATTCGCAGTCTCCAGCGTCCGCAGCATTCATATTTCGTGTTTACGTATTGCCTCTGCCACTCGCATCTAATATCCAGCTCGGCTCTTTGCAATTATCCCGCTACACCTGCCGTGTTTGACCGGCACATGACAACCGGGCCTCCACGAAGAAATTTTGGCTGGTGACTGCTATGGATGACCAAGAGACCACCAGCCAAGCCAGCCGCCCCTGCCCCTCCCCTCCGCACCCGGGACGTTGGGTACCCTGCACGGCATAGGAGTTTCCGCGGCCCGTGCACGTTGTATCCGCGGACAGGTTCTGTGGCGGTTTTCCGGTTTGCTCGCCGCGTTGCCAGAGGTTGCCAGTTGGCTCCGAAGAGCTGCCAGACGGACCTTCCTCCTGACTATACCACTGCTGTAGTTCGGTCCCGTACAGGCTGCGACCAGGTGGTCGCAGTCACACCCACTGCATGGCTGTGTGCAGGGCCACAAGTCTATGGGCGGTGTGTCCGTTCACTGGACCGGGGCCTGTGTAGGCGCTAGTGCACGGTCCACCGGCGGTCAGCTCGACATTTTGTGCATGGTCGCCAGCCGGTGATGCGGAAGCATGCTATCCACAGGACTGGGACCTGTCTGGGGTAGCAGTACACGGGCCGCGGGCAGTCAGCTCGCCGGATGGCAAGAGGTGATCCCAGGGAACGGGCGTCGTCACGGTGTGGTGGTCACGCTCTGCGATGGTCGTCACGCTCTGCGATGGTCGTCACGGTGTGGTGGTCACGCTTTGCGATGGTCGTCATGCTCTGCGATGGTCGTCACGGTGTGGTGGTCACTCTCTGCGATGGTCGTCACGCTCTGCGATGGTCGTCACGGTGTGGTGGTCACGCTCTGCGATGGTCGTCATGCTCTGCGATGGTCGTCACGGTGTGGTGGTCACTCTCTGCGATGGTCGTCACGCTCTGCGATGGTCGTCCGCTCTGCGATGGTGTCCGGTGTGGTGGTCGCTGCGATGGTCGTTGCTCTGCGATGGTCGTCGGTGGGTCGTTCGTGGTGTCCGCTCTGCGTGGTCGTCGCTCTGCGATGGTCGTCGTGTGGTGGGCTGTGGTCGTCACGCTCTGCGATGGTCGTCTCGGTGTGGTGGTCACGCTCTGCGATGGTCGTCATGCTCTGCGATGGTCGTCACGGTGTGGTGGTCACTCTCTGCGATGGTCGTCACGCTTTGCGATGCTCGTCACGGTGTGGTGGTCACGCTCTGCGATGGTCGTCATGCTCTGCGATGGTCGTCACGGTGTGGTGGTCACGCTCTGCGATGGTCGTCACGCTCTGCGATGGTCGTCACGGTGTGGTGGTCACTCTCTGCGATGGTCGTCACGCTCTGCGATGGTTGTCACGGTGTGGTGGTCACTCTCTGCGATGGTTGTTTGGATTGGATGGCTGGATTACCCACATCGCACGAACAGTTTGCGGTTGGCTCAGCTGACCGTGACTCACTATGACGCGAGTCGTCTGTATCGTGCTGCGCACGGCTGCATTTTCCGAAGACTTCTTACCGGATGTGACATCACAGCATGCCCTGTTGACGTCACCCGGCGTGGTTCTTGAGATCCGGTTTGCCGTCGGCCACGATCTGACCGTCAGTGTGACGTCACCATGACGTCATCAGCTGGCGGAGGTGCGGCGGTGTGTAGGCGTCGCTATTCGGTGACTGTTCGTGCGAACGCTTGGAAAGAAAATGTGGGGATCGGTAATGCTGAGTCATATTGTGATCAATCGGACATGAGACGATTTGGGGATGGGTCGGTCTGCTTTTACGTGTTCTACTTGGAGAAGCTTAACCGGTCCCGTCTCGGGGGGTCTTCAACCGCCCCCCCTCAGGTTTTTCGCGGATAGCGGACGAACGGCGCACGTCAGCGCGCCCAAATTTGGCATACCTTATCCCACATCAATTTGACATGCTGATTCAAAATGTTTAGGTCAGGTCATCTAGGGTCAACGAGTTAGTCAAGGTCAAGTGAGGTCACCTCCAAGAAAGTTCAACCAGTCGTCACGCTTTAACGGATACAGATATTTTAATGAAACTTTCAGCGTTTGCTTATCTTTGCAGATGCAACAAAACGTACGAGTGGAATCTTTCATTTTTTTCGTTTTTGACTACATATAAATGTTGCGTGTTTGCCAAATAACGGTTCAAATACAGGATTCTGGCTCAAGTAAGCATTTTTTATTAGGGCAAGTTGACTTCCAACAACGTTTCTCGGTCTGCTCTACCCATTGGAAAAGGAAAATTAAAGAACTTGAAAACTCAATTTTAAAATTTACCCCAAAAATATTTCTATTTTTCGGGGGCAAAAACAATTATAGCCCTTGTCAATTTTGTTGTCCTTTTCTCATTCCAAATAAATTTTTTTTTTCATGTATCTCCCGAAACGAACTCCCCAGAGTCAAAAACATAATGGAAGTCGTGAAAAAGTCGTGAAAATATAACCCCCTGGTGACGTCACTTTTGGGGGAAATTCTGTTTGGGGGTGGACCCGGACCCTACTCGTCGAGCGCTTTCCGATGACGCCTCTTTTGTTTTCGTGCGATGCTCAGTTTAGATTTTAGAGGGGGTCTTCAACCGCCCCCCCCCCGAGACAGGGTGGGAGGATTTTACCGGAAAGACGGCGCGGGTTGAAGAAGGGTGCCCACCGTGTCTCGTGTTGACTTCACTGGTTTCCTGAAGCATCAGACGTGGCCGAACATCAAGAGAGGCTATACAGCTCTTCATCGCCGTGTAGAGCCGTGCAGTTCTATTTTGGGTCCGTGTCGAGTGGTTTCAAATTTTATTTGACGTTCTTCCCCCGGCGACATAGTTAAGTGTGCAGGCTACCAGGGATACGAGTGTGGGTCGAGGGGCGAGCCCCCTTCAGAGTATGTTGAGCCTTGCCGACGACTTCTGGTGTATTCAGGTTTGGACGTTGGGCGGTATTTTATAAAGCATATCTTAAATCTGGGCTATGATCCATAATAGGCAAGAAATGGTTTTGATTTGTCGCGAGTAAAATGTTGAATGATCATTTCATAATGGATGAACTGCCTCCTATTCACGTAGCTACATTTTTAGAAAGGTTGTAAAAGCAGTCATTTTGGGCCAGTTTTATTTATTTTTGGATGGACTATTCCTCAAATGTCTGATTTCATCGTATTTTGTTAATGCATAGCATGTGATCTCGGAAGTGCTCATCTGCCACCATGACATGTTACTCGTACTCTGATCTCGACTCAGTCTGTGTGAAGCGTATTCACGCGCTACCACGATTTCCGCAGGATGAGTGGGGCACTGCCGCTATCAAGGCCGTCGACCTGGACGACTCACTGGGCGGGAAGCCCGTACAGCATCGGGAGGTGCAGGGTCACGAGTCGGCCACTTTCCTCTCCTACTTCAAGAAAGGTACGCCGTAGAGCCGCGGGCCTCCTAGCGCTGGCAGGACCTGCCCGTTCGCCTGCGTGTGCAGCAATTCACCTTGTATAGGGAGTCGTATTTTTTGGCCCGTCCTGTAAAGGCTCCCCGCGATGGGAGTCGAACTCGCTGCCTTTCGATTACTAAGAAGCCGGCCAGATTGGTCGTGTGGCGTCATGCAACGCCTGAGCGCGTAACGTAACGTGACGTAACGTGGGTGACATTACGTAACGTCACTGACATTACACGTCATGTAGCGCCTCGCAGCGTCACGTTGTCAGTAGCATCACGCGGTGCCTCTTCGTCACGTGAGGGCACAAGGTGACATTACTTCGCGTGACGTCACACCTCGTCTCTACATTTAGCGGGCGACGCCGAGACAAGCAGACGACTGTAAGGTATCATGGTCTAGCCACTCCTGCTTCGCGGAGTCTGAGTGGATCTGGTCGCAGAGCGTGCTCTGCGTGACTCCTGCATTGGGTGTGCGAGATGAGATGTTGACTGATGCCATGGTGCTGCCGGACCTGGCGCTGACTGATGCCATGGTGCTGCCGGACCTGACGCTGACTGATGCCATGGTGCTGCCGGACCTGACCCTGACTGATGCCATGGTGCTGCCGGACCTGACGCTGACTGATGCCATGGTGCTGCCGGACCTGACGCTGACTGATACCATGGTGCTGCCGGACCTGGCGCTGACTGATGCCATGGTGCTGCCGGACCTGGCGCTGACTGATGCCATGGTGCTGCCGGACCTGGCGCTGACTGATGCCATGGTGCTGCCGGACCTGACGCTGGCTGATGTAATGGTGCTGCCGGACCGTACACGCGATGTGCTTGTGCTATGTGCAAACAAAGCAAGCGCGTGTGCCGACCACGGTTCGAAACTGTACACCGCGCAAAAAAGACGCTTCACACTCGCTGGTCGGCTGAGGAAACCGGACGGGGCGCTTGGCGATGCCGATTGTTGCTCGAGGCGAAGTTGATACCAGGTTTCTCTGCCGGGTGGGTCGAAGCGCTCACGTGATGTGATATGATTCATCTGCGTTGGTCAGGGCTGGAAGCCTGACTTGTCCCAGATGTTTGTCATCCCGAACATTATCCTCTGTGGGAAATTATCCACTCCTGGTTGTCGGAGATTACTGTGATTGTTTGCCAATGATTCGAGATCATTGCTATCTGAACATGGCTGAAGCTGAACGAAAAGTACATAAAACAGTCCATGTCTGATACGAACATAATTATACTCTCCTGTCTGGAATGCCAGCCAAATCTTTTCTCCAAATAGAGGATTCCAGAGCAGAAGTCCAACCCTGGCTTGGACTGAAATCGCTCGATGTCCGAGGCGACGCGGCATGTAACGTTGAGCATTGCCATCCAGCAGGCATCCAGTACCTGAAGGGCGGCGTGGCCAGCGGCTTCAGGCACGTTGACCCAGACGACTACGAGCCGGCTCTGTTCCAGGTCAAGGGTCGCCGCAACGTCCGGGTATCACAGGTGAGGTCGTTGGTCCTGGATCGTCTGACGCACCGCCGGTCCGCTGTGTCTACGAACGGGTCGACCCTCGGGTCAGGTCACCGGTGAGGTCGTGGATCGTCGGTCGTCTGACGTGCAGCCGGTCAGCAGCGTTGGCGGATGGACGGAGGGGTCAGAAAGTCGTGGCGCTGCTGGGCGGGCGGGCTTGCATTGATCACGCACTGGTATGGTCATGTGCTGGGTGGGCCGTAAGCATCGCACTGCAGTGAAATGGTATATGACGCGCTCCTCCCGGCACGTCTGGTCGGTACCGACTCCTTCCACCTCCCTCGGTTGTTTAATTCCGAGCAGATGGTGCTGCTTCTGCAAAGCCGGACACTCTGGAATGAATTGGTCGGCCAAATGTACCAGACTCACCAGGCCAGAGTTTTTCCCCAGTTCCGTCGCTTTGGCCAGTCGATGGCATGCGAAGAAATAACTGCGTGTTCGGTCCCTCCGCACTGTGTACTATCTTAATCCGAAGTACGCAGATGGCTGATCAGTGCAATTATTGGCACGATCCACCGAATAAAGTTAGAATTAACGGCTATGTTCGACTCGTCGGGTCGTCGGTAGGTATGAACAGGCATCAGGCATCGTGGGTCGACATTGATGACCTGCTCTGCGGCAGGTGGAGCTGAGCGCCGGCTCGATGAACAAGGGAGACTGCTTCATCCTGGACACTGTGGACACGCTTTACGTGTGGACGGGGCCAGAGAGCCGGCGCACTGAGCGGCTCAAGGCGATCCAGGCGGCGTCGCAGATGCGCGACAACGACCATGCCGGCGGCGCCAAGATCCACATCCTCGGTGAGGCTCGGGAGTGTCTGATCCGCATGCCCGGCGAAGCTGGAGAGGTCTGAAATCGTGCGCTGGATCGGATCCCAGAGCTTGCGATCAACTGAGTCGCTCACGACTGCGGGATGGGGCTTTGGTATCCAGATGCCGTGTGGATTGGGAGGCTCTCGCGTTGGCTAAAACCGCAGTCGGGGTCTCCGTCAGCTGTTTCGAAACGTCTGGTCAAAGATGTCTAATTCCTTAGGCGAGATGCTAAAGTCCTACTGGGCGTGAAGAAACCTGGCACGCCGCGGTAGACGCAGGCAGTGACGAGACCGTTATTAATTTACCTGACTGATTGCGGGAATATTCTATATCGCATGGTCGCATGGTGAATAACTACCGCTGGACCTCAGAGTCCGGAAGCATGCAGGACCCCGTCGCTACGCCGGTCAGCCAGCGACGTGGCCGCCGACTGCATGTGTGCTGTGCTGTGCTGTGCTGTGCTGTGCTGTGCTGTGCTGTGGCGTCGCCACTCTGGCCGTCCGGACGCGTGGGCCCACTGCCCGGTGTGTGTGTGTACATGTTGTACCGGGTGTGGCGCCGCCCATCCGGACGTGTCGGCCGATCCGGGCAGTTGACTTTGGCACAGTTTCCACGCCTCGGCCCGGCTCGGCACGGCCGCGGCGTGGCATCGTCGGCAGGCTGCTCACGGAAGGCCGCTCGCACGTCCGATGCCCGTGCAACCTGCAGACGAAACAGTCTGTGAACGGTCGTGCGCATCTGGAATACGAAGACCGAAGGAGGGTAACGTATTCCCGACTGATAAACGAAAGGACTTTCAGCTACTGCAGGGTTTAATGTTGTGCTACTGGTACGGTCTCAATCCGCCTCTGAGCCTCCCATTCGAGATCGATAAATCGACAAATCTGCATGAGCGCTCGCCTACTTCTTCCACTCTATTGAGTTTGTACCCACAGCCACTGGTACCCACGGCCACTGCAGGCCAGTCGGTAATAAGCTTCGCTTCAGTGAGTCGTTAACTGACTCCGGTTCCGCCAAATTTTATAATTAATCGTGTCCGTTTCAGAAGTCCACTCAGCGCTTCCCGTTTAGACGAATTCTGTAACCGCTGTAACCACGTCCCTTTCAGACAACCCCTCACTTCTTCAGACGATTTGACCAACCACCTCCATTTCAGACACCCCTATCAACTACCTCCATTTCAGACGCCCCTTTCAACTACCTTCATGTCGGACGATTTCAACAGCCGCCTCCATTTCAGATGAGTTCGCCGACGGCGGGCTGTTCGAGGCGTTCTTCGAGGGCATCGGCGGCGGCTCCAACGACGACGTGGCCGATGCGCCCGCGGTGGACGATGACGTCAGTCACGAGAGGAACGAACAGGTGCGTGACTGGTCGATCTCGGACCACTGCTTGGTGGCGACATTGAGGTCGTGGTAACCGGTACGCCCCAGTCTACGACCAGTGCAGCCGACTGGTCTGCATTGCGCCTACGTGACAGCATCGGCAGACGGCATGGGCCGTGCGAAGTATGTCTACTGTTGTCAAACAGCTGACCTGCTACTCGCTTCCCGCAGAAGGCGGCTACTCTGTATAAGGTGTCTGATGGTGGAGATGATTCTGTCGAGGTGGAGGAGGTGGGAACCCGGCCTCTGACGCAGGACATGCTGCATTCAGAGGTAAGCGCACGGCTCTCGCACGTGGTGCACCTTTAGTGTATTTGTGTCGCGATGATGTATTTGCTCAATCCATTTGTATTTCATGGACATGGGGGCTATATGACCTACGCAGTCGATGCACCCCTAAACCACAATAACTGTATTGCATGGACTTGTTTGGTTCGGTAAATATATCCGTTACGTTATGCGTAATCCAGTGATCCAGTCTGTATATGAATGTGGTTACTCCGGTCACAACATTAATGCTCGCACAGCCTTTGTGTATTTTAGCTGTTTTTGTTAAGTATAAACTTGTGTCATGCCTTAATATGAATGGCATAGTATGCCAGCCTGCCACGTTTCAAGCTTAGCAGAATGGTCCACTTAAGGCATAAGTCCAAGAACATGAACCCATGTCGAGCCTGCTCCAACCCATTTGACCTCGCCAGGAATTAAATTGGGTTTGCATGCCATCTGGAAACTCTGTATATGTAGTTTGTCGCACGTTATTATTATTTGTGATGACATGGCTGGTCTTGTTTGTTAGTCGCATGACCGCACGCTACAGCACCTGCAGTACTGCATGCTGGCTTACCAATTAGTGTGGCATGAAAGTAGCAAGCGATCAATGTAAAGCAGAACAGTGGCATACCGTAATCCTGCTATGGTTGTTCCGTGGTTTATGGTGCCCAATCATTGGATGCTATTAAGTATTCGACTAGCACGAGGTATCTAATCGCTTGGCCAGTGTGCTTCCTTGAATAAGCTGTTGCCTCCTGCTGCCAGTTTTTTTTTTTTTTTGGGGGGCGCCGAGTAGTATAGGGTTAAGTTGCTCGTCTCGCAATCGAAACGTTGTGGGTTCGAGTCTCACCTGCCACTACCCTTCGCCCGCGACCAATTGGCGTGAGAGATTGACGACGCTACATGACTCAGCAGTCGATGTGTCGTAAAGCCAATAACCAACCAACTGCCTGGTTTTTAGCTCAGTCTCCCGCTTTTTTGTTCAGGTAAAGCTTACGATAAAGTTTACTAAAGCCATGTTGCGTCACTGTTTGTTCAGGCTGGCCAGCAAGAATGTTTTTCTAAAAATTATAGGGGGCTTGCATAGAGACAGTGAGGAAGTCCGAATCCCTTGGTGGCCACGCTCCTTAGGGTACCATGTTGCGTATGTTTATTGTGGGTCCCAAAGCCAACATTGAGGGAACACTTTCCTCTCAAAGGTACTGAAAACGCCCATGCTGGGCAGTAATAGTTAACTTCAAGGTAGTCGTTGTTGGGAGATTCACGCTCTTCCTCCACTTGTTGGTGTTTAGTTGCGGATGAAATTGCCATTATTTGACTAATCACACTGCTCACCCTCGTTACCGTTTTAATCCATGCTGTGCAGCCACAAAGGCTGGGTGTCTGTCCACCTGGCTGAACGGTGGTCTGGAACAGTCTTGAAGCGTCCCGGTATCGAAGAGTTTATGACGCAACACAACACTTCGTACTATTGTCTCAATTTCCATCCTGAAATTGGCAACCGTTCCGCTTATTCGTTGGTTTTTTGTTCAGTTTTGGATGTCGGCGCATATGCACCGAAATGTTGCGACCACTCGCTTTCTGGTATATGTGAACTTAGTTTCCTGTGTTAGGCCTTCTTGCTCTCTGGTCGTTGTTCTGATGTAGCTGGCTTTGCTTGGGCTGCGTGGGGCGGCTGTGCCTCCCGCTTGGGTGATGTCTAACCCCCTGTCCTTGTCTGACGTCGTCTCTGACGTCACACTCAGTCCGGCTCGCAGGACTGCTTCATCCTGGACACGGGAGCGGCCGGCTTCTTCGTGTGGATCGGCCGCGATAGCACGCGCGCCGAGAAGGAATCCGCAGTCAACAAGGCCACCAAGTACATGGAGCAGAAGGGTCTGCCCGCCTGGACCAAGGCAAGTTGGAGGAGAGGGTGTTTTCTGCGGCTGACCCTGTAGTGTCTGTGCACTGACGCACTGTCGCAGCGACCATTGGTGTGCAGCGCTGCGCCCCATGCACCTGACGTTAATTGGCGAGCGTATGACCTGTACTTGGGCTTGTACAGTTCATCGTAATGCCAAGTGTTCATCTAGTGTCTCCGTTTAAGGGATGCGAGAAGCGGCATTGGATCATTAATGGGTGATTAAAATTTAGGGCAGTTTCCTCCAGCACTGGCTTTCTCCTCGGATCTGGTACTTGGCTTTACCTTGGACTATGGAGGTGATATTACTGCCGCAGGTGGAGCAGATAGTAGATGATGCAGCGACGTCAGTCTTCACGCAGTACTGACGTGACCTCTGTCGCAGGTGGAGCGGATAGTGCAAGATATAGACTAGTGTTCACGCAGTGCTGACACTTATGTCGCGGGTGGAGTGGATACGGAAGGACGCAGAGCCGGCCGTGTTCACGCAGTACTGACGTGGCCGCTGTCGCAGGTGGAGCGGATAGTGGAGGACGCAGAGCCGGCCGTGTTCACGCAGTACTGACGTGGCCTCTGTCGCAGGTGGAGCGGATAGTGGAGGACGCAGAGCCGGCCGTGTTCACGCAGTACTTCGCCAGCTGGGTGGACGATGACGCTCAAGTTGGCCTGGGCAAGGTCTATACAGAGGAGCAAATAGCAGGTCAGAACTGACCTGTCTGTAGTGACCAGCAGAAGGCTGCAGGTGGAATGAATTGAGGTGTGGAAGTGAATCGATGGCGAGGCTGTGCCTCTTCTCGCGAGTTCACGTCGCGTGTCTGGCGGTGTCTTGTCTCGACTTCGTGTCCTGTGTCGGGCAGTGCCTTGTCTCGCGAGTTCATGTCCTGTGTCTGGCAGTGCCTTGTCTCGCGACTTCGTGTCCTGTGTCGGGCAGTGCCTTGTCTCTCGACTTCGTGTCCTGTGTCGGGCAGTGCCTTGTCTCGCGACTTCGTGTCCTGTGTCGGGCAGTGCCTTGTCTCGCGACTTCGTGTCCTGTGTCGGGCAGTGCCTTGTCTCGCGACTTCGTGTCGCATGTCGACACAGCGCCCTAAACGTTTGTGGCCGCAGGAATACGCGGATCATCCTTGCAAAGTGACACAAAATCACCATGCGATCGGGCATGGGCGCAGACCGCCCAGCGCAGTGGACGCGCCCCGAAGCACAAATCCACCACCACCACCACCAAGCGGATCACCCGGGCCTGATCACCAGTCACGCCTTTGTTGCGGATCACACGGCTACACTCTTGTGCTATACCTCACGGCCTCGCCCCTGTGGTGTGCTACACGATCACATCTCTGTGCTGTCTCATGCTGTCGTATCCCTGCACCGTGCCACAGAGAGCCTGCCTAATCTGGACCTGTCGGCGCGTTCCCCGGAGGAGCGTCGCCACATCATCCAGAAGTCGGCCGGCAGTGCCATCGGCTTCATGCCCGACGACGCTTCTGGCACCGTCGAGATCTTCAGGTAAGTGGTGCACGTCGCGCTGCTTATTTGTATGTATTGGCAGAAACATAATGTGTGAAACGTAGGCATTCTGAAGCCTCCCAAGTTTCCACCGAAACCTTTGGAAGCCTCGGGGAAGTTAATTGTTTAGTACAGTGCGGAGCTGGTCAATTGATGCGCCTATCTGCGTGTTCTCAGGATTGAGGAGATGGAGCTGGCTCCGGTGGCGGAGGAGGCCCATGGCATGTTTTTCGGCGGCGACTCTTACGTCATCAAGTACACCTACGAGAAGGAGGGCCGAGAGCAGTATGTCATCTACTTCTGGCAGGTCAGACTTGGACTCATGTGCGCACCACTGCCCGTTGCCTTGTCAGCGAGCGTCCGGATAATGCCGTTCAGCCATCGTGCATTGGTTTGTCGAACACCGCAACTCTGTATGCGGGTGACTCATTGGTGCTTTTGCTTTCCGGTTGTTTGGGAATGGGCGACGTGACCAACAGTCCATTCGCTCCTACACCAGTGGTTTAGGAATGCTTTCAGACGTTAGCCTCTCCAGTTGTTCGGTATGTGTTGCGTATATCAAATGCAGTCTTGCACTGCATCTCTCCCAGTTGACAGTTGAGAAAGTTAGTTTAAATAGTGGGAAGAACGGAGGGTCCGCGTGTTGCCCGAATTATCATTTATGTTCATTCGCAGCACGATGAGATTCTTGTATCTGTTCCGCACTGTTCGTAATTTGTATTGCAGATTTCATTGTCTGAATTGTTTTCTATGATCAAGGTTTCTCATTGGATCATCTCCATTTTGTAGGGCAACGAAAGTTCTCAGGACGAGAAAGCCGCGTCAGCTCTGCAGGCAGTTAAGATGGACGGCGACCTGTGCGGCAAGGCTGTCCAGGTTCGCGTCGCTCAGGGACAGGAGCCTCGACACTTCCTCATGCTCTTCAAGGGTATGAACCAAACCGCGAAGTGGTGAACAGTGCCAGCATGCAGCAGGAAGCGAGATGGAATATTGAACCCATTGAATTTCGTCATGGTCTATCACTACATTGAGGTAATGGGCAGGCCCATATATATTTGAGCATACTCCATATGGTTCCATGTTAAAAGTTAAATTATTAGGGCGATGGGCTAAGCCAACATTGACGGGACACTTGCCCCTTAACCCTGGGGGTCTCTGGTCTCTGGGGTCTTCAACCGGGGCGGTTGAAGACCCCCCCCCAGGTTTTTCGCGGATAGTAGACGAACGGCGCGCGGCAGCGCGCACAAATTTGGCATACCTTTTCCCACATCCATTCGTCATGTTGTTTCAAAATTTTGAAGTCTGGTTATATAGGGTCAACGAGTTAGTCTAAGTCAATTGAGATCACCTCGAAAAAAGTTCAACCAGTCAAGCTTTAACCGATACATATGTTTTAATGAAACTTTCAGTGTTTCCTTATCTTTAGGGGTGCAACAAAACGTACGAGAAGAATGTGTCTTTTTTGTTTTTGACTGCATGTAAATTTTGTATACTTGCCAATTGCAGTTCAAATAGTAGATTCTGGCTAAAGTAAGCATTTTTTATCCGGGAAAGTTGACTTCTAACGTTTCTCGGTCCGCTCTACCCATTGTAAAAGGAAAATTAAAGAACTTTAAAACTCAAAATTTTGAAATAAAAATATATAATTTGGGGTGCCAAAAAATGTATGGCCCTGGTCGATTTCGCTGTCCTTTCTCATTCCAAATAATTTTTTTTCCTATATCCCCACAATGAACTCCCCAGAGCCAAAAACATTATGTAAGTCGTGAAAAGTCGTGAAAAACCTAGCCCCCTGGTGAAGTCACTTTTTGGGGGAAATCGTTTTGGGAGTGGATCCGAACCTTACTCATCAAGCGCTTTCCGGTGACACCTCTTTCGTTTTCGTGCTACGCTTAGTTTGGATTTTAGGGGTTACTATCCGCCTCCCCCTCCCCCGCCGAGAGTCAGGATCTGACCGGAGAAACGGCGCGAGTTAAGTGTGTAAAACACCTTAGCCTGCCTTAGATGAAAATTCGTTAGTGATCCTTAGTGTTTGTGCTACGCATGAGTCTACGATAGTTGGAGACTATAGTCTATCGGGTCTGTGGCTCTCCACAGCCGCATTGTGACCACTTCCATCTGATCCGCCACGTGTTCAGGCAAGATGGTGGTATTCATGGGCGGCCACGCCAGCGGCTTCCGGAACGTGCACGACATGGACACGTACGACGCGGACGGCACGCGTCTGTTCCACGTGCGCGGCCTGAGCGAGGCGGACATGCGCGCTGTCCAGGTGCCAGAGCAAGCCGCCTACCTCAGCCCCGACGACGTGCTAGTGCTGGAGACACCCACCAACACGTGGATCTGGACCGGCCAGGTGAGGTGGCGCCGCGCTGCGGTCCTATGTGCAGGCTGTAGTGTTGTACATTGGCGGCAGGGGCTCGCGCTCGCGGACTTGTGGGGGTCGGTGACGTTTTGGTCCGTTGCGGTGGCATGCGAGGTAGTTGCATTTTGGAGCTAAGTACTTGTGATGATCGTACAGTGCAACCGAGGCATACTCCCTTCGCTATCATGGGATGCAAGGTCGCACCTCCGGGGAGCTTATGAAGATGTGAATCAATCCAGGCCTACACGACTCCACACGAGATAGGCTTTGGTGTAAGTCTTTGGTGGTTCCAGCAGGCCACACAATTTGCCTCGGAACATTGACGATAACAAGGAGTGCCAGAGTATTGCGATGCTAGTAGGACTAAATTATTAGCAGCATCACGTATCTGTGTCAGTACGCATTGATATCAGTGTATAACGCCCATAAGTGCATAACCGACTGACCGTTGGCCAGTTGGTCGCGCAGTTGATTGCCCTCTGGCCTGCCCAGTATAGCACGGCCAACGGGTCACCCGCTGCGCTGTTCGTATAGCTGATGTCTGCCAGCGGACTGTGTTCGCTGCGGTGACCTGCCCAGTGTAGCACATGATAACCTGACTGCTGACAGTTTTCGCTGTGGTGACCTGCCCAGTGTAGCACATGACCACCTGACGGCTGGCAGTGTTCGCTGTGGTGACCTGCCCAGTGTAGCACATGATCACCTGACGGCTGGCAGTGTTCGCTGTGGTGACCTGCCCAGTGTAGCACATGATCACCTTCCGGCTGACCGTGCTCGCTGTGGTGTTGCAGCAAGCGTGCGAGGAGGAGAAGGCCGTGGCTCCGGGTATCGCCGCCATCGTGTCGCCGGACCGCGAGCCCACCGTCATCAGCCAGGTAAGCAGGATTCGCTGTGTCCGGTTGCCGATGCTGTGCTCACGGACGAATGTCAGACGTAGCTCGCTCGGCGGCTGCCCAATTGTTCCCGTTGTCACAATCCTGAGTGCAATTGGCGTTACGTTTAGTTGAACCACAGCTTTGCTGGATCGTTATCCTGCATATTAAACACCGTTATATTGTTCTTATCCTGTCCTCATAACAGTAAGTTTGATTATATTCGTTCGAATTTGGTCTATAATTACCTGAGGAACGTGGTCTCGTGGCCTTAACCTCGTAGCCATGGCTGCGGTGAGGGTCCCTGATCACGACTCCGCGATTTTCACCAACCGTGATACGGTGGCCCCATCTCGTGATGGCGACGTCATAAGTGACCTGTTGGAGGTAAGGTGACCTCACGACCGTGTCATCGCGGCTGTGACCTCGTCGCAGCGGCCGTGTTAATTATTTACCATATGTGATGATCCGTGGTGGCAGGGCGAGGAGCCGGAAGAGTTCTGGAGCGCCCTGGATGCGTCGCCGGACCAGATCGGTCACCACGAGGCCAAGTTGCCGCGCGGTGGGAAGAAAATGGTGCACTGTCGCATAAACAGCGCCGGCAGCTTCATCGTCGACGACGTGGACGGGTTCGAGCAGGACGTGAGTATTTTTCCGCACTGGTGCGCGCGTACTGAAAGTCTGATGCGTGGCAGGATGTGGCGAGGCAGAGTCATTTGTAAGCTGATATTATGTGCAAAATGTTTGAAATTTTGGCGGGTGAATCGGTAGTTCATCCCCTGGTAATACTATTTCCTGTTTCTCAATATTTACGGTCACGATTTTAATGACTGCAATACTTCAACGGTTGGGCTAACATTACCGTGTTGGCAGTTTGCATTCAGAGACAGCAAAATATTAGGGTTGGTGCAGCAAGCTTTGCTGTGAAAAAAAAGGTGCACGCGCCCTTCCCCGCCCGTAGAAGGATAACTGTTGAGCTGCAGGAACTGACCATGGCCGCCACTTGATGTCCCATGATGGTTGAGCTGTTGTTGATAACCGCGGCTTGGTAGAGTTCACTGGTCGGCTCCTGTCCATTGGCACGCCAAATAGGTCTCCACTTTGTCGTAGCAATTCAGCTAGGTGAAAATTAGCGTGGCGGCTGGGTGCAAATCGGTTGCCGATCGACCCGGCAGCCAGATGCAAATTTCCTGCCGGCCGACGGGACGCGGCATACTGACACTGAAATATGTGCGAGTGTCGCCTGGGCGGTGCCCAGTCTATGGCCCAGGTGGTGTGGCTGACACTGATGCCCGGGACGACGTCAACAGGACCTCAATGACGACGACGTGATGCTGGTGGACACTGGCGACGAGGTGTACGTCTGGATCGGAAGCGACGCCTCCGCCATGGAGAAGGAAAAGTCGTTTGAGGTGGCCAAGGTTCGTGTCGCGCCCCGTGCTGAGCGCACTCTGAGAGAGTTGGCTGCTGGAGGGTGGGGCGGTGGCTCGCTGGGCACCTGTGGTTATTTCGCGAACGTTTGGATAGTTGGCGGATTGATATTGCGTAGCTCATTTTAATATGTCGTATCGTGTTGCAAGCCGTACGTCCCGTCAGTTTCGGGCGGCGACGATCGCTGTTTACATTGCCGACGGGGTCTGAATGGTTTGCGGCGGCGAATTGATGCGAAGCGTCAGCGCGGCATAATGTCCCGGTCGGCGGTATTTATGTGAAGTGTCTACAACATGTGTCTGTAGGCTGTATCGACCTGTCGTGGTCCTTGAATTATTGATGTTATTGATTTTGTCCTAGCTGTGTAGCCTACAGTAGGCTCGTCCAAGCATAGCTATGTACATATCGAGGCACACGCATGTATGTGTGTATGCCTGCCGTGTGGATAAAGTACTGCGCACTTGCGCAGAGCACGTCTCGAGGTGGCAGCCGAGTCGTTACTACAGACCGCAACGGAGCTTATCAAGGCCATTGAACTCTGGCCGTGAGAATGTGTGTAGTTCCGACTTGGTTCTATACGTGTGGATATTTTTGGTGCTCAGTATGTGGGATAGGTATGGCACGAACGTGGAGCAGTTTTTTTTTGTGCGAACCGTCAGTGATCAGGTTTAGACGAGTCGCGTGTTGACCGCGTTGCCGCTGGCGGTCGCTCTAGATGGATGTCACCAATTTGCGTTTATTCGATATTCCACAATTAAAATATGCACATGAACGTTTCATGTGCTATCACAAATTTGAATTTTGATTTGCATTTTATATGGGACAGACATGCTACTGAGTTGTGCCATTTGTACAATCTTCACTCGGCTTGTGAGGATATGTGGTGTCTCTTAACCTCTGCAACAAACTGAGGATTTGTCGCGATCTGCACTGCACTGGGGGAGGGGAGTGGCTGCGTGATGATAGTCTGCCTGCCTCCGCAGAAGTTCGTACAGACTGATCCTTCTTCACGAGAGGACACCACTGTCATCCAAGTCAAAGAGGGGCAGGAGCCCAAGTCGTTCAAGTCGCTCTTCCCCACCTGGGACGACGAGTTCTTCGAGGTGCCCAAGGACGTATGTACCCCTCAGCATGTTTTGGGGGTCGTACGTGCTTTCCGCTTTTCCTGTCGTTAGCCAGAGCACCTGCACATTAGGGTGTGTCACGAAGGACCTTTTTTGGAAATTGCACTTTGCTTAGTGAAATTATCGTGCAGATCACCTTAAAAAACCTGTGGTCGAAACCAAATCGAAATCAAACAATAAACAAAATATGCGACAGGCCGATAAAGAAACAAATTTGCCGGGCGCCCGGCGTTGAAGTCTCCAGTGATGGCGCTCCGTTGCGATTGGCATCTAACACCACGCGTCCGGCCACCGTCGGAGCGCCGCCGCGGCGCTGTGACGATATGGCAGCAGTCGTTGCTGTGGATGACTGATGAATGGATTCTGGCGATGAAGCTCATGAATAAAACTCAATGAAAGTGTTTAGTGGGGTAAAAGGCTTTTGATAAGCACCAGTCGCTTAATAAGTTGCCTGGATATTTGACGCATGAAAGAAAGGTTCACTTTACGTCGCTTGTTCGTTCCATTTTCAATAAGTAGATCTATCGGCGTATAATGTTAATATTTTCACTTTTGAAAGCTTGAACATCTTCAAAATTCGTCGTCTGTTTACATCGAAGACCAATTAAATCATTATGAGACACTTGATATCTTATTATGACAAATAGACCAGGCGAAATCGGCATCATGCTCCGTTCCACTACAACCGAAGGAGACGGGCATACAGCGACGTCACCTTTTGTACGAGCGGCCACATTTTTTGTACGAACTATCATTTTATAACTACTACTTGTCTACATGCTCGACAGAAAACCCGACATCAAATCCTTTTTGCTGCTGAGCACTGGCATTGCCGACCTGTGTTTCAACTTCGCCATAATGTAACCGTGGCGGGCCTCTTCACCAATTACCTTCAAAGACGCCTCGGTCACCACTTTCACCATCCGTTCCACCGTCTGACTGTGCACGGGGTATGGCGGTACTTCGAGAGGACTCGCGATGATGTCTAGTAAGTCATCATCGGACAGTTGTTGCGTCAAGGGCGGCTCGGTTATCGCCTCATTACACCAATCAATCAGCTCCATGATGCTGTTTGCCCCCATATTCACTTTTGGAAGCTTGAACTTCCGCACTTCGTCAGTATCACTTTCGACTTGAGTTCTGCGACACTGCTGGATTTGAGTGACCGCCCTTTCCCGTGTGGCTTGATCTTGGCCCGCTGCCATTGCTAGCAGTACTGCCTCAGGGTGACACCAGTAGCTGTTGCGCTGTATTACCGGCTGCACCATGGCCGCTATCTCAGGTCGCAAACTTTTGAGAAGTTGCACGCTGTGCAGCGCATTGCCAGGACCGTCAGAACATTTCCAATTCTTGTTGATGCAGAACCACATGGGAGTATAGTGGCACACGATGAACTCCGCTAGTATTCTCAGGCTGTCTGATGGCTGTTCGGTTGATATGTAGAGCCGGAGAATTCGCGCCGCCAGTCAGCCACCTGGAGTGGTTTAGTGGACCGATCTTCATTTTCGCAGTTCTATCTGAGATACAGCCCGTCTGGACACTACGCGCCAGACTGTACAGAATAGCCTGGTCTGAGCTTAGGTCACTGAGAACCTCCTGCGTCATTTCTGAAACATTTCCGCCATCGATTGGCTCAAAATCGACCACTGGCAAGGTTTCTACTGCGCCTGCAGCAGCCCGGCCAATCAGCCCACTAAACGACTTAGATCCTGTTGTGACTCCATCTAACTGGCTAAATACTGCACGAAGATTAAGTTCATTTGCATGAAGTTGGCACACAAACCAGTGGACGGGGCGTTTTTGTCCGAGCTCAAACAAACGGATAACACCACCTTTTTGGCCAGTATTAACTCTCGTGCTGTCACAGCCAAGCACAGAAACATCCGCACCAAACTCATATGCCACGGCGTTCAGGTCCTGAAAAATGTCCTCCGCTTTCCTAGTCTGTGGGGTAAAATGTCTTAAATATGCACTGTCTGGCTCGGATACAACCACAATGTGCTCTTCCGTCTTCTTTGAACTGGCTGTCATAAGCGTGTCATCTTTTCTACCGTCGAAGTAGAGACCAGATACACGACCTGCATGATCCTCATGGCTCTGGGCTACTACCTCTCTTCTAATCCGATCCCTTGCTCGCCATACTTTTTTGCTATCCACTATGCAGTCCATATCGTCAGAAGTGATCCGACCAATGTCCACTTGGAAACCGTTTATGATCGCAGCACACGCACGATTAGACACTCCGTACCGATATGCTGCTAGAGCCGTATTTAGCAGTTCGTCTGTGTTACTGTTCACCATATACTCTTGACTCATTGACTACAGATGTGAGCGATGATAAATCTATGGCGGAATCTTGGTCTGAATTAGAATCTAGCTGGGCCATTCCAGAAGGTCCCGGTTGTGGTGATGTGACTCTCTCGGCGGTCAGACGCCTCCTTTCGTCCATGGCGCGTCGACGAGTGGTTTCACGGATATCTGCGGTGCCGATTTGCATTTGGCGAGGTCCTCTCTGGTCTTGGACAAAGGGAAACTCCATCCGTGGCACTTTGTCGGCCATCGCACATTTGCAGCTATCGATATCAGCACATTTTCGCGATATCGCGATATCACATTTCAGCACATCGATATCAGATATCAGCACGGCTCGTGTCGCCCTCGTTAATAGGTTGTCCCTACTGCTGATAATCCCAGTTTCCCTTGAAACTTGAGTAACGAAAGGGAACAGGAGACTTGGATTGACTAATAAAACAGGGATGTATGGCATGCGAAGATATTTTGTGTCGTTAGTGCGTACGCAATTTATTCGAATGATGATTCATAGCACTGTGAAAGGTGGAGCACAGACAAAGGAAAGTGGAGCGATCAGTCCTTCAGTGAAGTTTAATCTTTACAATCAGATATATCCCGGCTCCCCTGATCTGTTTTTGAAGTACCAGAATCAATTTATAAGTCATCCACAGCAACGACTGCCGCCTTTTTCGTCACAGCGCCGCGGCGGCGCTCCGACGGCGGCCGACGCGTGGTGTTAGATCCCAATCGCAACGGAGCGCCATCACTGGAGACTTCAACGCCGGGCGCCCGGCAAATTTGTTTCTTTATCGGCCTGTCGCATATTTTGTTTATTGTTTGATTTCGATTTGGTTTCGACCACAGGGTTTTTTAGGTGATCTGCACGATAATTTCACTAAGCATAAGAAAAACCGTTCAGGCGACACACCCTACTGCACATGTACTAACACGAGCGGAGATGGTGACTAAGTTTTCGGTGTGGTGTAGTGATGTAATTTAAGCTTGTCTGCACGCGGACTGCACCCTGGTGATCGGTAGTGTAGTCTGGTGGGAGATTTCGCGAAATTGTGGGATTCACAGTAACAAGAGGTAGTTTTTCGGAAGCATTCTATGGTTGACACTCAGCAAGGAATGAAGACTTAATGTGCCATGAAAAACATGTTGCGTCGGATAAATCATTATTCTACTAAGTGATCTCGACTCGGTTTTACAGTCCGTTGCAAGCTGGAATGATTTTCCAGAATGAACAAGTGTCTTAAAACACTGTTCCATCTAAGAGTGAGCAAATTGTTGTAACGCAAGTGCCATACACTTGCAAATCAGAAACTTCGGTTGGCGTTCTGTCTTTCTGCTTATCACAGGCACTCTCTGCACCCTGTTAGTGAAGGATGAATTTCTTCCTTATCTGAGGGTACCGGGGTATAATTATGACTGAGCTCTTTCCAACCCGATACGGCCATGCATTGGTCATGCTTTGGTGGTGGTGGTTTCCATTTGCTGGACCCTCGGCCTCGTCTTCAGATGCACCTGCATATCTGGCAATAAGGTGTTCACAGCCTGTCCCCTGAAATATGCGCCTCGTTTCATGGTAGGTGGCGCATCTCGTGTGTACAATGGCATGAACATTAAGCACACTATTTTCTTTAACATTCCATGTTCTAGGATCATCTCGTGGAAAGCACGCTTGATTCGGTGCAGTGCAGCATTGAGCATAAAGAGTGAAAAAGGCGTAAAATAACATTATGTTCATAATAAAACAACGAAATAGATCCAAATTCGCACTGTATACATGTCGGCCACGGGCCTTCCTTAAGTCATCCTTCCTCTATTGAGGCTCGTGGCCGAAATATATACAGTGCGAATTTGGATCTATTTCTTTGTTTTATTATGAGCATAAAGCTATTTTACGCCTTTTCTCACGAAGACACACTTGTTTAAGAACTGCTGAGTGAGTTTGCCTCTTTGGTTGCCGATACGTTGTAAGTTGCAACTAATTTTCGGTAGTGCAACGCTTGCTTGATTTATTTTTCGTTTGACTGTCGATGGTAAAGTATAGGAAGGCCGAAGCATTATCTGTGTCACTTGCCTGGTGTCGCCTAGATGCACCTAAAATGCAGACTCAGCGGCTAGATCTGTCCCAGGATGTCATTCCAATTTACTTGGTGCCATTTCTTCGGTAGAATATTTGTCCGAGCATATGTTGTCGCTCGGTATCCGTGGTGGGAGAGCCAGAAAGTGTTCTCCGTTGCCATTCAGGATGTGTTTGACGTGGATGTGCAGCGCATGTAACCGACTGGGCATCGATCGACTGACGTGGGTGTGGTGTCTTTCAGAGCCGACCCGGCTACGACGATGTTAAGTCGATGATAGCCCGCTTTAACGAGTCGATGTAATCGACATTTTGCGCCAATTCCTGCGCCTTCCGCCGGGACCTATCGAGCCGTGCAGTGGCTGGCCTTCGCCGAGGATGGTGTCCTGAGATCGGCCTCGCCATGGGCCGACCAGGTCGGAAAGCCATCTGGTCTGTTCTGAGCTGGCGAAGAGAACGGACAGCGTACCCTTTGGTCGACTTGACGTCGACGTGAAGAACCTGTCGAGACCGGCTGCGTCAAACGTCCGCAGGCCTGGCCGGGGCAAAGTTCGCAAGTTATACAGTTTTTTCCTTGTGCGAAGGATGTTTCAATGGTCGTATCTACCGCCCATTACTGAGTGCAGATCATTTGAATACCAAGGTCCTCATAGCTGCTTCAAGCATCTTCTTGATAACCACTGCGATATGTCGAGCATAGTTTTCCTTCGGATAATTACGTCTTGCATCTTAGTGCCGGCTGAACTTACCTGGGAATCCTGGGTCGGGTAATATCCACGAACTGACGAACGTATTTTCTGTCATGCGATGGCTCACGTCGTCAGTAGGTCCAACTCCCTCGCCACGCTTCTGGCACGCCGGTCATTACGAGCACTCGTCTTTCGATAGTGATCTAGCGTGACTAACTAGTCGCGGGCCGAGTAAGGTTAGGAGCGCACTATTTTGTATCTGTCCAACGGTACTTGTTCAAGGAGATCTAGCTGTTTTCTAGTAGTCTTCCTCCACTTGTGTCGTAAATGTTCGGCGCATGATGCTGTTGTTAAGGCTAGCATTATGAGACAGCTGTTTGGAACATCAATGCTGGAGGCTGGGCGCTGGGTGATGGTGATTACTGTCGGCTGAAGGCCTGAGTGGTTGTTCCTGTCTGTGGAAGGTGCCACGTGATAGTGGTCGGTGTCGACGGCAGGCCCGAGTTCAACAGGTTGGCCGCTGGCCTGCCTGCCAATCAATGGCTGAGCGTCTTTGTCACAAGATATTGCACACTTCCACTTATCAGTAACAAAGAGTCATTTAGCGTCCAGTGTTTTCTGTGGAACCTAACAGCAAACTGAAGTGTTCTCTCAGCACAGCGAACATGCAGCCGACTCATACCAAGTCCAGAAGCAGTCGTACTTATTGCGCATAATGCTGAGATGCAGTTGGATCTTTTGTGGGGCTATTGGCTTCGAAGCTTGTGCTCCTTAGCAAGCACTCTGTACAGAATCGTATTTTTCAAATAAACTTGTGAAAATGTCCGTACTCGTCTTTATTGGTGGAATGCAGATGTGGGTTGTCAAAGCACGTCCTGTGAAGTAAATCGTACCGCGAAGGCAAAGCAGTTACCATATTTACTTTCACTGGTAAACCTATGACCTGTGAAATGTTGAAATATGAGCAGCGTTGAAATGTCTGACAAAATATTGGCTTTGTTCATGACTCCATCAAATTGTCGGGCAAGTACCCATGCGAGGATGCGACATCGGCATCCAGCAGCGGGTATCTCGCCGTACACATTTTCCAACAGTCCGAAGGTAGGCGAGTTTCCCTGCCCTACCAATTCGCTGTAAACTTTTCCAAAGATGGAGAAGCCTCGTAGGTGTCTAAATTACGAGTATGAACGGCAAATCGATTACTTGCCTGGAAATTTAAGTCCATCTCCAAACGGCAACCTCTAAGTGAGATGTTGCCGGAAGTAATCGGTAGCACCCTGTGCTGTGCTGCCTCCCGCTATCGGTCCGGTTTTGAGCGCGCAGTTTGCCCGGAAGATCCTGAAGCATGTATGAGCACCCACCAGCAAGGCGATTGGTCTGCTGGCCGGTCGGGTGCGCGAAATCACACCACCGGAGTTGCTCATGCCCAGGTTTACCTACACGATAACGCTGTTCTAAAAACATCCTGTTGCTGTGATAATCGTAGCAGATAATCTCTGTTCAAAGTTCTTATTCCGGACACCTGGAAGATATCCTGCCAACGTTAATTGAAGCTATGGCATCCATCACCGCCTATCAATGACTGCAAAGCCAGCGCGATGCTGGTGTTTGCTCGACTTTGGAGTGGCCAGAGCTATTCTGGCAAGCAATTCAATGTAATATGGTCTCCGAGCTGATGGCGTATTGATCCGACGGGCGCGGTGGTGCGTATTCGCGGGATGTCGAGAGAGGATATGGTTAGTCTGCAAATTCTCTGTGCGAGTAGTCGGATTCTGCGCTTGCAGCTGGGGAGCCCCATAAATCGCGGGCAGTCGGTCTGCCGAACAATTGCAGCAATAGATCAACCGCATAAAAATTGCTCGTCGACCTGTTTGCTGGTATCCGTTTGATGACGCCACCGACACCACACTAACATGATCGAAATGCTGCGGTAGCTCGCGTGGGGACTCTGAGATGCCTGTCTGGGCGCTTGTCACCGTGTTGGCTTCCGGGACACCTGTCCTGGCAACTGTCGCCGCTGTGGTAACTCCAGGGACACCTCTTTGGGCACCTGCCGCCGCTGTGGTGGCTCCCATGGCACCTGTCTGAGCACCTGTCTGGACACCTGTCGTCACTGTAGTGACAAGGGGTACATGTCTGGGCACCTGTCGCTGCTGTGGTGACTCCCGTGGCACCTGTCTGGGCACCTGCCACCGCTGTGGTGGCTGTCTGGTCGCCTGCGGCCGCTGTGGTGGCTCCCATGGCACCTGTCTGGGCACCTGTCGGAGTCGGAGTTCAAGTGGATGGAGCATCCGACCTGAGCTCGGAAGGATCAAATTGAGAGGGTTCTGACCGCTGAGCGTCCAGCCACCCAGCAGTGGGACTGTTTGCAGGCTAAATGTCCATCATATGCATCGGTCGGTTAACCACTTGTCCCATCGGTCGTCGACGGTGCAGGGCGGCACGCGACAACTGTCGCGATAAGGCGCCGAGTTGCCGACCCGTCACAGCAGGGTATGACATAGACCTGCACCATCACACGCTCTGATGTCGACCCACCCCCGTCTATCTGATGCCAACCAGCGCTATCAGATATTCTGATCTTGGTTTTTGCCCAGAGTAGCTGATCGCGACCTGCACCACTAGAAGCCAGGTGCTTTCCCGTGCCATCAGAGGCTCGGGTGCTTGGACGCGCCAGCAGAGGCTCCCATGTCTGGTCTGTGACAACCGTAGTGGTTGCCACGGCAACATGAGCCGCGACCACGGGCCGCAGCTGACTGGCCGGGCGGCAGGCGCGGCGCGGCCCGGGCGGCTCGGGGGCGGGGCGGGGCGGCTCGGGGGCGGCGCGGCCCGGGCGGCTCGGGGGCGGGGCGGGGCGGGGCGGGGGCGGCGCGGTCCGGGCGGCTCGGGGGCGGGGCGGGGCGGGGCGGGGCGGGCGGTCACCGTCGGACGGCTGCGAAGGTTACCGGCGTTGGGGCAGAGTTGCCGTCCGCGGAGTGGGGAGTGCAGCGAGTAAGCTGGCATCGTCCGCACATAAAAACGTACTGTGGTCTGCAGACGCCTAGTCGTGGTGCATCGGAAAACGAGGTAAGTGGACGCCTAGTGGTGGTTAAATGTGGAAATCCGTCGGACGATTGTTCCCTATTTGCACGTGCCCGCATTTGATTCCTAGGGACCTGTTTGACGGTGGGGAAAGCATTCCCTTGCACTCGCTCAGCTTTTCCCCACTCACCGGACCCCCCCCCCCTACACACGATGTTTTAAAAGGCAGGATTTTTTTTGCGAAGGACTTGGTATTATCGGTTTTCATCCCCGACGCACATCGGATTCCTCATTTGCAAAAAAAAAGTGAATCAAAGTTTTCCTTTGCCTACCTGTAGCCATATGACTGGCAAGTACCATCGAACATACTTTTGTCTCGAGGAAAAATAAAGCGGGTCAAGTCAGATTAGAGGTCTCTATAGGGGAGATAAGATATCTAGGTAGATTAGAACCTTGGTGTTGCCACGGGAGGGACGGGGTGAGGGCGAGTGGATGTGGTGCCATGGGCAGTTTCCCACTCCAACCTTTTCCACTCCAACATTGTGGCTTAAATACGGATTTTTCGGTTTTTCAAGCAGACATTGAGAGAAATCGGAGCAAAGAGCTCGACTTGACTCGTCAATCTCGACGTCCTTGCGATCCCAATGGGGTTTGGACATTGGGATCCCCACACACCGAAAATAAATCCTTTCATGCGGTTCTGTGATATCTCAAAAGACAGACGTTTATTGGGACGCTTCCAAGAAAGACTCCTGGTTATCACGGCCCCTCGCCATTACGAGTAAGATAGGGTACAGTAAGTAGGAGTCATAGCTTCAAAAAGCTAACATCGCAACACTACACGAGCGCATGCAGATCCGCTTACGGTAACCTCTGCGACATCAGGCAGGCGCTTCAAGGCCTGCCAAAACTGCGGCAGTCGGCAGTTTCAGAGCGGATGACTGTGCTTTGTGGTGCCCTGCAGCTCTGGAGCAGAGCAGGACATACTAGTTCAGTTCACGGTTCTCCATCGTAAGGCGAGGCTGCGTCTATGTTCGGTAGCAGGTAGCTCTGGTGCCCATCCCCCTCTCGTGTGTGGCTGCACATCATGTTCCCCACTCGTCTGAGCCTGTACATTGTTTTCCTCTCTCGTGTGTGACCGTACGCCCTATTCCTCGCTGGTACGTGGCCATACATCCTATTCCCTACTCCATCTTAGCTAACTGTCGCTATGCGCTCATTAGCTGATGTCCTGTCCGCCCATTGGCTCCCCCAAAAGCAAAGACGCAAAGAAGGGTAGGAAAGCCAGCATGGCTTACACCAGACGTGATAAAAACAATTAAGGCGAAGAAAACTGCATTTAGAGTTTTTTAAAGAAGCCTCAAATGTCATTAATCTAAAGGCGTATCGAAAAGCTAGAGACACTGTGAAGCAAAAAACCAGAGCAGCAAAGCGAGCAAAGGAACTGGATTTAGCTAGAAACTGTAATGGGGACAGTAAAAAGTTCTTTAGTTTCTACAAGCTGAGTAAAGTTTCTAGCACGATTGGTCCACTGGAAGTAAACGGGACTACATTGGGTGAAGATAGCGAGATGGTTGAGGAGCTGAGCAAGCAGTTCAAATCAGTGTTTACATTGGAAGATATGACCAATCTGCCGACCGTACACCATAGTTCAGTTACATGGGATCTGACAAATGATGTTGATTTCATTGATAGTGATGTTGTTTACAATCATATCAGGAAAATAAAGCCAAATAAGGCAGCAGGACCTGATGATATTTATGCTAGGGTGTTGCGGGAAACTGAAAAGGAACTGGCATTTCCACTTAGTATAATATTTTGTAGATCAGTTTCACATAATGAAATTCCAACCGATTGGAAAAGGGCAAATGAAATTTTCAAGAAAGGAGAAAGAGGGAAAGTTGAAAACTATAGGCCAATAAGTCTCACATCCCTAGTCTGCAAGGTACTCGAATCAATTATCAAGGATAGAATAGTTAGTTATCTGGAAGGTAGCAGATTGATTCAAGATACTCAACATGGGTTTAGAAAAGGACGATCGTGTCTCACAAACCTCTTGGACTTTTTGAACTTCGCCACAGAACAATTTGATCAGGGAAATCAGGTTGATGTAGCATATCTTGACTTTAGTAAGGCCTTTGACAAGGTACCCCATAAACGGTTAATGATACAGCTTCAGTCCCATGGTATTGCAGGTAGCATCTTAAAATGGATAGAGTTGTGGCTTTCAGATAGACAGCAAAGAGTGATGCTAAATGGTACAAAGTCATCATGGCAAAATGTTCTTAGTGGAGTCCCCCAGGGGGTCAGTACTAGGGCCATTACTGTTCATTATATTTGTAAATAACATTGAAAGTGGCCTAAGCAGTAAAGTTTTGAAATTTGCAGATGATTTGAAGGTCTTTAGGGCAATAACAGGTCAGGATGAGCATATCTCGCTGCAAAAAGACTTAGACGAACTTGTGAAGTGGTCCGAAGAATGGCAAATGAAATTTAACTTTGATAAGTGCAAAATCATGCATGTAGGTAAGCAGCATATGAAGGCTCCATACTTCATGGGTGGCCAAGTGCTATCAGTGACTCAACAGGAGAAGGATTTAGGTGTTATTCTAAACACAAAACTGGGGGCATCAGAACAGACCAAGGAAGCCAGGAAGAAGGCACTGAGAATGCTCGGGGCAATAAATAGGAATGTATCATACAGAAGTGAGGAAGTGATCAGGAAGCTTTACTGTGCATACGTCAGGCCACATTTGGAATACTGCATCCAAGCTTGGTCTCCTAGCTATGAAAAGATTGTTGGCTTTTAGAGAGAGTACAAAAGAGGGCTACAAAAATGGTTAATGGCATAAGCAACCTGGCATATGAGGAAAGATTGAAAAAATTGAATATGTTTTCCCTTAGATATAGAAGGCTGAGAGGAGATCTCATCGAGGTCTTTAAATTTGTCAATGGTCTGGAGAGGGGATACCTTGGGGAAATGTTTGAATTTAACAGAAATGATGCAATTAGAGGTCATAAATTCAAAATTAAAATTAACCACAGCAAAACAAGGTTAAGGCAAACTTTCTTCACCAACAGGGTAGTGGAACACTGGAACCAGCTGCCAGAAAACATCATCAGTAGCAGCACATTGAACATCTTTAAAAACAGCATAGACAATCATTATAAGAGTAGAGGGCTTGCTTTTCAGTATTACAGGGAGGGCTGATTGGCAGATTTGGTGGGCAACTGGTTCAGTGTACAGAGTGCAACCAAGAAGGGCCCTTGTGGCTCATAGTTGCACTAATCTTTTATGATGTTATGTCCGCCCATTGGCTGATGTCATGTCCGCCCATTGGCTGATGATGTCCTGTCCGCCCATTGACTGATGACGTCCTGTCCGCCCATTGACTGATGACGTCCTGTCCGCCCATTGGCTGATGATGTCCTGTCCACCCATTGGTTGATCTGTCTGGCCCCTGCTGTTCGGTTTGTCACTGTCCGTTTCGTATTGACTGAGGATATCTGGCCAGACTGCTGCTGTCCGGGCTGCCTATCTGCTGCTATCCGGTCTGCCTGGCCGCTGTTGTCTGGTTTACCTAACTGCTACTGTCCAGTCTGTCGGACTGCTGCTTTCCAGTCTGTCTGGCCGCTGTTGTCCAGTCTCACTGCTGCTGTCCAGTTCGCCTGACTACTGCTGTGCAGTCTGTCTAACCGCTGCTGTTCGATGTCACTGGCTGCCGCTGCCCGCTGTGTCGGACCAGTATCCAGTGTCTGACCGCCCTGGGTCCGCCCCAGGTGAGAGCCACATCCCCGGGCACATCTCTCAGGTCGACACCGCCTGTATTCTGATGGCGGTCAAGTCGATACGGCCGGAGCCGGAGCCGGAGCTGGAGCTGGCGCGACATTGGAATTCCTGGACAGGTGGGGCGGCCCACGAGGAGATCGGCGGCTTCGTGCACACTGGGCTGGCGACGGTTTGTCATCGCCTGAAAATTTTCCTGAAAATCGCCGGAAAGGCGATGAAAATTGGCATCTTCGGCGGCCTCGAGCCTTTGCTGGAATCAGGTCTTGCCACATTTCGCTTATCGATCAATCGCCTTGGGATGAAGTGATTCGGAGCAGTGCGCTTTGGTCCAGTTCCCACCGTGGTGGGAACTGGGTGAACTGCAGTAGGAATAGTAAGAACTAATCACCCATAGGGGATGGGTGAAGCGGCGGCTGGCCTGTACTTCGCGCGTGCTGGAATTTCTAGCTGGAGCCCTTACGAGGTGGCTAGTTTTGCATCAAATCTTGTGCAAAGCTCACCAGTGATCTTTAACCGACTTCACAATCCAGCTTGTTCGACAGTGACCCTGTCATCATTTCATGACACGTTGTCATGTATCCGCTTCGTCAGCTTTCAGAAGACGTGTGGTGGTTTGGCGGCGGTTGAGACCGTGAGCTTATGCGGTGCCGTGCATCCACATAAAACAGATACTTGGTGTGACTATCGATGACTGGCCGTTCAACACACCGTGGGCGCGAATGATCAATTCTGATCGAAGCGCCCTAAATCCCAAGTAACTAACTAATTAACCGTTCAAGACACCACTTAGCAGGCTTCCAATCTCAGTTGGGAAATCTGGGACGGGCTGGGGGCGAATTTCAGCGAGATAGTGAGCTCTGTGTATCTTGTGTGTACAGTGGTACGCCACTGATTTCGTAATGCATATTTTCATATTTTTCACTCATCGCACAATGCACAACTTATTGCTCATTCACAGCCAAAGAACTCGACTCATTTGGTTCAAGTCCACCATGACACCTGCTTTTTTTTACTTCGGGCTTCCCGAAATTAAGAAGACAAATTTGTACTTCTCTGGGACAAATGATCGCTATATTATAGTTCAGTGTATAAAAACAAGTGAAGACACCGATTTCAGAAAGGTTACCACAGGTACTCTGAGGTCAATGATCCAAGGTGATCTTGTGAACTAATCGAGACCATGAATTGGAATTGCAGTTACTCTGGCCGGAAAGCACATATTAAGCCTCTATATATGCGAGGCTTTATGGGGGCACTGAATGGGCCGCGGTGGCTCAGTTGGTTTAGCGTCGGACTCCTGATGGCAGGAACGTGGGTTCGAATCCAACAACCGGCGGAGTTCACTGAGTCCACCCGCAACCAATCGGTACAAGGTGTTGGCGACTCTATAGAATTTAGCGGCTGAATGCATCGTAAAAAAACTCGAGGTTCCTCTTCTTCTAGGCCCCCTTCACCTTACTAATTGACCTGGCATCAACAGTTGTTTTTCTGTGTGTTGCGTGTCGGTTTAGCAACGAAGTGCCTTCTGTTGTTCGCTCCGTCGCAGCTTTCAAATCAGGTGATTCAAAAAGGCTTCCCTTCCCAGTGGAAACTGGGATCACCAAACAGCCTGTCAGGCGATGGTTGAGCGGACCATGCCGCAACCACGTCACCTGGAAGGCGTGAATTGCGTGACCTTTGCTCTCTGTTGCTCTCTCTTTGCTGACCTTTGCTCTCTGTGCAGACTTCCGGAGTCGATCCAGCTCCGATGCCGCCGCCGTTTGTTGCTCGATTTTTAGATTCTGTCTCAGAGATCATTTGTCGAGAATTGCCGGACAGTCTGAGTTTTCTGGGCAGGCCATAACCCGGTGGCGATGTGCAAACCTCTGTTGTAAGCATCGAACGTCAGAAAACATCTGTTGGCATCTACTGCTACCGATCCTCCCAATGATAGACACGACAGACATTCGTTGTCGTGTTTGAAGTCCCTGTGGACACTCACGATGTATCCGAAGGAATGGTGCGCCTGAGGGAGGCGGGCTTGCCCGGCAGACATGTTTCAGTCTGTCCCGACACCGCACCAATTGCCGATCGATGCTGCGGTCTGCTGCGCTTCAAGCAGACGTGGGTCGTGAAACAAATGGAAGCATGGGCACCACATCAGCTGAGTTTTCCGATACTGTCGAGGTCCCGGCAATAGTGTCTGGGTCCCGACAATAGTGTCGGGGTTCCGACAGTAGTGCCGGGGTCCCGACAATAGTACCGAGGTTCCGAGAACAGTGCCGTGTCAGGGGTCCCGACAATAGTGTCGGGGTTCCGACAGTAGTACCGGGCTGTTGTGTCGGGACGTTATGGCACATACTGCTCAGCTGTGTCAATGAACGGTTATATCGTTCAAATGAAATTATACGTGCCAGTGGTGGATTGAGAGTTCACGCAACAACTTTTCCACATCAATCCTGATGTTTCCATTTCGTTATTTACAGTTCATTTAAATGACAATATCACCAACGACAATTCAATTTTGTCAAGAAGATCTAAGGATGAAACATACAAGTAAAAAGTCAACTTGTGTGCTGTTACAACTGCTATCATGTTTGGAATCCATGCCAATTCCCAAATGTACATAATGATCTATCTATGGAAGATCTGACTGCAATGAAGAGTTGGCAAATCAAAAAGAAGTTTGAGACCAGCGTATTACTCTTTCTATTTCTGTGAAGTTGCTATGCCGAGATTGAAAAGTGTCAAGTAACACACCCTGGATATCCAAGTGTGTGGTTTTTGCACTTCAGTTAATTAGCACATGTTTTCTGAGCATACTCCTACCCAGCGCTCAACAGACTGCTCTCTGGTGGGATCATGTTGACCCCACGTTGGCTGTAGCTCGCACATTTGCAACGCTACTATGTGTGAATTGACGTGGCTGTAATAAATCAAGGTGACTATAATATATGTGGGAAGGAAAAACGACTACACTGTCTTTTCCCGTGTTTCATGGGTCTGCATGCATGATAAATTGTGCTTCGTCCAGCGTTCGGTGGAAAATAGTCATGTATCACGTGGAAAGAATCACATCCGTGAGCTATAGCAGCTGCCGTACTGTCCTGAATCCTATTGACGACGTCATGTCATTACTGCTGCAGGCTGCGTTCATGTAACATGCATTTCCTGTGACCTCTGTTCACCTTGACAGCACCACGGCGTGCATACCTTTGTGCCTGACGAGGAACCTTCATCAGTCGCGCATTGCGTAATTTGGGTGCAATGCAATCACTAGTGACACAAGTAGACGTATAGTGGGTAGCATCGACCTGCTGGCGCATGCACCAGCAGCGTGAGCAGCACACAGTCGAGTACACTCACACGCTATGTGACCATGCTGTTAGCACCACGCTGTTTTTCCTAATGTGCTGGCGGCACACATTAGCGGCGACAGGCCATCGGTCCAGCTGGCCGTCACGTGACTCGGCGCTCCGCGTGACGGGCAGGAGCGCGCGCTCTGATCGTCGGCTTCGGCGCAGAAGTGACGCAGCGGAGCGCCACCTGCTACGTGCTGGAGGCGCCGCGACGGCCGGACGCGTTCATGTACGTGGTGCTGATCCGCGTTTTCGTCTCCGAGAGCATCTGGTACACCGTCAGACACCTCGTGAGTGGCATGGGCCGGATCAGGCCTTGGTCTCGGCGAAGTTCAGAAGGTAGGTCGGCGCAGTGGGAGTGGGTTTCCTGGCATATTGGGCCTCCATTTAAAGTTTATTTTGGGAGGGTAGAGTAACTCGCTTTTCAGGCGGCTGTTCGGTGATATTTGTAAGTTCGGTGAATATTCGGTTATCACCGACATCCCAGCTCAAACTCTTCTTCGGTTTTGCGAAATGGCGCAGCAAACGAAATGGTGAACCAGGCTGAACCATGGCTTACTCCTGTCTCCACGAATATGGCATCTGTGAATATTCTGATTCAAAAGTATGTTTGGTCACTGAGCTATGTTGAGCCAGACCAGAGCACCTCTAAAAAGATTTACCAATTTCTTTCTCTTTCTTTCCGACGAGCCTTTCTCAGATTCCGATGGTTGTTTTTGTTTGTTCTGTAACTTTTAATATTACTTCTATCTCAGAATAACAAAATGTTCTTTGCTGAATGTTTCGGAGATGTACATGCTATGTGTCCCAGATCACCTCAACCTTTGAACATTTTGTCGTTGTTTTCCCGTTCTTTTTTGCTTAACATGTATTTCTTGGCGCATATTATAACCTGAGACAACGCAATCTTACTTAATAACCGATGACCTAGGGTTATGTCACGCCCCGGCCTAACTAGTTTGTTCCAGTCAATGCGACCTTATACAGCAAAATCCAACAAAGCATAACAGATGCCAAATTCCAGGTAAATATTGGATCCGGTTTCCCCAAGATATCCCCTCCCCAGACTATGGACAAATTTAAAGACCTCGATGAGATCTCCTCTCAGCCTTCTATATCTAAGTGAAAACATATTCAATTTCTTCAATCTTTCCTCATATGCCAGGTTGCTTATGCCATTACCCATTTTTGTAGCCCTCTTTTGTACTCTCTCTAAAAGCCAACAATCTTTTTCATAGCTAGGAGACCAAGCTTGAATGCAGTATTCCAAATGTGGCCTGACATATGCACAGTAAAGCTTCCTGATGACTTCCTCACTTTTGTATGATACATTCCTATCTATTGCCCCGAGCATTCTCAGTGCCTTCTTCCTGGCTTCCTTGGTCTGTTCTGATGCCCCCAATTTTGCTTTTAGAATGACACCTAAATCCTTTTCCTGTTGAGTCACTGATAGAACTTGGCCACCCATCAAGTGTGGAGCCTTCATATGCTGCTTACCTACATGCGTAATTTTGCACTTATCAAAATTAAATTCCATTCGCCATTCTTCGGACCACTTCACAAGTTCGTCTAAGTCTTTTTGCAGCGAGATATGCTCATCTTGACCTGTTATTGCCCTAAAGACCTTCAAATCATCCGCAAATTTCAAAACTTTACTGCTTAGGCCACTTTCAATGTTATTTACAAATATATTGAACAGTAGTGGCCCCAGTACTGACCCCTGGGGGACCCCACTAAGAACATTTTGCCATGATGACTTTGTACCATTTAGCATCACTCTTTGCTGTCTATCTGAAAGCCACAACTCTATCCATTTTAAGATGCTGCCTGCAATACCATGAGACTGAAGCTGTATCATTAGCCGTTTGTGGGGTACCTTGCCAAAGGCCTTACTAAAGTCAAGATATGCTACATCAACCTGATTTCCCTGATCAAATTGTTCTGTGGCGAAGTTAAAAAAGTCCAAGAGATTTGTGAAACACGATCGTCCTTTTTTAAACCCATGTTGAGCATCTTGAATCAATCTGCTACCTTCCAGATAACTAACTATTCTATCCTTGATGATTGATTCGAGTACCTTGCAGACTAGGGATGTGAGACTTGCTGACTTATAGTTTTCAACTTTACCTCTTTTTGCTTTCTGGAAAATAGGAAATACATTTGCCCTTTTCCAATCGGTTGGAATTTCATTTTGTGAAACTCATCTACAAAATATTATACTAAGTGGAAATGCCATTTCCTTTTCAGTTTCCCGCAACACCCTAGCATAAATTACATCAGGTCCTGCTGCCTTGTTTGTCTTTATTTTCCTGATATGATTGAAAACAACATCACTATCAATGAAATCAACATCATTTATCAGATCACATGTCACAGAACTATGGTGTACGTTCGGCAGATTGGTCATATCTTCCAATGTAAACACTGATTTAAACTGCTTGCTCAGTTCCTCAACCATATCACTATCCTCACCCAATGTAGTCCCGTTTACTTCCAGTGGACTAATTGTGCTAGAAACTTTACTCAGCTTGTAGAAACTAAAGAACTTTTTGCTGTCCCCATTACAGTTTCTAGTTAAATCCAGTTCTTTTGCTCGCTTTGCTGCTCTGGTTTTTTTGCTTCACAGTGTCTCTAGCTTTTCGATACGCCTTTAGATTTACGACATTTGAAGCTTCTTTAAAGACTCTAAGTGCAGTTTTCTTAACCTTGATTGCTTTTATCAAATCTGGTGTAAGCCATGCTGGCTTTCCTACCCTTCTTTTGCGTCTTTGCTTTTGGGGGACAATTATAAACTGAATTTCCTTCAAGTAAGATTTGAACTTTTCCCACATTTCACAGGGATTTAAGTTGGAGAATTCTTCTTCCCGTCTGATGGCACTTAAAGCCGCTCTCATGCAGTCAAAATTTCCTCTGTTGAAATTTGGAACCTTTACCAAATTATCCTTAGTAATTTCCACTACCTGTGCCTTGAATCTAATTATGTTATGGTCACTTCTTCCCCGACTTTCTCCTACAGTCAAGTCTTGAACCAAGTCCTTAAATCCGAGAATACAAGGTCCAAGAATGAGCCATGCCTGGTAGGTTCCGATACAAACTGGTGTAAGAACAGGTCCTCTTCAAGGCATTTCCTAAACATTTTGCATGATGGGAGCCAACACCAGCATTTTCATAACCTTTTAGAGTAAAGTCACCAAGAATAAGGCACTTCCTCTTAAAGTTTCTACTGATTTCCTCATAAATCACCTTGTCAAGCTCCAGTTGCTGAGAATGTGGCAGGGATCGGTAGAAAGCTCCTATCCTCAGAGTATTGCTGTTGCCTTTTCCCACAGTGCCGTTTCCCCACATGTTGAGTGTTCAACGCCTTCAAAATTTTCGTCTTTTCTTGTGATGCCAAAGCTAAAACAAAGTCTCCGAAGTTCACACAAGATGAGCTCAGTTCAGTCCTCGAACCACGCAACATTTATATTATATAATAGTTGTAGTGAAGGTGGTTATAGGATATACTATTTACCGCCATACCAGAATCCAAACAGCTTGTTTTAGAACTTGTAGATATTGAAGCTACGCTGCAGTCAAACCTTACTCCTGGAATCAACTGATTCCTGTACTTTATCTAATTGTAATGTACTTCACTTCCAGCTTGTTGTCTTCTTCAGCCGCGGCAAATCTCCATGTCAGGTCGCAGCATACATAGAGTGGATCAGTTCATTTTCAACATCGTTGGCGTAGGTTTTGACACGAGGAGAGATTCGATGAAATGGTCCAATGAATGATGGGACAGTTTCGATGAACCGTGCAAAGTGACTGACTACTTGCTATCCAGCATCCATCAGCCAGTGCCCCCGGCACCAGCCAGCCAGTGTCCCACGGTGGCACACCGATGCTGTTGCAGGTCCAGCGGTTCAGGGTGGGGCGTCAGGTCGGCTATGTCAGCGTGTACAAGGACGTGCAGTGGGCAGATGGTGGCGTCGGGAGACGCTAGTCCGCTGGACACGCAGCTGTTCCGGTCAAGACAGCTGCGTGTCCGGCAGTTTGTGTCCATCTCACCGCGCGCATTGTAAACACCTTGTCATTGTCAATGGCACTGGCACTACTCGGATGGCACAGCTCCCGGCTAGTGCAGATCAGCACACCCGGCCAGTGCAGATCAGCACATGCTCTATGCTCAACATACTTACTGTGCCTTTGTGTACTTACTGTGTCTCCGCACTATATGCCAGACAGAGTTACTATGCCTTTGTCTGCATATACTCCATGCCCGACAGAGTTATTATGCCTTTGTCTGCATATACTCTGTAGTGTGTTGAGTCGCGCCCGGCACGCTCGCGCGGTGGTATGTCCGCCGGTTGAGCCCGCGGGCTGTGCCGCGCCGTGTTTAGGCATGTTATCGACCCGTGTGCCGGCCGGGCCGGTTCCGGCGGCGGTGGCGATTTGAACGGGCCAATGGGCGCGCGGGGCGAGCATGCCGGCGTGTGGGGAGACTGGCGCGGCGGCGGTCGGGCCGGCGGGGGCCGAGTGCGTTGCGGCGACCCGTCCGAGTGCGAGGTGGCTGAATAGACGGTCCCGGCATTGCCGTTTTTTCTGTCACGTAAACTACATACTCCGTGCCCGACGGAGTTACTGCGCCTTTGTAATGCTAGTGGTAATCGTTTGGACAATGAAAAGTTGAAGCGCCCTGTCTGTGATAGCATCGTTTTACGAAAAGTTTCACTTTGGTGTTTCATTATGTCGTTAGCCGTTGCCACAACGATTTCGTGACATCGTTAGGACAGCTTAATCAGGAAAGCTCTAGCCATGGGCGTTGATTTCGCAACGTGTATAGGGACAATGCATGGAGGCAATGAGCAGATTCAAATGGATACGATATCCAGTGGGAGTCTAATATGAAAAGTTGAAATTATTGGGGAGAGGAGGGTAACATAATAGCAGGGCCCCTCAAAATTATACAAATCGACACCCATGCTACCAGCATGTCTATGGAAGTGAAATTTGATTTCACAGGAGAGCTTTACTATCAGGCGCCAGCTGTCAAAGATAGTTCAAATCCAAGAAGTTTGCCAACAACTGCCCTACAAACTTGTCTTAGTAGAGGTACTTCGAAAAACATCGTAAAAAGTGCGTCCTACAGTGTATCACATCCCCGTCGAGACGTCGTAAAGATAGACAGGGTGGGTGGGAGATGTGGACAAGTCCAGCGTTATCAGCAGCTCTGTGCTGTGATTGGTCGAGCGTGCAGGGAACCTCGCCCACCCGATAATCCGTCCTTCGGATTTTGTTCACCGTCGCTGTGCTACACTATCGGGAAGTGGCAATCTGCCCCACTGCTGACGGTAATCAATCGATGTGCTACACTATCGGGAAGTGGCAATCTACCCCCCCCACTGTTGACGGTAATCAATCGATGTGCTACACTATCGGGAAGTGGCAATCTGTCCACTGCTGACAGTAATCAATCGATGTGCGACACTATCGGGAAGTGGCAATCTGCCCCACTGTTGACGCCGACTATCGCTGGGCCTGTCTTTTCAAGCCCAGTCTGACTGGTTGGTTAGTTATCAGGGCTTTTGTAGAAAGGTCCCTTCCCATAGGCTCGCGATGAAGTCCAGAAGGACCGCGCATTGCGACAACTCCAGAAGGACCGCGCATTGCGACAACTCCAGAAAGTTCAATGGCACTGCACTTAATGTATTGCGCAGTTTGTGAAGGCAAATAGACGAGAGCAAACAGCAATTCGCACGCTTCAAAAGGACGTTGGAATAATGATTCGATGAGACAGCGTAAAACGCTGACTCGATTCCGGTGACGGCCGGTGACCGCATTGTCGGCGCCGGACGGAAAAGCGCTGGGCGCGACATATACGGGGCATGGTAGGTCGGCTGACTTACGGGATCACAGAACCAACAGTTACAGACATTATACGGTTAAAACAGTACATTTCTAGGAACTGTTACACCTTAGGGCGCATGGACTACATTGGTCATGTAGCGCCCACCAGTCTGACTGGGATTAAGGTTAGATGGTAGAGCCCTGGTTGAATTGGCACATTGATCGGCATGCACTTCAAGCCTTCCTGTGTACATGGCCATACACTTGTGTTTAAGTTACTTTAAGGGTTCTGAACCCGAGTCATCTTGCAAGAAACTGTGGTTAACCGAAGATCAATTTATTAAACTGCTCCATGTTTGTGAACAAAGTTACTATGAAGCTTTCTTAGTTGTAATGTTATTCACTAAATAAGCTTACTAATAATGTTTGTGAACACAGTTTGAAAGAATGGACGGTTTGGCACTGAAGCTCGCTCCCTACAGATGGGCAGAATGGAGATTATATGAAGCCGATGGTCTCCAATCTGCAGTCGTATGCGTGCTGCCCTCGTCTTGCACGCGTGTCTTTGTGCAGGTACGTCGTGCTGGGACATTACATGTCAACTCAGCCGGTCTACAATACCCCGCCCTTCACATTTCGCTTCAACTTTGAATGGGGTGCATATAGGCGTAGTTTTCTCAAAATCATTTGGAGGGCACAATACATGAAAGCGATGTGCGGGCCCAAATGGATTGGGGGAGGACATATCACATTGGGCCCTATGTTGAACGGATAAATTATTGGAACGGCACAACCAACATTGGAGGTGGGGGGGGGGGGGCTTCACCTTTCACCGCTGTTTTATCTGTACATTTGCCGCGCTGAATAATTGTCAAACCAAGAAAACAGACGATGAAATTGCGTGGTAAAGTCGAAGTCAATCATAGGCAGCTATGCTCAGCCGTTTCCATAAATGGTTGATTCTGGAAAGAGATGCTTCGTCCTTGAGGAGGATTCTATATTTCCAGACAATCGCAGGTCAAGCAACAATCACACGCAAACACAGGTAAATAAGGAATGCAGATTATGTATGTACACCAATATATGGATCATTGTCACCATACATTCATCCGGAAGAAGCATGTCTGACGAAAGCTTGCCACTCACACGGCGTGAAGATTCACAAGTGTTCTGGGGAAAAGCCAACGTGTAAATCTCCGTCCACGGCTCGATCCTGCAAAAAGTTCCGTTTGTGCTCATAGCCCTCACTCGCATCTGGACCACACCGATTTCATTAATTTGCGCCCAAATAAAGACAAATGCGTTTTTCTACCATGTGGCAGATAAACAACCAGCGTAACACGAAATATGTCATCTCATGGCACAGTTAACGGAAGCCAGTGATTGTCTCTCATCTAAAACCTATCCGACGTCAGTATAAATAAATGACCGTCACGAAACTAGACTGAAAACATGTAAAAGCACAGGCGCACTTCGTTCCTAATATCTACGAAGAAAACAGCTTGATAACACTTCTACCGTTACCAGTGGAATGTCCCTTGGCAATTTCACGATTGCGATAAACATTGGTGGATTCAATGCACATGCAGCGCTTACAAAAGCAGCATCATTAGTTTCGCCACACGCACGTTGTGCGGCGACAAAGGTATGCATAGTCATATAATACTTCGCACAAGCACGTCGTACGAGACTACGACAAACACCTACTTAAACTCGAGTATAATATATGCAATCATACAAAACATTGTCGCGGAAAAGCCGTCCGCAGCAACCGTATTCTGGCAGCCACACTTCCAACCGTCATTGCCATCAGACTGGCAACGAGACCGCATCAGACGCGGTGTTGGCTGGTGCGGCTCACAGCACAGCTGGCGCAGCTACCTGGCGACGCGATACGGACCATCGTTCACGCTGCATTTGAGCACTATGACCGTGAGCATGTGATCGTCGGGCGATTTTTGGCGAGACAAGCGGACGGGGCGGGGGGGGGATTGAATGTTAGACGGAAGTAGCTTCAGTTACAACCGAATAAGGCGGCACAGAGGCACTTTGTTGCGGTTTTATTGGCAAGTGAAAGCCATTTCTGGTGCATAGAACTCGGGTCACATCCATTTTGTGACGTGAACGTGCCCGTCAGACCTGATAATTATGACTATCAAATCTCTGGCTTACATTAGATAAGGTGGCAACCCGCCCGTCATTCTTAGTCCACCACCTACCCTACCAAATGGCAGTACGCTCCCTACCCGGGGGAGCACCACTGTTTCAGCAACAAACAGCACCAAGCGACCTGTGCTGTCAGCTGTGCCGACGAACTCCGAGCCAGGTGGCAGCACATCCGGCCGTCAGGTTCGGTCAGGTAACACCGGAAATCTCCCACGAAGCGGCGGTAGTCGTTCCCATTTCTCACTAGGTGGGAGCAGTATTTACAAATTGGGAGCAGTTGCCCCGCAGTGAATACGCCGCCCCGTCGGATCACCGTAGTATCTCACCAGGTAGCAACAGCACCTCACCAGATGGCAGCAGCACCTCCCAACAAGTGGCAGCAGCACCTCCCGCCAGGTGGCAGAAGCACCCCCGCCAGGTGGCAGCAGCACCTCTCGCCAGGTGGCAGCAGCACCCCCGCCAGGTGGCAGCAGCACCTCTCGCCAGCTGGCAGCAGAACCTCCCGTCAGCTGGCAGCAGTACCCGCCCCGCCAGGTGGCAGCAGCACCTCCCGTCAGCTGGCAGCAGCACCCCCGCCAGGTGGCAGCAGAACCTCCCGTCAGCTGGCAGCAGTACCCGCCCCGCCAGGTGGCAGCAGAACCTCCCGTCAGGTGGCAGCAGCACCTCTCGCCAGCTGGCAGCAGTACCCGCCCCGCCAGGTGGCAGCAGAACCTCCCGTCAGGTGGCAGCAGAACCTCCCGTCAGGTGGCAGCAGCACCCCGCCCCGCCAGGTGGCAGCAGAACCTCCCGCCAGGTGGCAGCAGCACCCCGCCCCGCCAGGTGGCAGCAGAACCTCCCGCCAGGTGGCAGCAGCACCCCGCCCCGCCAGGTGGCAGCAGCACCTCTCGCCAGGTGGCAGCAGTACCCGCCCCGCCAGGTGGCAGCAGAACCTCCCGTCAGGTGGCAGCAGCACCCCCGCCAGGTGGCAGCAGCACCTCCCGTCAGCTGTACCCGCCCCGCCAGGTGGCAGCAGAACCTCCCGTCAGGTGGCAGCAGCACCCCGCCAGGGCGGCCGCCGCCGACGACCGGTCTACTCCGGCGGCGGCTGCAGGTCGGGCGGCGGCGACTCGGGCCCATCGGCTATTACGGTGGCCGTGACGGCTCCGGCGCCGCCGATAATGAGCGTAGTCGATACGGCGCCGTCGGAGCCGACGGCGGCCACCTCGGCGCGTCGGCCCTTTTGTGGCACGTCGCCGTTCTCGCGCGCATCGCCGGCCGCATCCGCGTCCACGCGCCACGGCTGGTCGGCGTCGGCGGGCGGCGAGCGCGGCGACTGCGACAGTCGCTCAGCCTGTCGCAGCAGGTAGTCGCGGTGCGACAGCATCACGGCGTCCAGCTCGTCCTCGCTGATCTCGATCACTTCACGGTCGGTCGGGCTGGCGGCGGGCGCCGGCGGCCGCGGCCGCGTCGGCGGCGCTATCAGACTGGCCACCTCCACGCTGAGCGGCGACGTCGAGTTGCTGTTCAGACGGTCGCGCTGCACAGTGGTCAGCTTGATCTCGTGGGCGTCCATGACAGTTTGCAGCAGGCGCGTCTTGCTGTCCTCGCGTAGCAGCGGCGCCTTATGCAGCTCTGGGTCGCCGCTGTTGGCCAGAGGCAGGGAGGTGGATTCGATTGACGTATGGCCCAGCTCGATCTCCGGCGTCGGAGAGGCAAGTGGAGACACTTCTAACAGTTCGTTGGTGACGGTAAACTTCCGCCTGGACGCTTGTTCGTCGCTGGAGCTGGACGAACTCGACGAGGACGAAGACGTGGAGCTCTTTCGAGATCGGCCCTGTTCGTGATTGTTCTCTTCGATGTCGATGCGCAGGGGGATTTCGGCCACGTCGGCTCCCAGCCCTGTGATTACACCATCGCCGACCACCTCGACAAGACTAGAGGGCGCTCCGAATTCTGCCGACGTCACGTACGTCACCCTCTCACTGCCGCCGATCATCGCCGAACTTGTGTAGCGCTGCTCAACAGATGGGAAAACCACTGATTCACCAGGCGGCGCCACTAGAGTGTCGTCCCCCACCGTCACCGACGACACAGATACATAGTTCGAGTCAGAGATGTCCAGATCAAGCGGCTCCGCCGATGTCTGCGTGCCCTCGTCGATCTCCATTCGCGGCTCACCTGAGGACGACAACGACGTGGACGAGCGTCGAGAGCCGTTTGCAACCGTCTGGGCAAGGGCGGCGTCGCCCTCCTCGGCGGTCACCCACTGGCCGCTGGTGCTGGCGTCGGTCGAGATGACGGTCACGTCGTCTTGCGACTGATTCAGCATGACCACTGTGGACATGGCGCGAGGCGCCGGCTCCTCGGTCACCACCTCGATCTGGGTGCGCCCGTCCAGGCCGGAAGAGCCCTCCAGCAGCACCCGGTCCTCCGGCGCCGTCCACTGCGCCGACGAGCGGCCGACCCGGCTCAGGTCCAGCTGCGGCTCCTGCAGGCACACCTGCGCCTGCTCGTCGGATCGCTTCATGCCCGGCTCCATCTCGGCGTTGCGCAGCTCCAGCGAGACGGCGCGCTCGAGCGGCGGCGAGTCTGGCGCGGCAGGGTGCTCCAGTCGGTACAGGTCGCCCATGGAGGCGCACTTGCGGTCGCGCTCGTCGCCCGCCGGCCGCTTGATGGGCGTGCTCGTGTTAAGCGGCTCCGTCGACGAGGTGTCCATACTCAGCTCGGTGCTGCTCAGCGGCAGCGCCGACGACATGCCGAACAGCCGCTGCTTGCGGCCAGCCTCGTCGTCGGAGCTGGCGGCGGCGTGCTCCGCCGAGCTGCTGTTGCCGCTGCTGCCGCTGCGCCGCTTCCGCAGCTTCTTGGCGCGCCGCTGCTTGACGCCGCCGCCGCCACCTCCGTCGTCGTCATCACTGGACGAGCTGCGGCTGCTGTGTCGACCGCTGCCGGCGGGATCGGCCGGTTGCCGCCCCTTCTCGCCGACCTCGACCATGCCGGTGATCTCACCGGTGAAGCGGGGCAGGTTGTCAGCTGAGCTGAAGTCGGTGCACCGCTGCACTGTGCTGCGCTCGACCGTCTCAGATACCTCGTCCTCTGCGCTATCGTCAACCTGTTTGGGATGCACTTCTCTGTTTGGTGTCATAGATAGCACTTCCTTCAGCACCTCTAACTTGTCTATTTTTTCTCTTGGTATATCCAGGTTTTCTACGTCTGAATCTACCTTGCGCACTTGCTTCAGAACATTTCCCTCAACCTCAGTTTTGTCTGATGACATCGAGGATAGCGGTTTATCCGCTACTTTGACTTCAACCTCGATGGGCTGTGGAGTGATTGATGTATTGTCGCGTTTTTTGTCTTCGTCAGAGCTTGACGAACTACCCGAAGTGTGTCGCGTCCTCCTAGTCCTTCGCTCTTGAGCGACACCCGCTGCTAGTTTCATCTCAATCGGAATGTCCACCTGAAGCTCCTTATTCTCCTCTCCCGAGCTGGAGCTGGAGCTCGTCTTGCGATCCTTCTCCTCGCTATCTGATTTCTTGCCGAATCCCAGACCCTTCTTCAGACCCTTTAGTCCCCAAGGTTTGGACTTGGAGTCCTTCTTGTCGCTGCCGTCTGTGTGTATGCTGATGTCCACCTCAATTGCGTCCACGTCAGAACTGGACGCGCTGGACGTCCCACTCTGCTTTCTGGCCGAAATGCCAGTGTTGTTCATTGCCGACCTAAGCTTTTCCACCTCCGTCGCAAGAGGCTGTGGTGCTTCAACATCTTCCTCTTCATTTCTCTTCACATACTTCTCGTTTTCGAAAATGGGCTTGCTGCCACCAAACTTGGGCAGTTTGACGTTGATGCCAGAGATACCTCCTCGCTTGGAACGGTCTTCCGCCTCTACGACTTTCAGTGCTGTGTCTACCACATCTTCTCCTGTGTCCGGTCTCCCATCCAACACATCCACCTTCGGCGCCTTCTGCTTCTTAAATCCGAAGCCCGATATTCCCATCTTGAACTTGGAGCGTTCGCCCTTCTGGTCGCCGTCATCGGACGAGCTGGCGCCCGGACTGACAGCATCTCCAACAGGTGCTTTGGTCTCGCTCTGCACAGAGACCGTGGAGACCGCTGCTGTTTCGGCCCTGTCGAGTTCGCCACTCGCGCTACCGCTCTCGGGGTCCGTGGTGGTGCCCGGCGTCATGTGGACGCCGACGTCTGGAAGCACCTTCACCCCGAGACGACTGAACTTGAACGTCTCCGCCGCCTGGAAACGGGAGACACGTTATCGAAGAGTGTGCAGCGAACACAACACGATTGTGTTCTGCTGCTTTAATTGCCTAGTATTTCTGATGGCATGCGATTAGATGCGCAATGTAAAATACGATGGAGTAAGTGGAATTGCGGTGCCTCAGGTAGCGTTTAGTTTCATACCAATTTTGCAAGCATAAATACACTTGTAGCTCCGGAAAATGAACCTACTCTCTTCCCGTCTAATCCCAGCAGAAACACTATTCATGCACCTTTACCCAAATGATATGCCTTCTTTATTTCACAATCAGAAACGGCGTACGCGTTTTATAAATATGTTTGACTCTTTTATCTAAACGCAATAAAAGCTCCAGTGCACAATTCCAAGGTACCGAGGTACCTTAGTATCCAAGTACATCGTTTTTATCTCACCTGAAATGTATGCTTTTCATTGAAGTTCGACACTCGAAGATGTAGTTAAATTGATACATGTCCCTTGACTAGAGGACACCAAACGGGAAATCAAAGACATCTCGAAGAGAGACAGACAGACAGACAGACAGACAGACAGACAGACAGACAGACAGACAGACAGACAGACAGACAGACAGACAGACAGACAGACAGACAGACAGAGAGAGATACAGAGAGAGATACAGATAGACAGACAGAGAGAGATACAGACAGACAGACAGACAGAGATACAGACAGACAGAAAGACAGAGAGAGATACAGACAGACAGACAGACAGAGAGAGATACAGACAGACAGACAGACAGACAGAGAGAGAGATACAGACAGACAGACAGAGAGAGATACAGACAGACAGACAGACAGACAGACAGAGAGAGATACAGACAGACAGACAGAGATAGATACAGACATACAGACAGACAGAGAGAGATACAGACAGACAGACAGACAGACAGACAGAGAGAGATACAGACAGACAGACAGACAGACAGACAGAGATACAGACAGACAGACAGACAGACAGACAGAGAGAGATACAGACAGAGAGAAGACGGTAAGACCTAGAAGAAAAAGGTGCCTGCTTACAAAACACACCTGGAACAATGAGCTAACTGCGAACTTCCTTGCTTCGACGTAGCAAAACCACCATAACCAACACATCTCGAGACAATGAGACGAGAAAATGTCCAACAGAACTGTAAGATTATTGCAATAAACGTTATGATAATGATGATGATTATGACCTCACCTTGCGTTTCGCATCCTTCTGCAGTTCATCATCGGGCACATCCACGGCCATCTCTCGGTACACGGGTGCACTAGAGTCTGGCAGAGTCACCGCCAGGTGTTCGCGCTGCGCGAGCCGCGCAGATTCGGTGCGCGGCGCCGGCGGCGTCTTGGAGAGGAGTTTCTCGTTGAATGAGGAGGCCTTGGGCGTGAGACTTCCCTCCGGCTTGGTGGGCGCCGCCTCGGACGTGGTGTAGATGGCGGTGCGCGCAGACTGCTTGGCTGAGTGCAGCTTTTTGCGGCCAATCTGGGGGCGACAGGCAGATATTGCATCACACGGAATGAGGTCCCGACTGCTTGGTCGAGTGCAGCTCTTTGCGGCAAATCGGAGGACGACAGTCAGGTGTTACGTCTCACGGAATGAGGTCCCGACTGCTTGGCACAGCCCTGCGGTCACCCGCTTATGAGTTGTTATTGGTTCACTGACGATCGGAGCTAACGACTGGAAGAAGGTGAAGCTAGACTGAAGTTTCTCCATATCGATTATCTCCCTCTGTGGTCCAGTTCTATGTAGGGCTGAGTAATTTACTCTTGTGCCCGGCGTTCAATGCTGGCATACATATGCATGGCCGTATTGTTTTGTCCTTCCCGGAACAAAGCATCAGTATTGCCGTCCGGAAGCCAACCAATTGAGTAGGCCGCTGGACTCAGGCTGGCTAGTTTAGTTTATGACGCACGCTCTTTGTGGCCTTGTTTAACAAGCAAGCGGCGTGGCACCAAAGGTTGCCTTTTAACCACCTACTATTGAATAGCAGGTGGTTAAATGCCTTGCAAGCGATATTCCTTTATTCACATCCAGGTTTCGATTAATGCCCGGACTCTGCAATTCACTCTTTTCTTCTCAGACCATACTCACTCGCTTCTCCGTTCTCCTGCCGTCAGCCATCCCTCTACCGCTCTTCATCCGTCTTTCTCTCTGCCATTCCCCCTGCCTGTACTCTTCTCTCCACTCTGCGCGACCAATCTGCTCACTCTCCCTCTACTCGCTCCCCTTTGCCTCTTACCATTATATCTGCTCACAATTTGTTCTTTCTACCCACCCTTCGCCTCCCTTCCTCCGCCTGCTCTCCTGCTGTCTTTCTTTCTCTGCCCGCTCCTTGTCAACCCCGCCCCCTCAGTTTCTCCCCATCTATCTTTCCTCTCCTCTCCTGTCCGCTTTCCCGCCTGCCCTCTCGTCCTGCACCATCGGCCGCCTGAGGGAGCAGCCAGTGACCTTGGTGAGGTCGTCGATGCTCTGGCTGCGGTAGAACGGGTGCACCAGCCGCTCGCTGGCCGTGCTCGGCTGTGACGTGACCGGCGCCTTCTTGGCGTTGTGCGCGGCGTCCTTCTCCAGGTGCAGCTGGACGTCGTACGGCGATGCGTAGCTCAGGATGGTCAGCGCGTCCTCGAACACCACGTGCGAGAACGACACCGATATGCCGGTGATGCGGTCGCCTGTCGGAGAGAGGGCCGTGGTCATGGCGAGCTGCGGCGGCGGACCCAGATCGTGAGATGGTGGACTTTATGGGATTAGTCTGGGCTTTATTTTTATGTGCAAGCTACCTGTCAAGGAAGGTCATAGATATATATTGCGATGCTTTATCGTCATGTTGAAGATTGTGACGTTATGCATCAGTTGACGTAAAACAAACGGTTCATTTCTGCATTCTGAAAGCACCCCCACGCAAGACGATAAATATATATATGAGTTAGATGTGCGCATGAAAATTGACTATACGTCTCCAAATGTTATCCAAATATTTCCAGGTTTTACGACAGAACGGGCCACCATATGATCTGCAAATTTATTATCTTTAGATTTCATAAAACGCATCGATTTATAACACAGCACAAATGAGTTATAGTGTTTGTCACTCCGACAACGATATTCCCCTCTCCTGGATTGGTTGGTTATTGGATTTACGACACATCGACCGTTGAGTCATGCAGCGTCGCCAATCTCTCACGCCGATTGGTCGCGGGCGAAGGGTGGCGACAGGTGAGACTCGAACCCACAACCTTTCGATCGTGAGACGAGCAACTTGCCCCTAGACTACTCGTCCCCCCCCTCTCTCCTGGAGAATTAGCCAATTTAGCTGTGCTGTTCTCATACAACTGGTGCTTCTGTACTTTTAATTGTAGGCTGTTAATTAATTTAGCATCATTGTCAATGGCATTTTAACGCGAAACAAGTTTGTACCTCTATTCTACATCCTTTTGTGGCATGTTATCTACGTTTCGTGTAATTTTGGTATCTGACTGCAATAATTGGTGTTGGCGTTATCGCAGTCCTGTTTAAGCCCAAGACCTATCGGTTCAGGGCATTGTTTATATATCCTGCATAGTTTTCTTGGCGCGGAGAGGACGTGCAAGGGTACATAAGCCTGCAGTTTCCATTGTTTTTTTTTCGGGTCCTTGGGTTTTCATTCCAAACGAACAATTTTCCATCAGGGATGTCTATGTATTATGCGTTCCTTAAGTCAAAGGCAGATCGTTGCTCATCGCAAATGGGTTGATGCCATTTATTCCATCATAATATACCTCGAAGGATGAACAAATCGCATTTAAATATCTTGTTGCCGACGGAACAGTGTGTTACGTGTGGCACTGTGCCGAACACAACTGCGAACTGCGACAAATACAGAGTTTGCATCTTCACTGAGGGATCTTTGTTCTCTCTGACGCCGCTTCAATAGGCATTCCTATAGGCTTAGTGTGATCGAATATCCATAGGCGTAGGCTTTGTGTGTTCAACATAGGTACGTGCAGGTTTTCAACATCCAACATTTATAAGTTTAGCTTTTACATCACGCAGCATCGGTAGGTGTAGGCTTTGTGCTGTTGATGCAGGTAGCATGGCATCAAAAATCGCTGGGGGCTGGGTAACGTTTAGCGTAAAATACCATAGGATTTAAATCAAGCATATGTAGCCATAGGCCTCATACTTTCCAACATCCCTGACATTCCAACATTCAGACTTCCCAGGGTGTAGGCATTATGCTAATATAAGTTGTTGATATTAGGTTATGCTCGCTATTTTAAGCATCAGTAAATCTGATAGTCAGAGTCTACATTTTATGTCATCCAACATCTGTAAGGGTAGGCTATATGTCAGGGCCTATGTTGAGATAAAATCACTGAGGGGGGAACGTCGCAGCAGCAACCCACTCCTTTCCACAATTATAATACTTTTCGGATTTTGGTGCTTCGTGGCCTCGCAGTGAAGCAATACATTTTAGCATGCACGATTTGGGTCACACAGGCCAGGGGGCTTTTCCAAGGACGATTTGGACGGGGGTGGAGGGCATTGGTGACTGCGGGACTATTTCTGAGGCAACCAGACACCAGGTTCTCCAGTAGTGCTCAAGCAATAAGGAATGGTCTCTGACTGGGGGATGGGAGGGGCACGACCATTGGTGGAGGATGCCGGCCCTCAACCTAACATGCTGAATGACGTAGTTTCTTAGTAACTTGAGCACATTTTGCAAAGTGGCATGCAAGGTGCACGGATGGGCGGCATAACACATTGGTGGCGCGCGAGTGAGAGAGCGTCTGACGCCGACGCCTCCGATGCAGGTGCGGTGCGTGGCAGTGCTCGGTCGGAGGCGCGACCGCGATCCGACACAGATCGTGGCCGTCCAGCGGCAGACAGCCGCGACCACAAGTGGACCAGTGGCAGCGATGGCTGCGCCGTTGCGGTGACGTTGTGACCCACCGACCGACCGCACCCTGAACAGAAGTGTCGTCGGTGCGCCGCACCAGCCGACCTGCGGTCGTGGTGGCTCGTACAGCAGAGTAGCGCGCTCTTCTCACACGCTGATGAGCATGCCAGTCGGCAGGCGGACGTCCACCGCACGACTCTCCCTCTCTCAATCCCTCTCCATATCCCTCTCCCTATCCCTATCCCTATCCCTATCCCTATCCCTCTCCGCCCCTCTCCCTCCATCTCCCGCCCTCTCCCTTTCTCTCTCACTCTCCCTCTCTCTCCCTCTCCCCATTCCTCCTACCATGCCTTCCGATAATCTCCTGCGTGTGCGCGACGATTTCCTGTTTACATCTGACTGTTGCCTCCTGAGATCGATGCCTTCCATCTCTCCAGCTCTCGATGTCGCCCGTCCCTCCATTAACTTCTCCGTCCTCACATTCCATGGCGCTCCCCGTCGCCCATCTCGCTGTCAGCTAGGTATCGGCCCGCATATCTCGGCCCCTGTCGACGGGTGCAGTGGAGGTGGGCACGACTCTGGGCCAGTGATAGGTAGTACTCGGCGGGTAGCGTGCTACGGCTCTAGACTCGAGATGGGTAGTACTACCCATCTGGTGTCCAGAGCCGTGGCACGCTACCCGCCGAGTACTACCCATCTCGAGTCTAGAGCAGTGGCACACTACCCACCGAGTACTACCCATCTCGAGTCTAGAGCCGTGGCACACTATCCACCGAGTACTACCCATCTCGAGTCTAGAGCCGTGGCACACTATCCACCGAGTACTACCCATCTCGAGTCTAGAGCCGTGGCACACTATCCACCGAGTACTACCCATCTCGAGTCTAGAGCAGTGGCACACTATCCACCGAGTACTACCCATCTCGAGTCTAGAGCCGTGGCACACTATCCACCGAGTACTACCCATCTCGAGTCTAGAGCCGTGGCACACTATCCACCGAGTACTACCCATCTCGAGTCTAGAGCCGTGGCACACTATCCACCGAGTACTACCCATCTCGAGTCTAGAGCAGTGGCACGCTACCCGCCGAGTACTACCCATCTCGAGTCTAGAGCCGTGGCACACTACCCGCCGAGTACTACCCATCTCGAGTCTAGAGCCGTGGCACACTATCCACCGAGTACTACCCATCTCGAGTCTAGAGCCGTGGCACACTATCCACCGAGTACTACCCATCTCGAGTCTAGAGCAGTGGCACACTATCCACCGAGTACTACCCATCTCGAGTCTAGAGCAGTGGCACACTATCCACCGAGTACTACCCATCTCGAGTCTAGAGCCGTGGCACACTATCCACCGAGTACTACCCACCTCGAGTCTAGAGCAGTGGCACACTACCCACCGAGTACTATCCATCTCGAGTCTAGAGCCGTGGCACACTATCCACCGAGTACTACCCATCTCGAGTCTAGAGCCGTGGCACACTATCCACCGAGTACTACCCATCTCGAGTCTAGAGCCGTGGCACACTATCCACCGAGTACTACCCATCTCGAGTCTAGAGCAGTGGCACGCTACCCGCCGAGTACTACCCATCTCGAGTCTAGAGCAGTGGCACACTATCCACCGAGTACTACCCATCTCGAGTCTAGAGCAGTGGCACACTACCCACCGAGTACTATCCATCTCGAGTCTAGAGCAGTGGCACACTACCCACCGAGTACTACCCATCTCGAGTCTAGAGCCGTGGCACACTATCCACCGAGTACTACCCATCTCGAGTCTAGAGCCGTAGCACACTACCCACTGAGTACTACCCATCTCGAGTCTAGAGCCGTGGCACACTACCCACTGAGTACTACCCATGGCACGCAACCCGCCGAGTAATACCCATCTCGAGTCCAGAGCAGTGGCGCGCTACCCGCCGAGTACTACCAGTAGCAGCTACCAGTACCAGGTCCGCTGCTGCTGACCAGCATGACCAGTCACGCAATCGCAGCGGTAGCCGCAGCTCAAGTGGAACGTGAAATGTGGTCGATATATTCTATCATGCAGAATGAATTACATCGGCATGCAAAGGTGACCGGTAGAGCAACTGACTAATTAAGACATTCAGGTGGGTGGATGTGGTTTACATACTGGACTAGATAACGGGTTTGTGAAGCCTTGCCACGCCTAATATTGTCATCATAAATCGCTTCCATTATTGCACTCGTGCCAAGCCTAGGTGGGTTCAGCCGGTGCCACTCCCGGCAGCTGCAGATACGCCCGTTATTTTGCGCAGGAAGAATTGGCCGCATAGTATGTCAGCTGGTGGGACAGTCGTCCCGATAACCTCAAAAGACACCACGAGAGGTTAGTGCTGGCGGCCAGTGTACAGTCTTGCACAACTGGATTGCTAATCGCAACACAACTCCTAATTTTCCCTGACCCCCACCCACCCCCACCCTCACCCTCACTCACCCACCCCCATAACTCCACCCTCCCCTCACGTACACATTCCTGAGTGTGGACCTGTGGGATGAAATTGTCGGCGCCAGTGCGGGTTGTTATGGTCACACCGTGCCGGCCAGGGTGGTAGAGCTGTTGAGGAATGAGAGCTACCCACAGCCTCGGGCTTCGTTCAAAGGTACCGCTATCTCATTTGGAGAATGCAGGACGTCGACTCGTCGACAAGGACTCGTCGACAAGCACGGCGAACTGTTCGAGATCATGTACATGGCTGCTCCGCCTCGGCTGAGAAGTGCGTTCACCTGCTTTTGAGGGAAAGCAGATCAGATTATAGCGCCATGAGTTGCTTAATGATATTCACGGAATTTGAGTTCACAACTAATTAGGTTATTCCATTAATTAAAACGATACTTCAGGGGCAGGTGGGTGATGAAATGCTCCATTGCCAATGCAGTCATCCTCAAGTGCATAGTGTGTGGTGTGTTCCTCTTTCTTACTGGCGCTCCGATAACCCCGGTCACTGGGGTGCTCGGATCGCACTCACAGAAGCATGGGTAGTGCCACTCAACCCATCACACTCACAGATGCGTGGGTGGGACCACTCTGGCCATCACATTCACAGATGTGTGGGTGGGACCACTCGGGCCATCATACTCACAGATGTGTGGGTGGGACCACTCGGCCCATCACATTCACAGATGTGTGGGTGGGACCACTCGGCCCATCACATTCACAGATGTGTGGGTGGGACCACTCGGGCCATCACACTCACAGATGCGTGGGTGGAACCACTCGGCCCATCACATTCACAGATGTGTGGGTGGGGCCACTCGGCCCATCACATTCACAGATGCGTGGGTGGAACCACTCGGCCCATCACATTCACAGATGTGTGGGTGGCGCCACTCGGCCATCACATTCACAGATGCGTGGGTGGGACCACTCGGCCCATCACATTCACAGATGTGTGGGTGGCGCCACTCGGGCCATCACACTCACAGATGCGTGGGTGGGACCACTCGGGCCATCACACTCACAGATGCGTGGGTGGAACCACTCGGCCCATCACATTCACAGATGTGTGGGTGGAACCACTCGGCCCATCACATTCACAGATGCGTGGGTGGCGCCACTCGGGCCATCACATTCACAGATGTGTGGGTGGCGCCACTCGGGCCATCACATTCACAGATGCGTGGGTGGGACCACTCGGGCCATCACATTCACAGATGTGTGGGTGGGACCACTCGGCCCATCACATTCACAGATGTGTGGGTGGAACCACTCGGGCCATCACATTCACAGATGTGTGGGTGGAACCACTCGGCCCATCACATTCACAGATGCGTGGGTGGCGCCACTCGGCCCATCACATTCACAGATGTGTGGGTGGCGCCACTCGGGCCATCACATTCACAGATGTGTGGGTGGCGCCACTCGGGCCATCACATTCACAGATGTGTGGGTGGCGCCACTCGGGCCATCACATTCACAGATGCGTGGGTGGAACCACTCGGGCCATCACATTCACAGATGCGTGGGTGGCACCACTCGGGCCATCACACTCACAGATGCGTGGGTGGCGCCACTCGGGCCATCACATTCACAGATGCGTGGGTGGCGCCATTCAGCCCATCACCCGATCTCAGATTCTGGGGCGGCGGTCGACGCCGGATTCCGGGGCGCCCGATCGCAGGTCCAGCGGTGGCCGACATCAGCGGTCACCATCTGACGGGTCGCCAAGGCCGGCGGCGCTATCGGCCATTGCGCGACAGCAAGCCGTACAACAACACCGCTGCTGAGGTGACACTAACCGGTCGTAACCGTTGATCACGTACCGCCGGATCGAGGCGGGCGGCAGCGGCGGCGGAAACGCCGTGAGCGCGTGCGGTTGTGTACACACGCTCGACCAGCTCGTAGCTTTCTTCGGCGCGCGCCGGCCGCTCCCCCCTCAGTCGACGTTCGCAGAAAGCCACTCGGCGGCCGATAGAAAGTCAGACGTGCGGTCAGAAGTGTTCCGACGTGTCCCAGCTGTTGGACGAACTCGCCATGACTGTAGGGAAGATGCCGCCGGCAGGAGTCGTCAGAGGGCGTGCCACGCACCGTGTCTGACTACTCCAATAGGTAGTCGGTCCATCAAAAAGACCGCCGGCTACCAGGAGGAGGCCTAGACAGATGGTGCATCATGTAAGCCATAATCCATGTTCTACAATGGGAAGAGATGGCGACAAGAAGCGTTACTCGGTTGCTGTTTACATGTCTGAACTTAGTTATTTGACATCTGACATTAGTCTGATGTCATCTGCTAGTCGTACCAGCTTGTGGTTGGCATGTCTGGCGTATGTTGGTTGACATCTGGGCATCTGACGTCTGACAGTCGTACTCGCTTGCGGTTGATATATCTGACATCTGTCGGCTGACATCTGACATCTGACAGTCGTACTCGCTTGCGGTTGAGATGTCTGACATCTGTCGGTTGACATCTGACATCTGACGTCTGACAATCGTACTCGCTTGCGGTTGAGATGCCTGCCATCTGTCGGTTGACGTCTGACATCTGACGTCTGACAGTCGTACTCACTTGCGGTTGAGATATCTGACATCTGTCGGCTGACATCTGACATCTGACGTCTGACAGCCGTACTCGGGTTCGTCGTACTACTGATGACTGGAGGCTACTTCTCATACTACTGGCTATGGTGTGTCGTACTACTCATACTACTGTCTGTGGCCTCTTTATTTGTAGAATCCTTGACCCGTGGCGGCTCCCTGCTCTTTCCATGGCTTCAATAATGGTGCAGCAGCCGAGAACAGACAGCCAGGCCTCCTTTCGACTTCGGGCATACTCCATTGTCGTGAGCACAATCAAGTTATATTGGCTTATTGGCAAGTGAAGCCACGCTCCCCACCGCCTCGCGCACACATGCGACTCAGTTGCGAAACGGGCAGCTGGTTGGGGCAGGTGGACACGCGGACACGTGGACTACGTCGTTCTTCCGCGATGAATCCGCCAGCCACAGAAAGCTCACGTGTCAGAAGACTGACGAGACGCGAGCGCTTCAATCCCGGTCAGGAGACAAGTGCCAGCCACGACAGATCGACAATTTACCATTGCTTGTAGCGTTTACGTACGTCGAAGAAAAATCATTACGTCCTCTTTCCACCAGGCGTTTTCGAAAACTGATTTGTACGCTGCGCTCTGGCTCTCCCAAGCCTGTTATCGTTTTCTCCCCGATTCCAGCCCCTCCGTTGTCCATCGGCATCAACACCGGCGCCTTCACCTTTCTCGGAACCGCCACCAGGCTGGAGAGTATTGAGCTATTTGCGGATGTAGAGTACGGATATATGTACGAAGTACGAATGGGTGGGAGGGAAGAAATGCGCGAGACAAATACCTCGACTTGTATTTGCGTTTAACACATATTCATCAGCAGTCCACAGAGATGCAATGCTTTTTCTTCACCACGAAATGATAAAGCTGCCTAATATTTGATGGCTGACACAAATTGATCCTCATGTTTGTTATAGGTGCCTACCTACCGCGTCAGATGCAATGTGTAGGTAGGATAACCTGATTTCATAGGATCAACGGGTTGGGTTGTTTCCATTTATATGCTATTCCATACATATCAGCTGTTCCGAAGTACAAGTGCGTAGCTACTCATGAATGCACCCATAGGTGATCTATTGGTAACTAATGACGTTGAAATTTGCCATGTTTTAAAAAAGGAAACTATGAGATTTACATGAAAAAGGCATGAATATGTTTTTCTTCGTAAAACGTTTTCCAATCACATGTCTGTATGGCATTGTTCTACCTCATATGTCTTCGCAATGGTTGGTTGGTTGGTTTTTGCTTTTACTACACATCGACCGTTGAGTCATGCAGCGTCGCCAATCTCTCACGCCGATTGGTCGCGGGCGAAGAGTAGCGACAGGCGAGACTCGAACCCACAACCTTTCGATTGTGAGACAAGCAACTTAACCCTAGTCTACTCGTCCCTATCTTTGCAATGGAAGAAAGCTTACACGAAATCTGTCCTAACCGGAAAACCCGATATCGCAAAAAGTCACGAAGGGCGGACGGGCATATCGGATATTTATAAGAAGAACGCATTTTATTTTTTTGTTCCGCCCGCAAAATCATGCCCACGTTTATTTCCGCCGTCAAATTTGTCAATTTCGATGAGCTAGGGGTCACAGGATGTCACGAGGTCAAATGTAGGAAACACTTACATTTGATTTTGTAAATTTTTCAGGTGATCCTTTTGCGTCCGAAATATTGATAGAATTTGCCACCCTTCCCACTTTTTATTCATGATATATCCGTCGTCAAACCAACCCATGTTATTTGACCTAACAATACTGCCGGAGGCTACAGCTAAAAACCGTTTGCCGAATCGGGTTGAAAATTGCACAGCCGTATTCAGAGCCAAAGACTACCATGAGAGCAAATTTTGGTCTCAAGCAAAACAAAAAATGGGGTAAAGTGTATTGGTCAATCTGTCATGGAACGCACCAGCCGGTAGATTCACGCTCCCTCCATGTCAAGCGGCTGGCGAGACGCGAGCCTGGGAATTCCGTCCGGGAGACGAGTGTACGGCAGTAGATTACTCGCTCCATGTCAGGGGGCTGATGAGACGCTAGCCCGCCAATCTCGGCCAGGAGACGAGTGCCAGCCAGTAGATTGAGCCCTCCTCGTCGGGCGACTGACGAGACGCGAGCTCACCACTCCGCTCAGCAGGCGAATGCTGGTCTTTCTACTCACTCTAACGATAACTCCCTCTGGTATAAAAGGACATCCACATGTATCCAGCCCACTCATTCCCCTGCCCACACGCGCAGGCATATTGCCTTTGAGAGGTAGCAAGTGAAATATTTCGCATGCGCTTTTTTGACTGCAGGGGCCCTTGAAGTGCCCCTGCAGCCAGTGGTGGCTGGGCGTGATTATCGACTGCAAGCAATAAGCTGCAGGTCATTTTCATGTCATTAAGACACCACCAATCCATTAAGCGTCTATTCTGAGGCTGGCTCCATTTGATGCGTGAGCCACTTTCGAACAAAATGGCCGCCACTGTCCCCCAAACAACGTCCACCGTTACAGCCCTCTCACAGGACCGTGGCGGTCGGTCAAAGAGCAGAGGACAGCGGCGGCAGATTCACGACGTGGGGCGGTTATCGCAGCCAGGTTCAAAGCGAGCCGAGCGCGGACGTCGCGCCAGCACAGCTTGGGTGGGTCGAGACCGCCGAGGCGCTACGCGGGTGCTGAGCGACGACCATCGGACATCAGGGGTACCCCCAGTAAAGAAAGAAAACAGGTAGGTTCCTGATGTCATTCAAGAACTCTAAAACATGCGCCTGCGACAAACGCACCCGGATGTTCATTGGTGTGTGCGCGAAGAATATAGTTATAATTTATGAGACTCTCTCCATAAAATAGAATGCGAATTGCATGTATGAAAGTTAGATTGCCTTCAGACGTCAATTCCATTGCCATTTACAGTGATATATTGCGCATATTATTACTTTGCGCATTGCATTCTGGAAAATTCCACTATAGATAGCCGGACGCTGGCGACGACGCTGGCGGCCCCCGGCCCGTCCCCGATTGCCCGCCGCCATTCATCATATGGTGGGGCGCAAACCATTATCTGAATGTTAATGGTCCCCAACGCAAAAATAACAGGCAGATTTTCATATTTGATATACTAGGCGATGTACCTGGCGTGAGTTCTGCCACAAGTACAGTCGAGGCCGACAGGTTTTCTCGAAGTTGGCTGAGAACATTGCGCTTATGGGCGTTGAATGGAAAGAATGCATCTGCAACAGTGAATTTCTCCTATACAATTTTGGCGTGGCACAGCCGATGCTGCCTAGCATTGTTGAAGTGTGAGACTTCAACAATGCTAGGCAGCATCGGCATGACAACGTTACTTCGGTATGACAACGTTACTTTTTGTCATGCCATCCCTCGGCGGCCCTCCGGATCATCTGGGCAGCAACCGTCGGCGTTTGACGTGTATCGAGAGCCATGCCAGAACCTCAATAATTCCGGACAGCTTCATGTCAAAAGGTAAACAATGACATGGTTAGATATATAAAAGTAGTATAGTAAGACATCAGAAGGCACCTGATTTTATGGCGGCTTATTTGAGACCATTGGAAATTAACTCGCTAAGGTAGAACATCTGATATACAAATAAATGGAATACACTTTGATAATTCGAGACAGAAATCGTGGAGTTGAGTGCAAAAGTGGTGGGGTTAAATATATATTAAAGTAGTCGAGTATGGCATCCGAGGGTAGCTGATTTTTTGTCAGTTTATTTGAAACCATTGGAAAGTAATTCGTTAATGTAGAACATCCGACATTCAATTTGAAGGAATTGAATGCGATAATTTCAGATACAAATATTTTAATTGAGTGCAAAAATGACAGGGTTAGATATCTTTAGAAGTAGTTGAATATGGCACCAAAAGACAATAGATTTTAGGCCCGTTTATTTGAGACCATTGGCTCTTAATTCGGCAATGTAGAACATCTGATATACAATTTAATATGGTAGGATGTGATAATTTGGAACACAAATTCTGGAATCGAATCCAAAAGTGGCAGGGTTAAACCAAAGGCGCCACCGGTATTATGTCCGCTCATGACGCATAACGGCCGTCTCTCGCCCCGGCAGGAAGGGCGGGCGCCGCAGGGAATCGTACCCCGTACCTCTGGCGTGCCAGACGCTCAGCTTGACCACTGAGCCGCCGACGCGCCGAGCGACCATCAGCAGGCGTCTCGGAGCGCGCGTGGCCGGCGCCACCACCGTCCGCGCCGCCGCCGGCAATTGATTTGTAAGGTGCGGTCGCGCCGGCAGCTGCGGCAGAATCTGGGTCAGAGCGGCGGCCGCCGCCATCGTCTCCATGCGGTGAAACCGTCGGCCGGCGGCGGCGATCAGCGCACGCGGTGGCGGGGTCTCCCGGGTAACGAACGCGACGCCGCCCGATAAAGGAATGAAACTCGTGGGAGCCTGCCGCCGGTCAACGACGCCAAGCCGTCTGAGCGCGCCGCTGGTGACGAGGCGTTCAGACTCGAGCCCCCGGCATACATCGTGCGACGGTGGGGGGGGGGCGGTCCGCAATCCGACAGCAAATGCAAGCGAATGACACTTTGTTCGCGCTCACCCATTCGAGTTCAACCGAGGATGTCTGCTTGATTGAGCGCATCCAGTTCAATTGAATGCAACCTGTTGAACACGATTCATTTATAGTCTTCCAAAAGCTGTCCGTGTGCTAAACAGCATAGATATGAGAAGATGTCTTCTCGGTGGCGGGTCACGAAGACCTCAGCACAAGCATGTGATTCTCACTTCAAGAGTAGAACACACACTGGACCGTGGCTTAAAATTAGCCTGCTGCATACATCGACGAAAATGCGTCGGTCGACTGTTTTGGGTTTTTGTCCATGTTGAATGCATCAGAGTGACATTTTCCATTTATGCTGCTGACGAAGTGGATATCTTGTGAGGAATGTGCTCGGAGGGTCGGTGTCGAACTTTCTGATCACGAGTCCTGATTGCAATACTGCCGACCCTGTCTAACCATCTCGGTGCTTCACCCGATTGTCTGATGCATGTTCAGCATCCTTAGATACGCTCAGACTTTATCGAATCTTTTCCCAGCAACAAATCTGCTCCCATCACCTTTCCTTTCTCCTGGCCCTCTTCATTGAGGAGTCACACTCTCAGATCTTTTGAAACTCAAACGCTTTCAGCATATTATCAACAACCTTTACACGTTATGATGTTCCGCGCCCATTAATATTCAATCATCTGTTGAGAAGGTCTCTGTCTCGATTTACCACAGAATTCCAGGTTGTTTTTGTTGTTATTGTGGCTTAGGGGTCTATCAACTTCATGAGTTATACAGCACCCAGGCAGAACCCTGGGAAGCCGTTTGAAGACACTGATGCTGGTCTCTGTTTTGGCTTCGAGTAATGATCGTGATATCAGCGTTTCGGCTGGTTAAAAACCTCAACCCGCTGCTTCAGTACGCTCAAATTCATCGAAATCCAAGAGCGTGCATATTTTTAGCGACGGCCCTCCAGTGCCGGACGACGCGCGTCTTGGCCACCAAGTTGGTGGTGCGAGCGGTGTCCGGATCACATCTCCAGCAGTAGCGAGCACCGAACGGACGAGTACGCCTACACCACTTCGATGATGAACAATTCACAATAAGGCTATACTTAGCGCGTGGAAGCGGTTGACCGAGACGGTACATCTTTCAGTATCACCACCTTCATATCGTTATAGCCACGTGAGTTGAAGCCATCGATGTTAGGCGAGGCGAGTGGGCTGTTATCATTGTGACCCTACTATAAACGTCGGAGAAATATTGCCGCTAGTCCACTACAGCCGCATCCCATGAACAAAAGGTACCAAAAACCAACTCCGACATACCACCTTCGAACTTGCTCTTGCATCATCGGGCTACATGATCAACATGGTCGATGCGACCTAAAGCCCAAATAGCTAACTAACTCTTGCATCATCGTCCATTTAAGTTCGTGTTTACGAAAGCCAAGCAGAGTGGACTGCAACTGACTGATGGTGCAAAGGACTGCTTCAAGGCAGAGTTATCTGAGGTTGCTCCTCCAATTGAAAGAGCTGTACTTAATGAAACACATTAATCAATTATGAAGAGATAAATATTGTGACTCAAATGCTGATGTGTGGCACAAGGATGGGGGCGGTTTGCCAACGGTATGCGAAGATGCGCACGATTCCCATAGATGTGTCTCCTTCAAACGAAAAGTGAAACGTGTAAGCCTATGCTCGGCATGAAGCTGACTTGTTTACCAGGTCATGACGCAAGACGACATATTGACAATGCCTCCAGGGTCCTCACAGGTACCAGCTCTAGGTAGTGGTTCTCATGTTGGCCTTGGCCTAAGTTGAAACAATTATAACTTGACTTATAGCCAACACCAAAGAAACATCCTAGCAAAATGCACGAAGAGTTGAGTTCAGTGCAATTCACCACAAAGCGACCATCACATCCGTTCAACATTATCCTGCTCGAATATTTAACGCCGAATGCAACACTATATCCCATATTTGAAAATATATGTGCGGTTACCATAGCTTCCAAATAACTCGAAGCGTCAACAACGCATCTCGGCTCCCACAAAACACGGCGCGATCCACTAACGACCAGAGCTCACGTCCCACACAGTGCTGGCTTGATCTGACCTCACCGTACCGGGACCCGAAAGTACTCACCAGCTCTGACCTGCCCCGACTCGGAGGCCGGGCCGCGGTGCAGCACGTCCTTGACGAAGATGCCCTCGCGCATGTTACCGCAGATGTTGAAGCCAAGGCCAGTGAAGTCGTGACCTCGTAGTGGCACGCTGACCCGCTCCGGCTCCTGAAGGCCAAAGGTCATCGTGGATTATGCGCCGCAGACAGTGCGGTGGGCAGTGGGCTCGGGACGGAATACCCTGAACCCTATCCAAGCAAATGTACTTTGGATCTACATAACCGCCCCCGATCAGTAGGGCTGGGATGTGTCGAGTCGGATCCGAGTAGTGTGCTCAGGATACCCTGAACCATATCCGATGCAACCAACGCCACGATTTCAGACACGAAGAAAGCACATAACTCCGAAAGCGAGCAGAAATACGCCTTGCACCGGTGCCACGGTGTGAATGTAGTGGCTGTACCGGAACCATTTGGCATGCTGTGGAGATGAAAAGTATGATATAATTTCATAGTCGCATGCGATACCCCGTGAATGAAATAGGTGCAACCACCTCCATCGGCACACCTCCTTTGCGAAGTGTTTTGTCTAAGAAACCAATGAAATGACCTTTATATTGATTAAGACACATTTATACTGTTATAGTATACTGTATACTGTTATAGTATACTGTATACTGTTATAGTATTTATACTGTTATATATGTTAGAGTTTATAGTATACTGTGTTTCACGACGCATCAGGTTCCCGTTTGGTGTGCTTAGGGGGCTTGCTGCTTTACTCAGTGTAGCCATGAATTCCATGCAGCGTTTTCAAGGCAAGGCAATAATAACGCGAGGAAAATTTCACTGGTATATCTACAGTTTTATGAGGTCCTTAGCCTCTTGGGAAGGAAAACATGGTTTTACGAGAACCAGGCAGCAGCTGACGATATTGCGTATCGAGAGCCTCCGTTGCAGTCTCCGATTTGGCCGCACTCCTCCGTTGCAGTCTCCGACTTGGCCCCATTCCTCCGTTGCAGTCTCCGACTTGGCTACATTCCTCCGTTGCAGTCTCTGACTTGGCCACGTTCATCCATTGCAATCTCGGCCGGGAAAATCTGCGCTGCCCGTGAGAGACGCGCGACCGTGGCGGCGGCCGCGCGCGCCGTCTGGGTCAATCGATGGGCGTGACTGCGCCGACACAGAGACGCGCCACAATGGGCGACAGATGGTGCCGCCACGCGGCCGAACGACGCGTCGACGTCCGCGACGGCGCCCGACAGGCCACCGCCAGAGCGGGATTCAGTCGTCGCCCGCCGAACAGCATGGCAGGCGACAGCGCGCCGCGGGTGCACACCTCCAGTGGAATGGAGGCGGGAGAGGAACGGAAGAAACAAAAAGAGAAAGCTGTTTGGGTATTCGTGGTGTGAGAAGGAAGCAGGGGAGAGAGAACAGAGATGGAGAGGGAGAGGACAAGTAAGAGAGAGTAAAAGAAAGGGGAAGGGAGCAAAGATAGATGAGGGAAAAAGAGGAGACAGAGGAGGGAGAGAGAGGGAAGAGAAAGAGGGAGAGAGAAGGAGAGAGATAAAGAGAGCGAAAAGAGGGAGATGGAAAGAGAAAGGGACACGAAGAGGAAGGTCTCATACACCGGGTAGAGGAGGTTTTCGTTAGTGCACTGATAGCCCTGGGGTACGTGACAAGCAAAGCAAATGCCCATTTGTATGTGCATTGCTCCGAGATGGCTGTCTCGAACTATTTAACTTCCTAAATGGATTCACCTGTCCGTGTCGTGTTATCTCCGTCCGGGAAACACTCCATACAGCATTCTTCTGATAAAAGTAATGGCCACATTCATCTCCATAAATTTGCGAACTGCTTTGCCTATGGCTCGGTGAGAGAACCCATAAGAATAACTCATATGAGCACGACACACGACTGCTGGATGCTCTGAGATTGCTCTGAGATTGTCCGCCGCTGCACTTCATCAGACTGCGTCACAGCCGATCGTTACAATACTCGTTAAGAGAGCAAAGCGGCGCAATTTGTAGATCTGAACATAAACAGGATAAATGCAGAAAAGCCATAACGCAGTGTGCTCGCTTCCGACAGATATAATCAGTCAGATAGCTGATCGGACAAGCGATCGAACAGACAGCCAGCCAGCCAGACGGACCAAATGGCCATGGCATTCCCAGGAGGCGCCAGCACGGGGACGGTGCAGACAATGACGGCGTGGCCAGAACAAGCGGGAACTCATTGCTCCGGCGTGCTCCCCATCCCAGCGCCAGTTCCAATCACGGTCGTCCGAATGCCGGCGGCCTTCCAGACGTACCGGCTTCCAGCCGACTGCACACCGCGCCGCCAGAGCCACGAATGGAAAGCGCCATACCCGTCCCCATCCGCGTCCCCATTCTCGGACGGACGTGCGCCGGCCAGCTGCCAACGGCGTAGCATCTCGGACGCGGCGTTGTCCCCGGCCGCGGCCAGTGCCACGTGCAATGCCCTGGACGAGTTCGGTCCCGGGGCGTCCCAGCCTCACCAGGCATTTCGATGCTTTATGGACGCGATTTGCAGATCACGGCACCGTACACCGTGGCGTCGACGTCGCAGACAGTTATCCCCACACGGCCACCGCGAGACGGCGCTCGTTTAACTCTTCCGCCGGCCGTGTAATGGCCGCCAGAGGGTCCCACGAGCCGCCAGCCGAGCTGGTAGCAATGGCCCCGCGATCACATAGTTGCGGCGCTAGTCCGTTCTGCACAGTACAGCCAGAGTTTCAATTGAACTGATTCGTCTTCTAATGCATCGCCTCGTGATGCACCATGTGCACCATGTGTGGACCGTAACCGACTGCGGTAGACCAAACAGGACCAAATCACCGCCACCGAAGCACTGGCGGATCTGGCAGCTCTCTTAAGGGAGACGGACACAATTTTGAGGAAATGCCTTTCTACCTGGATGAATGCAGACTGAATGACTGGATGACTGAACATTTAATTGAGCGGGAGCGGGAGAGAGGAGGGTACCAAACATTCCGGGAGGGATTCCTTTTCTACGCTTCCCTTTTACATTGGGGGCGCTTTTCTGCATGCTGGGGGAACAGAGTAGTAGACACCTCTTGGTCAGTCACTGCACTGAATATAAATAAAACGTGGTCGTTCTTGGAATGCCGACGGTACCACCAGATGACAAAGCACGACCACCGGCTTCCATCCATGAATACTGATGAGGAAGGTGGGAAAATGTCCCTGGATTTTTTACATCCAGAACATTACCTTCTCCAGAAAATTACTATGCCATTTTTCTTATTTGGAGGTTGAATGATGTTGTTTTACAATGAACTACGCTAGAATAAGGTGCTCAAAATGCACAGGAAAGTAAGAGCTGAGATATTGATGTCGCATGTTCGGAGAAAATTCGCCCGTTCATGGGCTTCGGAGAACAGTCCACAATGAGTGGCACAAGGCTGCAGAAAATCATAGTCGAAATGAAAATGCGCATCAAGAAGCTAAGTGGGAATTCAAGCGTTTGCTCCACGCTGAGGGATTCATTGGAAAAATTTGCACGGAAAAGAAATTATGAAAACGCTGTGCCGACATCATGTCAAGGCACAAGAAGACAAACAATAATAGTTGCTGACGATTGCCTTCGGTGGATCGCAAGCGACAATGAAACTCCAGTGTTTGGGTCCAAAGGTGAGCACCAGACGATCTCAAACGCGTCTTTGGCTTACTTAATTAATTATGCAGATGGGCCGCACTACAAGCTGGAAGCAATATTAAATTCGCCAACGACGTGGGCGCAGCAGTTGGTTCCAAGGACACCACCCGCCTGCAATTTACCCAGCCTCCAGTCACATCCCCAGGGCCCGGCGACATGACTCCGGGTTGGCAGGGTGATGACTCTCGTGGAGCCTCCGATCAGCTTCGCCACGGATCACGTGTGAGCTGAGCATCACCAGGCCGGCAGAATCCTGGCGACATCCTGCAGCTTCGCATGAAAACACACCCTGCATGGGCGAATGCACCGAACGATGCCACTTCCCACCGGGACAAATCGACCTACTCGTGCACGTGGGAAACACCGATGCTACTCCAGGAACACCGGCATCATGCTCCACGCGGTGGCGGCCGATCGGGCTGCACACCAGCACGCCACCAGTCTCGACAGCGTCCACCGTTCCCTGCTCCGGTCGCCGACAGAGACACGCCCAGCTACCCCAGCATTCGTCAGCACAGGTCGTGCAGCCCATTATCTCCACCGAACACAGCACTTCACGTCGGCTGCCTTGAAGCCGCTCGTACGCTCCCTACACACCAGGAGAGTTAACCCAATTTTCACTTTTTAACTGGCCCAGTATACCCGGCCACCACCTCGCCGGCCATATGTCTGGCGGCTTAATCACTGGTGCGCTAGCGGCTTTATCAGACCGCGTTCGGTGCGTTCTAGCTCGCGAGCTGTGGGTGTGACCAGCGTTGGGAAATGTGCTCTCCCTGGATGTTTGGTATTCTGAACAGTATCCTGCCATTTTTCTCATTTCGAGGTTTAATGGTGCTGTTTGATGGTGAAAGATATGTGCTAAAATGATTAGGATTCACCGGAACGAGCAAACAGATATTCTGAAGTTACAGATTTGAAGAAAATGTCCTCCCCGTCTTGGTTATTTCAGCTTAGGGACGCATCGACTGCGTTGGCCATACAGCTCCTCCCCGTCTTGGATTAAGGAAACATTTCCGCCCCATATTCAGGACTACAAAGTGCAAATCCATGCCTGGGTGTTGCTTTTGAATGAACAGACTGTGATGTACACAGCGGTACTGTCGCGTCCCACCACCTCATAGGCGCGCCAGTGAATGAGGGCCGCTCGTATCCCTGGCATCGATCTCCGCCGTCGTATATACCAGTGCCAATCATGAGCCGTTGACTCTATGGTTATCACTCACAATCTACGGCAGGATCGGCAACCGCATGGCGGCTGTCGGTCACACACCAGCGACCCCGACCATCAGTCTGTCACGGTGGTGACCGCTGCAGAGCCAGATGCGAGGCTGGTCACTGCTTCAAATTCAGAGGAGAGGCTGGTCACTGCTGCATAGCCAGAGGAGAGGCTGGTCACTGCTGCAGTGTCAGAGTATAGGCTGGTCACTCCTGCAGTGTCAGAGGAGAGGCTGGTCACTCCTGCAGTGTCAGAGTAGAGGCTGGTCACTCCTGCAGTGTCAGAGGAGAGGCTGGTCACTGCTGCATAGCCAGAGGAGAGGCTGGTCACTGCTGCAGTGTCAGAGTAGAGGCTGGTCACTCCTGCAGTGTCAGAGGAGAGGCTGGTCACTGCTGCATAGCCAGAGGAGAGGCTGGTCACTGCTGCAGTGTCAGAGGAGAGGCTGGTCACTGCTGTAGTGTCAGAGGAGAGGCTGGCCACTGCTGCATAGCCAGAGGAGAGGCTGGTCACTGCTGCAAAGCCAGAGGAGAGGCTGGTCACTGCTGCAGAGTCGGATAGGAGTGGTAATTATTACGACAGAGGCAGAGGTGAGAAGCGGTCACGGCAGAGTCAGAGACGAAGCTGGTCACTAGTGCATAGTCAGATGAGAGGTTGGTCGTCAGCGCAGAGTTAGGGAGTCTGGCGGCTGCCAGGTGGGTCAGATGGGCTGGTGTGCGTCGGGTGAATCAGGATAGAATGGTGACTATCCTGCAGTGAGAAACTCAGCGGGCAGCACAGGGTTAGGAGACCTTTCTATAAGATTCAGTCCAGACCTTGCTACAAGGTCCAGTCCAGACCTTGCTATGAGGTCCTAAGGGCCAGAAATCAAGGTCTAAGATCTGCTCCTAGCCAAGCAGCACAGTACGTCAACAAGTTAGATGAGGACCAATGTAACAGCCACAACGATATGAGTGTGACGTTGGAGGCTACTTGATTATGTTCATGTACATAGGCCTACTAGGTAAGTCCGACCTGTTCCCATTCCTGATGATATCTGTTTGGATTGAATTGTGGCTTCACGGCGCACTCCGCAACTGAGGTGATATGGTGTCGCCTGCCTCTCACCCTGGCAGGAAGGGCGGGCATCGCGGGAAATCGAACCCCTTACCTCCGGCTTGCCAGACGCTCAGCTTAACCACTGAGCTACAGACGCCCTAACGACATCTGTTTGAAGCAGTGTATGTGCATATACACGATGGCCAAGCTGAAGACTGTTGGTGTGATGTTGGCGACAGACGCCATATACTGTGCTGTGTCTGTCCCGGCATCTTCTAGCGTCTGTCCCGGCATCTTCCGTTGCATTGTCACTCGGATCTAAATTTAAGTGCAATGCCGCTGTCACTTCTACTTGTACTCGCATGGAGATCGTGTTCCAGTGTATCTGTCTATTCTTAAGTTGTACTAATGGTTTGTTATCTGGGCTTACGGGCGCATCGACTGCGTTGGTCATACAGCGCCCAAAGTTGTACTAATGTGCTGATTAATTGTGCATGTACTTTTTATCGTGTTCACATACGAATGACTTTCTTAAGTAGTGAATATGATTATGTGATTTAGTATGTCTTGGCTGCGCATGCACGGTCTCGCTGAAATGAAAAGTCACGGGTGTGAATTGTGACTGAATGCACCTTAACCTGGATCTGTGTATGAGCCGGACGGGTTCGGTGGTTGGTGGGTGGCGGTGTGCGTGACGGTCTGTGTCGACTGCACCGGCTGGTGGTAGTCAGACCTACTGGCGGTTGGTGGGCACCACCTGGGCCAATCACTCGATCAGCGCTTCAATCTTCCGTGAAAGATTAGCGAGGCATTCCAGGAAGCAGGCGACCCGACCTGGTCATTACAAGCGTACCCATGCTGCGAACTGGCCCTAGGCCACGCCAGATGGGTGCCTCAACAGGTACCTCTTTTTGTCCCGTAAGCCAGAGTCTACCGCCCAGCTTGTAGCGACCACCAGCAAGCGGACAAAACGGTCCTTCGATTAAGCCCCAGCTGGGATGGGACTCCAATCCAGCTGAGATTCAAACGAGCAGCTCCTCAGGTATTTCATCTCATAGGGGCTCCACCTTAAACCAGTTCCTAAAGCGCTTCACTTGGATCGAACAGTGTGCCAAGTGCAGGATGGTTGGAAGATGTTTGGAACAGACTCTGCTTCGATGTGTGGCAACATAAACATAAGCACAACAACATAGCACACAAATAAATAAGGATCAGTCCGACACTGACCAGGTATGTTAATAGCATGCCCGGGAATCTGCGCTTTACGCGACCAGACTCCAACACCATCGGCTCCAACATTCCGGACCGACCAGACACCATTGGCTGCAGCATACCGCTACTCTGCCACAAAAAGTAATCAGCCAAAGCGCATCTCCATACCGTGCCAAGTTCGTCATTTGTCTTCGCGGCGGCTGGCGACGCGGACAAATTCGAAGACTGATTGTTGTCCGTGTTTTGGCGCCAGAACATGCGCCGAGTCAGGTGGCGCGGTGGACCGCGGGTCGAAGCGACCGATTTGCGAGGCAGCCGTCTCCCTTGCACTGTCGAAGCGATACGCGAGTGTTCCGTTGCCGGCGCGCGGGCGTCTCGGGACAAAACGAACGAGCGCATTAATTAGCGGTCCGCCTCACCAGCTGCCAAACTGCCGGCCGTCGGCGGAGCCCGCTGCCTGTCAGTCGCATTCAAGACGAGGCATGATTATGACGGTGCGATGGTGCGGCGGCCGCTGGTACTGACCGCGCTCCCGGCCGCGAGGTGGCCGGCGGCGGTACGTTTGGCCGACGGCGGTGCGCTTGGCCGACGGCAGTGGGCGGCCAAAGGTGCGCCTAGCAGACGGTCGCGCTCCTGGCCAATGGCCGTGTGGTTTGCTGACGGCGGTGCGCTTGGCCAATGGTGGTGCGCTTGACAGACGGCGGTGGGCTTGGGGAGAGAGAGAGAGAGAGAGAGAGAGAGAGAGAGAGAGAGAGAGAGAGAGAGAGAGAGAGAGAGGAGGAGAGAGAGAGAGAGAGAGGAGAGGGAGGGAGAGGGAGAGGGAGAGGGAGAGGGAGAGGAGAGGGAGGGAGAGGGAGAGAGAGGGAGAGGGAGAGGGAGAGGGAGAGGGAGAGGGAGAGGGAGAGGGAGAGGGAGAGAGAGAGAGGGGGAAGAGAGAGAGGGGGGGGGGGGAAGAGAGAGAAATACTCAACTACGACATCTATCATCAATTATTGCACCAACATCAAAGCAGACAACAGCACACATCGATGGCGTAGAGTAGAAGTAGCGACATTGGAAGGGGACGCACGCGTTCGAGGGGACGAACGGTGAGGAGAAATAGCAGACGAGAAAAAACACAATTTCGAACCTCAACCCGCTGTGTGAGGTGAACCGCACAAATCGATTGCTGTAGCAGAAACTTCTCGCACAGTTAGTACGTTACCTACAACTGTCCGATTTCCACGTATTGTTGGTCATGATACCGCAATGTTTTATGTACTAGTATACTCCTCTGATATATAAATAAGCATGAGTATGCTTGTAATTTTTATAGCGTTCTTATTTTGCCAATTACAAGAGTTGCCTAGCAAGATGCAAATATGAATCTGAGTTTTAGGGATTGCGCAGGGTCTGCAGTGAGTCCCTAGAGTTACTGAAGGGCATTTATTGGAGCTGGTAGATGCAGCGTCCGGTTAGGCTGAAGTGAAAAGTGCAATACTGGTGGACAGAGTCAAACATATGCAGGGGTGATTCGCTTACGGCCAAGCAGCGGTTAGTCGCGTGCTGAACTTCCGACGTACGACGTACGTGAATAGGTGACTATTGGCGCAAATGATGCGCTGCTTTATTCTTGCTTGGAGCCATCTCAGCTGGAAGTCAGTAGCTGACATACCTGACACGGTGAAAAGTCCTGGCCAACTGACAAGGGAGTAAGGTCGCCATCTGACTGCCACTTTCCTTGCGCTCTTGTGCGCACAGTGACGAGGGCTGTTCTCGACATTGGTGGGTGGCTCCACTGAGCACATTTATGCATTTCAGCTGGTCATTCGAAGGTTTCAGATAATTCTTCGCCAGATAGTTTTCCCTTGCCAAAGTCTGTTTCCATTGCACTGAAATGTTCTACCGTAGAACATGCAAAACGTAAATAAGTTAGTTTAAAGTTAGTTCCCGGTATTCAGCCTTTTCGTAGGTACCGTAGAAGTTTTAAATTACATGATGTTGACACTCATCTGGCGCATGCTCAGTGGAATCCCATCGAGCCCGAGGGCCTAGCGGTAGACTTGGACATAATTTCGCCATTTGGTGAGTTGTCACTGTGAGCTAGTTTTAACCCAGTAGCTAATCAGGATATCTTTAGCCGAGCTATTACAGAGCTAGATAGACCATGTATTTTTAATTCAATCTATTCCTAAATACCTTGTTTGTGTGGCTATATCGGGTACCTTTGGGCGGCGCTTACTAGTCATGATTCTCACTATAGAATGCCTTTTTATTTGTTTTCGGTTTTCTTTCAGATAAAGCGAACGATCAGGATTTATACTAATTTTGGCCACTGTGCAGGATTTGGAGAACCGACATTGCATAAATGAGTTGGGTGGTGTGACAAGGTGGGACGAGGGAGCGGGCGACCGCTAATAAGGGCTTCTCCAAGTTTCCCAAACACCGACCAGCTGTCTCTCCTCTTGCTTGGCTGTCCCCTCTATGAAAGCTAGCTGAGCCCGCCAGTGGGCGTCTCCAACCACCGTGCCATTCAACACTCCTCCAGATTAACATCGACAGAAACCGGTCAGTTTAAGCTTTTGCATAAAAACACGCAACACATTCTGCCAGGCATCTACTCCATTGTCAGCCAATCCCCGTCAGGCCTCGATCATTCCTCAGAAATTCTCCAGAACACCTATTAGTTGGTGGTGAGGAGACCAAGAGCAGAATGATACATGAGTCAGTCATGTCTTTATGAAAACCTCACGATGTAGAGCATTAGTTCCTCATCAGAACAATGTCGACGGCAACAGCATGCTGGCCGAAGGCGCTCGTCACACGTTTGTCAGAAACATGCATAACAACTGTCGGAGACTACTGTCAGACGTTCGCGAGACCCCTTACCACGCATGTACACCGGATCGCCCGGCACACGCTGGTGCAAGACCTTCTCCAAACACCCATCGGGTACTGGCCGAGACACTAACTACCTAGTCGTCAAGATGCTCACTACCCAGTCGCCGAGACACTCGCTACCCAGTCGACGGGATACTCACTACCCAGTCGCCGAGACCCTCACTACCCAGTAGCCGAGACACTCACTACCCAGTCGCCGAGACACTCACTACCCAGTTGCAGAGACACTTATTACCCAGTCGTAGAGACACTCACTACCCAGTCGCCGAGACACTCACTACCCAGTCGCCGAGACACTCACTACCCAGTCGCCGAGACACTCACTACCCAGTCGCCGAGACACTCACTACCCAGTTGCAGAGACACTTATTACCCAGTCGTAGAGACACTCACTACCCAGTCGCCGAGACACTCACTACCCAGTCGCCGAGACACTCACTACCCAGTCGCCGAGACACTCACTACCCAGTCGCCGAGACACTCACTACCCAGTCGCCGAGACACTCACTACCCAGTTGCAGAGACACTTATTACCCAGTCGCAGAGACACTCACTACCCAGTCGCCGAGACACTCACTACCCAGTCGCCGAGACACTCACTACCCAGTTGCAGAGACACTTATTACCCAGTCGCAGAGACACTCACTACCCAGTCGCCGAGACACTCACCGACAGGAAGGTGTCGTCGAACGCGCGGCGACGGTCCGGCTTCGGGTTGGACGAGAAGACGGCGAACGGCGACCAGGGCGTCTTCTTGGCTGCCTTCGAGTCGGTGCTGTGCGTGGTGCCCGTCTGAAGCATACGCGATACGTCACCAACAGTGTATAAATATACTGGTGACGTGGTGCAGCAGACGCAACACGTCACCAACAGTGTATAAATATACTGGTGATGTGGTGCAGCAGACGCAATACGTCACCAAAAGTGTATAAATATACTGGTGACGTGGTGCAGCAGATGAGCTACGTCACCAACCGTGTAGAAATATACTGGTGACGTGGTGCAGCAGACGCAATACGTCACCAAAAGTGTATAAATATACTGGTGACGTGGTGCAGCAGATGAGCTACGTCACCAACAGTGTAGAAATATACTGGTGATGTGGTGCAGCAGACGAGCTACGTCACCAACAGTGTGTAAATATACTGGTGACGTGGTGCAGCAGACGCAACACGTCACCAAAAGTGTATAAATATACTGGTGACGTGGTGCAGCAGACGCAACACGTCACCAACAGTGTATAAATATACTGGTGACGTGGTGCAGCAGATGAGCTACGTCACCAACCGTGTAGAAATATACTGGTGACGTGGTGCAGCAGACGCAATACGTCACCAAAAGTGTATAAATATACTGGTGATGTGGTGCAGCAGACGAGCTACGTCACCAACAGTGTGTAAATATACTGGTGACGTGGTGCAGCAGACGCAACACGTAACCAAAAGTGTATAAATATACTGGTGACGTGGTGCAGCAGATGAGCTACGTCACCAACAGTGTAGAAATATATTGGTGACGTGGTCCAGCAGACGCAATACGTCACCAACAGTGTATAAATATACTGGTGACGTGGTGCAGCAGACGAGCTACGTCACCGACAGTGTATAAATATACTGGTGACGTGGTGCAGCAGACGCAATACGTCACCAACAGTGTATAAATATACTGGTGACGTGGTGCAGCAGACGCAATACGTCACCAACAGTGTGTAAATAAGCCGGTGATGATGCGTGGCTTGTTGAATTGCAGTGTGCTGCTGAATTCGATTTAGAGATATATTCGCCTACAATGGATAAAGCGTAGGTAGCGCCAAACGGCACAGTATTCAATTTCCAGTAATGCAACAATGTTTATATCGGTGGGAGCAAATCTGGCTTCAATGCGACTGAGTCACATTTAAAGATGCTCGGCTCAGACAACTTCGGTGCACCTGTACAAGACTGAGGTTGACATCTCTCATAAGTGACAGGGTAGCGGAGGGACGGGCATTAGGCAGCTTAGGTGCACCTACATAGAGCTGAGGTTGATATCTATCATAGGTGACAGGGTAACGGGGAGACGGAGATCGCAGGTCAGTTGTCATTGTGTTACCTCCAATAGCTCCTACACAAATGACTCAATTAATTGAATAGTATAACACGTGAACTGAATGATATCGTATGATATCGTGTGATAGTGGATAGTGATGGTAATATAGTGAGCTGATGCTCACCATAGAATGCCGTGAATGTACGGCTAACATTCTGGTCTGGGCACAAAGGAACGATAACAGCAACAACATATCTTATTTGTTAACAAAGCAAATACAAGCAATACAGTTGAACGATGAACACCGATACTTTTGCTTCAGTTAGCATAGCACCGTCAGTGCCGGTCGCACCATAAAAAGGCATGCCCGTCCCTTGCCGCCAGTCGGCACGGGGTGGGGAGATTTGCGTGGCGAGACCCCGACTGCTGAGTGACACCCAGCTGCTGAGCCACATCGACAGAGACCGTCCGGCCAGGGTGGAAACCTCACACGGTCGCCGCCAGCGGGAGGGGGCCAGTGATGACACACCCAGTGGACCGAGGGCAAAACATCCAGGTGCCAATGTCAAGTCAGATACAGAACGGGAAGCTACTATCATAGTAATGAGACATTTTGTGTTGTAAGCGCTATATTAATAATCTGCGTGTGCTAGAATGGCAATGTTGGGCATTTGCGTGTCCAACAACTAATCATGCAGGTACAAGCAAGCAAACATGGCATCCGACGCGCCATTCCAAGACCCAGATGAAACTGACGCCTCGACGTCGAGAGGGCAGGTATCGACGTTTAGTGGGAAAGGTAGCGCATTTCCCAGCCTCAGGCGGAGTGTGGTAGCCACCCGGCGACTAGGCAGGATTCCTGAGCGGCGGCCGCCGGCCCCGATCAGCATGGCGCAATGGCCGGAAGTGGTGACGACCGGCCGGCGCTGGGCGGGCGCGCCGGCCGCTGTTTGTGACGAGGCAGACCCGGCCGGCGGCCGTGTTGCTCAACAACAGAGCTCATAGCTGGCCAGGTGATCTCGATCCGGGTGCGCAAGTCGTGGCCACTCCGGGGCACTCATTGGTGGCCACTCCGCGGCACTCGCGGGTGGCCACTCCGCGGAACTGGCGGGTGGCCACTCCTCGGCACTCATGGGTAGCCACTCTTCGGCATCGCGGGTGGCCACTCCTCGGCACTCATAGGTGGCCACTCCTCGGCACTGGTGGGTGGCCACTCCTCGGCACTTATGGGTGGCCACTCCGGCACTCATGGGTGGCCACTCCTCGGCACTGGCGGGTGGCCACTCCTCGGCACTGGCGGGTGGCCACTCCTCGGCACTGGTGGGTGGCCACTCCTCGGCACTCGCGGGTGGCCACTCCTCGGCACTGGTGGGTGGCCACTCCTCGGCACTGGCGGGTGGCCACTCCTCGGCACTGGTGGGTGGCCACTCCTCGGCACTGGCGGGTGGCCACTCCTCGGCACTGGTGGGTGGCCACTCCTCGGCACTGGTGGGTGGCCACTCCTCGGCACTGGTGGGTGGCCACTCCTCGGCACTCGCGGGTGGCCACTCCGGCACTCATGGGTAGCCACTCCTCGGCTCTCGCGGGTGGCCACTCCTCGGCTCTCGCGGGTGGCCACTCCTCGGCACTGGTGGGTGACCACTCCTCGGCTCTCGCGGGTGGCCACTCCTCGGCACTCATGGGTGGCCACTCCTCGGCACTGGTGGGTGGCCACTCCTCGGCACTCATGGGTGGCCACTCCTCAGCACTGGTGGGTGGCCACTCCTCAGCACTGGCGGGTGGCCACTCCTCGGCACTGGTGGGTGACCACTCCTCGGCACTCATGGGTGACCACTCCTCGGCACTGGTGGGTGACCACTCCTCGGCACTCATGGGTGACCACTCCTCGGCACTGGTGGGTGGCCACTCCTCGGCACTCATGGGTGGCCACTCCTCGGCACTGGTGGGTGACCACTCCTCGGCACTCATGGGTGGCCACTCCTCGGCACTGGTGGGTGACCACTCCTCGGCACTGGTGGGTGACCACTCCTCGGCACTGGTGGGTGGCCACTCCTCGGCTCTCGCGGGTGGCCACTCCTCGGCACTGGTGGGTGACCACTCCTCGGCACTGGCGGGTGGCCACTCCTCGGCTCTCGCGGGTGGCCACTCCTCGGCACTCATGGGTGGCCACTCCTCGGCACTGGCGGCCCGCAGTGCGCCGGTGTCCAGCCGGTTACGCGGCGTCACGCGCACCGCCCGTGGCGCCGCCCCAGCTGTAAGGTGGGTCGAGCTGTCGCGTGTTTACACACGCCCGCTGCATACATCGCCGTCGTCACCCCCACCCCATGCCCACCACCATACGGGGGTCGGTTGGGAGATCACCTTTTGTACTTGGAGCAAACAACGCAAATTCGTGTCGCTTAGGATATGGGGGTAGGTTGCACGGCCTAGTCTGTGCATCCAGAACAGGTCACACCGGATAGTGTCTGTCAATGTTATTCGCACACAATTTGTATATGGATAATTTGTCCGGCTATACGCCACATGAAGGCGTAGCCAACAAGCCGAATATGCGTCGCTCGCTGCCTCCTTCACCTATCGAGATTCAATTTCAGGAGGCATCTGTCAATGGATTCGGCCGTTTCATCATCATCATCAGCGTGGCCGTGTTGTGTGTTTTTGCTGCCGCCCGACTGCAGAGCATTCATCGCTCTTGCGTGACCTTTCGGTGTCGCCGTGACCTCTGGCCGTCAGCATGACCTGCAGTTGACCCGCCCCGCCGGTGGAGATAAGGCGTGCCCGCGACCGGCCGACTCACACGGCGCCATGACGAAACGCTCCACCGACGCTGGACAAGTGTGCACCAGTGAGGCAGCCAAGTGACGCGGTCAACGTCAACGTGTGTGGCAGTTCACTGTGTACGTTCATGCAGGCATGGAGTTCACGGCGTACACACCACCTGGCATCCCCAGGCACGCGGATAGCCAAGACAGTGCTCCCACCGTTGCTTCCGTAGACGTTGTGATTATGCACTACTCCGACGCTTCCGTAGACGTGATTATACACTACTCGGTCGATTCCGTAGACGTTGTGATTACACACTATTATGTCGCCTGACACGCAAAGCAACTGACATGAGAAGAACGTATACAACGCACGACGAAGAACGTAGGTAAAAATTATACATGCACGCATCCACGGCGGGGATGTCGAGACCATGCACACATCCGTTATATTCTCTTCGACTAGTATTGAGGGGCATCTAAGTAGGGGGCCACGGTAGCTCAGTTGGTAGAGCGTTGGACCCTCGACCGCGGGGGTGTGAATCCGAATCTCACCCGACGGCATTTACCTAGTCCACCCGCGACCAATGAGAGGTTTACCTAGACCAATGACGGCATTCACCTAGACCTAGTCCACCCGTGAGAGGTTGGCGACGCTATATGACATAGTGGTTGAACGTGTCGTAAAAGAACCCAAGGTTCTTCTTCGAGGGGAACCTAAGTAAGTGTTTGGTATGTACATCGTCAGATCACTACTGCACATACTTCACCGAATCATGAAGGTCGGTGGTGTTCAATGTCCGTAGACAAAAGCGGGTGTGCATGACATGTGTTGACCGGGCAAGCACTGACAAGCGTTTCCTCTTGCTCGGACAGCGCCGACTTTGCTTTGGCCTGGAGCAACGCCGGGTGGCGTCCAACGCGACAGTTGCCAAATCAAGGGAATCATCGTAAACACACAGACATTGACGGATGATTGCGTATTCTCACTTCTCACAGGCACCGACGAATACCTCCGGAGCCAAGTAAACAACAACAAGCACCAAAGGATGTCGATAGGCATCATTAGAAAATAACAGACAACAAATACAAAGGTAACACCAAAAATACACAAACAAGCACTAAGAACAGCACCATTACACACAAAAAAAAACACTAAAGCGCACCAGCAGAAAAAAAAAACAAGCAAACAAATATCAACATACGCCAACACACAACAACTGACGTCACCGAACATCAACATACACCTAAAGACACAAAAACACCGATCGAGATCAGTTTCTCATCAAAAGAGGCACATGCCAAGAGCGCAAAACAACACAATCAGACACACTGACGGAAGCAGCCACCACCAGATATCACCAGACCACACATCATCAACAGACATAACACGACACAAACAGACCGACAGAAGCAGCCACCAACAGATATCACCAGACCACACATCATCAACAGACAACACGACACAAACAGACCGACAGAAGCAGCCACCAGATACCACCAGACACCACATCATCAACAGACATAACACGACACAAATAGACCGACAGAAGCAGCCACCAGATACCACCAGACACCACATCATCAACAGACATAACACGACACAAACAGACCGACAGAAGCAGCCACCAGATACCACCAGACACCACATCATCAACAGACATAACACGACACAAACAGACCGACAGAAGCAGCCGCCAACAGATATCACCAGACATCACATCATCAATAGACATGACACCGCACAAACAGATATATGGAAGCAGCCACCAACAGATATGACCAGACACCACATCACGAACAGACACAGCATGACACCAACAGACCAACAAAAGCAGCCACTAGCAGGGCGGGGGGAGGCCGCTGCCATTCTCTTTCCATTCCAGCATGGTGACCGTTTTGAACTCGGGAGGATCTTTGACTCTCGTGGCCCGTGACCCCCTTTGACTGGCAGGGTTCGACTGGCAGGGTTTTGACTGGCAGGGTTCGTATCTGGCGAAGGCATCAGACATCCGACTGATGACCATAGAAGCGTTTCTACTTCCTGTGTAAAGCGGAGCGGTCAACAACCCCAGTCTGCCTTTAGCACTCGGTCAGACTCAGCGGATCTATGGTGGTCGGGGTACGAGTGGTGTACGTCAGGTTATAAAGTCATAAAGTGATTACGCTTAAGAAGAGCCACAAGGGCCCATCCAGTTACGTCTGTAAATGAAAGATACCATAAGCCCAGTAAAACGACCCACCCAAACCATCACCATATCCTAAAGAAACCATCCGCCAACATCCCACACACCTATCAATGCCTATCTATCCTAGCTATTAAGCCCCATTCCCTGATCCCTCTTAGCACATGTGGATTGAATATCTTACCAATAATTTATCAACTGCATCCATGCCTGCTTAAAGTGGTCTGTGCCGCAACACACCTATTTAACATAAATATCACCCCATTCATCACAAATTACAGCTTAAGAATAAAGATTTTCGTGTCCAAAAATGGCCACCCTACCTTTAAATGCATTCAAAGGGGAATTCACCTCAACATCAGCAGGCACCCTATTCCACCGATCAATAACCCTTTGACTTAAGACCTATCGTCACTTAACTGTCCTACACATCGACTTGTTTAAAGTTAATTGATGACCTTAATGTAATACTCTAAAAAGAAGGCATTATTCAAATTGACCTGATTTAGCCCTTTAGCAATTTTGCACATTTCAAGCATGTCCCCCTTAATCACTTACATTTCAGTGAGTACATATCTAATGTCATAAGCCTTTCTCCATATTCGAATTATATTCCCTATCTAATTCTGCTTACGCTGTGTGTTGTACGAGTGTTGGGTGGTGTGTACGTGGCGTACGGTGTGTGCGTGGTGCAATGTGTATGGTGTACCTTGGTGTGTTGTGTATGGTATATGCGTAACTTGTGTTGTGTGGTATGCAATTGTCGTATGGTGTATTATATGGTGCATTATGTTCGCGTGGTGTATGATGTATGGTGTACGCTTGGTACGTGGTCTACGCGTGGTGCATGCTTCACGCGTTGTGTATGGTGTATGGTGAATGGTGCACGTGTTGTGTGTGGTGCATAGCGAAAGGTGTATGGTGTACGCCTCGTATGTGGTGTATGGTGTACGTTTGGTGTATGGTGTATGGTGCACAACTGCATGCTTAGCGTTCACAGACTGCTGGCATGACGAAAAAGTGGACAAGTAAGCAGAGACAAAGGGACACTCAGGACAAAAGTAAAGAAAGAGAGCAAGGAATAGAATGCGAGAGAAAGGGAAAGGAGGAGAAAGGAGAGGACGAGAGAATGGAAGAGAAGGGGAAGGTAGATAAATAAACCATGAAAAGACGTAGCAGATAACAGAGAGCGAGTAAGAAAGGATGCTAAATCTAGAAATGGTGGTTGGTGGTTATTGGCTTTACATCTCGACGGTTGAGTCATGTAGCGTAGCCGATCTTCTCACGCCGATTGGTTGCGGGCGAAGAGTAGCGACAGGTGAGGCTCGAACGCACACTCTTTCGATTGTGAGACGGATAACTTACCCCCAGACTGTTCGTCCACAAAATCTAGAAATGGAGAAAGAGAGGGAGAGAGAAGCAAAGAAAGGAAAAATGGAGAAGAGGATATAGACAGCAGAGAGACAGGCAGAGACAACAACCACTCAAGAAGCAAAATATTCTGCATTTCCAAGCGAATTGTCCATCGGCATGCGTACCTCAGCGCATAGACAATACGGGTGCTAATCCAAACCACATCATCTCCTGTGTACAATATACCTAGCCCTCCACAATTAGCCCTCTGTCCAACCAGTTTTGACCTATCCCAGCGCGATCAGAGCCTGCGATACGATGGGCTCGAGGGAAGATGGACAAGATTTCGACGACCACCAGAAACTAGAACTAATCTGTTGGAGCCAATTAAGACAATATCTCCACCGAGGTCTACTGCGGCGCCCTGTCCACATCTCCACCGAGGTCTACTGCGGCGCCCTGTCCACATCTCCACTGAGGACTACTGCGGCGCCCTGTCCGCATCTCAACCGAGGACTACTGTGATGACCTGTCCACATCTCCACAGAGGACTACTGCGGTGCCCTCCCCGCATCTCTACCGAGGACTACTGCGGCGCCCTGTCCACATCTCTACCGAGGACTACTGCGGCGCCCTGTCCACATCTCTACCGAGGACTACTGCGGAGCCCTGTCCGCATCTCCACCGAGGACTACTGTGGTGACCTGCCCACATCTCCACCGAGGACTACTGTGGTGACCTGCCCACATCTCCACCGAGGACTACTGTGGTGACCTGCCCACATCTCCACCGAGGACTACTGTGGTGACCTGCCCACATCTCCACCGAGGACTACTGCGGCGCCCTGTCCACATCTCCACCGAGGTCTACTGCGGCGCCCTGTCCACATCTCTACCGAAGACTACTGCGGCGCCCTGTCCACATCTCCACTGAGGACTACTGCGGCGCCCTGTCCGCATCTCCACCGAGGACTACTGTGATGACCTGCCCACATCTCCACAGACGACTCGACTGTGGTGACCTGCCCACATCTCCACCGAGGACTACTGTGATGACCTGCCCACATCTCCACAGACGACTCGACTGTGGTGACCTGCCCACATCTCCACCGAGGACTCACTGTGATGACCTGCCCACATCTCCACAGACGACTCGACTGTGACGACCTGCCCGCATCCCCACCGAGGACTCGAATGTCGAGCCCTGACAGCGACCCCTCCGTCCGGCGATGGAATTCGTCCCCAGTTGTTTAGGGTGAATTCTGTCCGCGCACTACACGCCAAGGCATCATTCACACTACGACATTGGTGGAGCATTTAGCCCCTACAGTTAGTCAGGGGTGGATCCAGGGCTTTTCATCAGGGGATGGGTCACTCGTCTGGGAGGTGACATTTACCCGGTGCAGGGAGGCGCAACTGATCGAGAAAGCGATGGGGACTCCGCTGAGGTGTCCCTGGAGGGACGCATTTTCCAGTCAGAGGGCGCACATGCCCCGTGTCCCTTGGATCCGCCCATGTCATCACTCACATACTGTGGCAGACTTGGACTAGTTCGTTTTGTGCAACAGGTAAGGGTATCTACACGCCTTATTAGCCGCATTTATCAGCACCGCATCTGACAAAAAGTGGCATGGCTCCATTGTCCTGGATCCTTTGCATGCCTTTGCTCGCTCCTCGACAGCTTGGAGCGGCTCAGCATAGCCAGCCGCACCTCTGCGGTACAGGAGTAGTCTCGGCCACCACGCGCAGCATCGCCGGCGCACCAGTGTCCAGCCGCCTCGGATTGTGAGAAGCAGAGCCCATACATAGGATGTGGCCCAGCAGTGGGTTATGGGGACGTTCAAGTGCTGAACTCGACCTCGCTGCGAAGCTGGGCACTGAAAAGACCGCCCATGTATATATATATATATATATACATATATATATATATATATATATATATATATATATATATATATATATATATATATATATATATATATATATATATATATATGTGTGTGTGTGTGTGTGTATGTGTGTATGTATGTATGTATGTATGTATCAATATGCGTACATGGGGAGAGAGACGGAGACAGACAGACAGACTTGTGTAATGCTCCTGGCGGTTTGTGCGGCGTCCAGTTTTGTCCACAGCGTCCTGGATCAAGAGCGCAGCCAGAATATTATTTTTAGTGGGGGTGGTGATGGTCATGGGTGTAGAAGCAATATAAGAAACGTGGAGGTCGATTTTCAGGGGGCAATATTTCCTAGGAGCGCCAAATGACTTGGCAAAAAAACATTGGGGTGGGGGACGGGAAATATTTGCAAGCTTCTGGGTGGAAGCCATTGTTGTACCATTACTGTTGAGAGGTACCTTCGGAAGAAATTGCAGATGTGGGGAGGGGCGCACTGGGACATCCATCTGCAGGGGCGCCATTTTCCAGTCAGAGGCGCACGTCTCTCCAGTCAGAAAGGGTGCTGCCAACAAGTAGTGGGATTAGTCCTCTCACCCCGAGGGCCCCACGTTCCCTGTTAACCAAGCCCATGGTGTTGGTGGTGGGAGACTGAATTTAGCGGATTTCCCATTGAATTACTGGATCTACCAGCTGGTGTCGACGAACTCCTCCTTGTACCCAGCTTCATCACCACTGTTTGTGTTTGGTTGTTCTTCGCCATTCCTGTGGAAAATGGTCACATTGTTATATCCGCATTCAATTTGTCCTGACCCTGACGCAGGACAAATACCCGTGCCCTTCCCCACCAGTCGGCTCACGGACAAACAAACATGTGACTCTCCCAGACCTTCTCCACAGCGATCTAGATGATCTGTGTAGTATCTCTGGCTCCCGGCACAGGGTTCCGAACGGCTTGTGTAGTGCCCCGGGAGGTCATGCTCCTGCGAAAGTCACACTGACATAAAGCCAAGGTCACGTCCACCGCCGGTCTTCCTACGGCCGTGTCCACCGCCGGTCTCCGTACGGCCGTGTCCACCGCCGGTCTCCGTACAGCCGTGTCCACCGCCGGTCTCCGTACAGCCGTGTCCACCGCCGGTCTCCCTACGGCCGTGTCCACCGCCGGTCTTCGTACAGCCGTGTCCACCGCCGGTCTCCGTACAGCCGTGTCCACCGCCGGTCTCCGTACAGCCGTGTCCACCGCCGGTCTCCGTACAGCTGTGTCCACCGCCGGTCTTCGTACAGCCGTGTCCACCGCCGATCTCCGTACAGCCGTGTCCACCGCCGGTCTCCGTACAGCCGTCTCCACCGCCGGTCTCCGTACGGCCGTGTCCACCGCCGGTCTCCGTACGGCCGTGTCCACCGCCGGTCTCCGTACGGCCGTGTCCACCGTCGGTCTCCGTACAGCTGTGTCCACCGCCGGTCTCCGTACGGCCGTGTCCACCGCCGGTCTCCGTACGGCCGTGTCCATCGCCGGTCTCCGTACAGCCGTGTCCACCGCCGGTCTCCGTACGGCCGTGTCCACCGCCGGTCTCCGTACAGCCGTGTCCACCGCCGGTCTCCGTACAGCCGTGTCCACCGCCGGTCTCCGGACGGACGCAGCCGGGTCCAGCTCGGGCCGGCCGGCGCGCGCCGCCACAAAAAAAAGCGCCAGATTAAACGGCGCGTCCCGCCGCCGCGGACGCGACGAGGCGTGAGAGAGCTTTACACGGCGTTTGAGGCGGCGGCGGCGGCGTTTTTGCAGCGGACGTGTGTTTTGTTGTCGTCGGCGGTGCGGTTCGGCGCAAGACAAGCCGACTGCGGAGGCGGAAGTGGACCGGCTGGATGGACGCGATTGTGGACGCCGCCTGTCCGGCAGCCGAGCTACCGGTGACACGCGACACCAGTGACCGCCTCCCTGGGCTCCGTCCGCCAGCAGCCAACTGGGACAGAGTATGTCGTGAACGCGTCCGGCCGACGACGTGGCGGAGCGGAGTTCGACTGTGCGCCATACAAGCCGAATATGCTGCAGGCCCTATAGAGGCACTGAGCTACTGAAGGCATTCTTAGCTTTCGGTAAATTGCCGTGCACATTTCGTTTGTAATAGCATAATTAACTGCTTACAAAAGACATGAAGGCTCGTTTGGCATGTTTTACATAACTCACATGGGCATCACACCACGGCACAAAAGCGGAGGCGTTAGGTATTGTTGTCTTGTATTGTTAGGGACGGAGTCGTTTTAAGCCGTTTCTGTTTTCCGCTTTTAAGCTCATGACAGACGATGCTTAAGCAGGAGGTTGCACCACATACAATGTTGCGCTAAGTATTGTGGGCTAAGGGAGAAAGGGAGCATGACGTCTGGGCTTCCCAACTTTCAGCATTGGAGCAACCGTGACCATGAACCATATCGGCACTGCATCGACCGTAACCATTAACCACGCGGACATTGCAACAGCTGTAACCACTAATCGCGAGGGCATCACGGTAATCGTAACCATCAACCATACCGATGTTGCAGCAACTTTAGCCACTAATCATGTGGGAATTTCGGCAATCGGAACCATTAACCACGTGAGTATTGGAACGACCGTAGCCATTAACCGCGCAGGCACTGCTACAATCGTAACCATTATCATTCTGTCAACATAACTGACTTAAGGAAATCTTACGAAAAGAAGTTTATTGCCATAGTCCACCGCCTCGCCTGCTACACTGCTGTCGAAAATTAATTCGTCCTCGTGTGGGGCGAGCATGTGCTTCACAGTGACGAGACAGCCATCGTATTTACCACGTGTTTTACTACAGCATTGCTACAATGCTGGAACATTTGGCAAAACCAGAACTGTGAGAATCCACATCCGATATCCAGAGAGGCTTCAAGATCGAACAAGACCGCAGACACGTGGCCATACCTGGTCTCAAGTGAGTCAAATGATTGTGATTTCATTCACCGGCAGGTTGTCCTAGAAGAACCTTGCTGCATCAAAACAATGTCTCATGTTGGTTTCCACATTGCATTCAGCAGCCCTCCCGGTGTCTACGATATATATATATATATATATATATATATATATATATATATATATATATATATATATATATATATACATATATATATACGCGATAGGAAAATGGTACTGAAGCACCGAACATTGCGTCAATCAAACAACTATTCCCACATTATCTAACAAATGGGACACGTTTGATATTGCAACAGCAGTGACTGGTATACCTGGTAAATGGTACCACGCGGCTGGGGACCACAGAATGTGTTGTGGATCAACTTTTCGATTGTGGGACGGGAAACTTACCCCTAGACTACTCGTCCCCAGTTGTTTAGGGTGAATTCTGTCCGTGCACTACACGACAAGGCATCATACACACTACGACATTGGTGGAGCATTTAGCCCCTACAGTTAGTCAGGGGTGGATCCAGGGCTTTTCATCAGGGGATGGGTCACTCGTCTGGGAGGTGACATTTACCCGGTGCAGGGAGGCGCAACTGATCGAGAAAGCGATGGGGACTCCGCTGAGGTGTCCCTGGAGGGACGCATTTTCCAGTCAGAGGGCGCACATGTCCCGTGTTCCCTTGGATCCGCCCATGCCATCACTCACATACTGTGGCAGACTTGGACTAGTTCGTTTTGTGCAACAGGTAAGGGTATCTACACGCCTTATTAGCCGCATTTATCAGCACCGCATCTGACAAAAAGTGGCATGGCTCCATTGTCCTGGATCCTTTGCATGCCTTTGCTCGCTCCTCGACAGCTTGGAGCGGCTCAGCATAGCCAGCCGCACCTCTGCGGTACAGGAGTAGTCTCGGCCACCACGCGCAGCATCGCCGGCGCACCAGTGTCCAGCCGCCTCGGATTGTGAGAAGCAGAGCCCATACATAGGATGTGGCCCAGCAGTGGGTTATGGGGACGTTCAAGTGCTGAACTCGACCTCGCTGCGAAGCTGGGCACTGAAAAGACCGCGTGGACCATAACTCCCTTGCCCTACTGTTGCAGATTATAACTTGCAGGCGCTACCGTTTCGGTTTCAAATAATAATCGCGAAAACTGCATGCCGGCAGCTACCTGGTGGCGTGTCCGCACGATATGTCCTGAGAAGCACGTAGGTCTGTCCAGTCCAATCCTCGACAATCTTGGAGCCTCACCATCGGCTCCACGGCGCACCATGGGCGCCTGTTTTGACAGCATTGCTGGGAAGCAATTAAAACGTCTCGGACTTCTGGATGAAGGGAATTGGTATTCGAACAAATTGCATGCAAATTCCATATGCAGTTGTGGAGGTCACTGACCTTCTCGCTTGCAGCCAGCACATCGTTCGATGGAAGAGTACCTGGAAAACACAGCGAGTTAGTCGAAGCACCAATGCAAGTCTGCGAGGGTGAGTAGACGAGGGGTAGGACGTTCATCTCACAACCGAAAGGTTATGGGTTCGATTATACGTGTTGCTACTCTTCACGAGCGATTCACCGGCGCGAACGATCTGCGGCGCTGGAATGCTAGAGCAGCCGCAGCGATCAATTCTCTTGAATGCCTTGAAACACGAAAGATTTTATATGCTGACATCTCTGATGGAATGAAGAAGGCTATCAGGAAGCGTGGAATGGTCATCCTCTGGTATAATTGTTGTAATGCGCCGTGTGCCTCTCGGATCTCGTGGCGCAATGGATAACGCATCTGGCTACGGATCAGAAGATCCCAGGTTTCTGGCGGGATCGGAGTTTTCCGGTCTTGACAAACATGACTAACTAGTCACAAAGAACAAATTCGGCTGGCGTTAGACATCCCACGCCACTTTCAACGTCGTAAGCATCGACTTCGCGGGGAGGTCGATGGTCTTGAATGCTTCGAAACATGAGCAGCAGTTTTTTTTCGCGACTGGCGCTCCTAGACGTAATACAGGCCAATAATTGCGGCGTGTCGTTAGTTTTCACTTTCAACAACCTTCACTGCAATACGTTCAGTAAAGGACGCGCGTGTTTCGTTCAAAGAAAAGGTTTCATTTATGGCGGAACATAGCCGGTGCCGGTTCAACCGGCATCGACAAATGAACAACCAGCGAAGCACCGGTCAGGTGGTGAGGTGGTCATGCTACGGAGTTGTGTGCCTGAGGCTGGACGACTGCGTAGCTAGCGTCAGTCACATGAAGAGTGTCGCACGGAACACACAGGAGGAATGCATCAAGCGGGAAGATCGTGAAACAATAAGGCCCATGAATCATATAGCATACGAGGAATACGGAAGGCACCACTTACGGAATCTGGTTCCTTTGTCATGTATCAATAACTAATACCAAATCTGAATTCGCTATTATTACTGAAATGTGTTCAATTTAAGTATGCATATTCTGCACTTCGGTAAAATTAGATACGTTTAGATGCATGTCTATAGGATGATAAAGGGGCGGGGATGGCCGAGTGGTTAAGGTGTCGGGCTATGGGTACCAAAGGTCCCGGGTTCGACTCTAGCGCCACTCAGGACATTTCCCAATCCCGCGGCCCACCGGCGAAACAGTGTGGGCGGCGCCATTAGCCGTGAATGTGCATAAAGTGTGTCGTGAACCAACCAATAAACAAACAACAATATAGGATTTTAAAAGTGCGCAGTTATGATCGGTCCGCAATTCTCCTGTCGTGTGATGGTGTCTGATCCTGTGCCTGCAACAGGAGATCCCCACACCTGTATCTTGCTCTCGCTCGCCCGGCGTTTATGATGATGCCGTATATTGGTGCACTTCTATATTGGCATCTGCATAATACCACTCACATTCTCCTATAGGATTGCAGATAACCTCAGGACCACGGTATTCTCTTGATGCTAATTCTGCGATACACGTACTTTAGCCCGAAGGTGTTCCTATCCATGCCACTTATTTGTATCGATTGATGTTGCTTTTGTCACAGAATTCATTAGCCCACCTAATACAGAGTTCGAGAGTTGAAGTTTCGGATTTTCACCATTGCGGAAGGGGAGCATTCCTGGTGGACATTATCTTGCATTTGTATTTTGCCCTGCAATGTTTTAGGGGGTGAGCACATTGCGCCCACCGTGTGACATTCATTGCCGTGGAGGCACGGCGGACGCCCCTTACTCAGACGTTGGAATGGGTGCGCGATGCATTTCGTGTCCATAATGCTTAGTGCATGACATAAGCATAGTCATAACGGGAGACAGAGAACCAGAGTAGCAGACAGACAGAGAGACAGATAGAATGATGGCATGATTTGAGTCACGCCGGACCGCAGGTGGTAGTAACACGTTCAATCTTGTTAGCGTATGCGTGACGAGAGCAATGGTCTGGACGACCACAGCTACCATCAGTGGGCCACCATCATCTAAATCTCCGTCACGCAAGTCGCTCAAGTGCATCGCATTATGTTGCGATGCACCCAATGGTCTGGACTGCCACAGGTACCATCAGCGGGCCACCGTCATTCAGACAACCCTCCCGCGAGTCCGACCTGGTACATTTCATTATATTACGATACAGCCAATCACTGGTGGTGTTTTCAAACTTTGTTGAAACACCTTAGTTGTCACTTGCATTGTGTATCTTATCTCATAATGGTGGTCTCGTATACATTGTCATCAATGCTCATTTAAAGAAAACATCAGACGATATCCGCCGAAACATACGTGGTGTTCAAGTGTTGCCTTTTTGGCACTAGAGCTACAGCAATAATACGGGGCGGTGATGGCCGAGTGGTTAAGGTGTCGGGCTATGGGTACCAAAGGTCCCGGGTTCGACTCTAGCGCCACTTAGGACATTTCCCAATCCCGCGGCCCACCGTCGAAACAGTGTGGGCGGCGCCATTAGCCGTGAATGTGCATAAAGTGTGTCATGAACCAACCAATAAACAAACAAACAATACAGCAATAATACGAAACCACTCAACTTTATGTTTATGAGCAAGAACACTACACGGTTACCGGTCCTGTAAATAACATTGAAAGTGGCCTAATCAGTAAAGTTTTGAAATTTGCGGATGATTTGAAGGTCTTTAGGGCAATAACAGGTCAGGATGAGCATATCTCGCTGCAAAAAGACTTGTGAAGAACTTGTGACTGACGAACTTGTGAAGTGGTCCGAAGAATGGCAAATGAAATTTAACTTTGATAAGTGCAAAATCATGCATGTAGGTAAGCACCATATGAAGGCTCCATACGTGATGGGTGGCCAAGTGCTATCAGTGACTCAACAGGAGAAGGATTTAGGTGTTATTCTAAACACAAGACTGGGGGCATCAGAACAGACCAAGGAAGCCAGGAAGAAGGCACTGAGAATGCTCGGGGCAATAAATAGGAATGTATCATACAGAAGTGAGGAAGTGATCAGGAAGCTTTACTGTGCATACGTCAGGCCACATTTGGAATACTGCATCCAAGCTTGGTCTCCTAGCTATGAAAAAGATTGTTGGCTTTTGGAGAGAGTACAAAAGAGGGCCACAAAAATGGTTAATGGCATAAGCAACCTGGCATATGAGGAAAGATTGAAGAAATTGAATATGTTTTCACTTAGATATAGAAGGCTGAGAGGAGATCTCATCGAGGTCTTTAAATTTGTCAATGGTCTGGAGAGGGGATACCTTGGGGAAATGTTTGAATTTAACAGAAATGATGCAATTTGAGGTCATAAATTCAAAATTAAAGTTAACCACAGCAGAACAAGGTTAAGGCAAACTTTCTTCACCAACAGGGTAGTGGAACACTGGAACCAGCTGCCAAAAAACATCGTCAGTAGCAGCACATTGAACATCTTTAAAAACAGCATAGACAATCATTATAAGAATATAGGGCTTGCTTTTCAGTATTACAGGGAGGGCTGATTGACAGTTTTGGTGGGCAACTGGTTCAGTGTACAGAGTGCAACCAAGAAGGGCCCTTGTGGCTCATAGTTGCACTAATCTTTTATGTCTTTATGTCCTATTCCCAGCATTACGAAAAACAAATGACGCAATATCTCCGGTGCTCCTATGTCCTTGACCTGTCTGCCAGTAGTCGAATTGCGTGGACCTGTACCACTATACAGATCAACGCATGGGGGGGGGGCACCTGTCCGCCAGTACTGGCGCTGCTGTGGTCGACCTCTGCCACACATGCACGTTTGGGCACCTGTCCGCCGGTAGTGGCGCTGCTGTGGTCGACCTCTGCCACACATGCACGTTTGGGCACCTGTCCGCCGGTAGTGGCGTCGCTAGGTGGACCTCTGCCACACATGCACGTTTGGGCACCTGTCCGCCGGTAGTGGCGTCGCTAGGTGGACCTCTGCCATGCATGCACGTTTGGGCACCTGTCCGCCGGTAGTGGCGTCGCTAGGTGGACCTCTGCCATGCATGCACGTTTGGGCACCTGTCCGCCGGTAGTGGCGTCGCTAGGTGGACCTCTGCCACACATGCACGTTTGGGCACCTGTCCGCCGGTAGTGGCGTCGCTAGGTGGACCTCTGCCATGCATGCACGTTTGGGCACCTGTCCGCCGGTAGTGGCGTCGCTAGGTGGACCTCTGCCATGCATGCACGTTTGGGCACCTGTCCGCCGGTAGTGGCGTCGCTAGGTGGACCTCTGCCATGCATGCACATTTGGGCACCTGTCCGCCGGTAGTGGCGTCGCTAGGTGGACCTCTGCCACACATGCACGTTTGGGCACCTGTCCACCAGTACTGGCGCTGCTGTGGTCGACCTCTGCCACATATGCATGTTTGGGCACCTGTCCGCCGGTAGTGGCGCCCAGCGTGTATGACCGCCCGGTCAGACAGGTTTCGCGGGTCGCTGAGGAATGTCGGGAGGGAGGGGGAGGCGGCGGCCGGACGTAGCGTGACGATTCGACGCTCGAGGTCACCAGGTCTTCCCGGCGAGTCGCCGCGATACCACAACAGGCCGACGCCACGTACTGCGCGGGGCTCCCCTGCACGTGTCCGCGCGTGCACGTGCGTCTTTTGGTGGGCAGACGGGGGTCGGGCGGCAGCACGTGTGGTGCGCGCCGCTGCCGAGGGATCGCCGGACTGGCCGCCGCCGCCAGGACATGCGTGCATCCTGCACTTTTCGCTCATGACGTGGCACAGTCGGCGCACCTGAGCAGGCAGCGGTCAGTGGTCGGCGGTCAGTGGTCAGTGGTCAGTGGTCCACAGTCAGTGGTCGGCGGTCAGTGGTCAGTGGTCGGCGGTCAGCAGTCAGTGGTCGGCGGTCAGCGGTCAGCGGTCAGTTGTCGGCGGTCAGCGGTCAGTGGTCGGCGGTCAGTGGTCGGCGGTCAGTGGTCGTCGGTCAACGGTCAGTGGTCCGCAGTCAGTGGTTGGCGGTCAGTGGTCGGCGGTCAGCGGTCAGTGGTCAGTGGTCCGCAGTCAGTGGTCGGCGGTCAGTGGTCAGCGGTCAGTGGTTGGTGGTCAGTGGTCGGTGGTCAGTGGTCAGTGGTCGGCGGTCAGTGGTCGGCGGTCAGCGGTCCGTGGTCGGCGGTCAGCGGTCAGTGGTCCACAGTCAGTGGTCGGCGGTCAGCGGTCAGTGGTCGGCGGTCAGCGGTCAGCGGTCGGCGGTCAGCGGTCAGCGGTCAGTTGTCGGCGGTCAGCGGTCAGTGGTCGGCGGTCAGTGGTCGTCGGTCAGCGGTCAGTGGTCGGGGGTCAGTGGTCGGGGGTCAGTGGTCCGCAGTCAGTGGTCCGCAGTCAGTGGTCAGCGGTCAGCGGTCAGTGGTCCGCAGTCAGTGGTTGGCGGTCAGTGGTCGGCGGTCAGCGGTCAGTGGTCAGTGGTCCGCAGTCAGTGGTCGGCGGTCAGTGGTCAGCGGTCAGTGGTCGGCGGTCAGTGGTCGGCGGTCAGTGGTCGGCGGTCAGCGGTCAGTGGTCGGCGGTCAGCGGTCAGTGGTCGGCGGTCAGCGGTCAGTTGTCGGCGGTCAGCGGTCAGCGGTCAGTTGTCGGCGGTCAGTGGTCAGTTGTCGGCGGTCAGTGGTCGGCGGTCAGCGGTCAGTTGGCCAGTGGTCCGCAGTCAGTGGTCCGCAGTCAGTGGTCGGCGGTCAGTGGTCGGCGGTCAGTGGTCGGCGGTCAGTGGTCCGCAGTCAGTGGTCCGCAGTCAGTGGTCGGCGGTCAGTGGTCGGGGGTCAGTGGTCGGCGGTCAGTGGTCGGCGGTCAGTGGTCGGCGGTCAGTGGTCAGCGGTCAGTGGTCGGCGGCGGCGTGCGGCGCTACCGGTCCACCGGAACGTGGGAGTGGCCGGGGATGAGCCGGGCGGCCGGCCCGGTTGGCTGGGCACCGGCGCCGCCGGACGTTTGGCACTCTCTCAGGCGGCACTCTCTCAGGCGCGAGACACTGGCGTTACTCAGCATTACCCTCGCCGCCGGACACTTGGCACTCTCTCATGCGTGCCACACTCGCGTTACTGGCGTTACCCTCGCCGCCGGACACTTGGCACTCTCTCATGCGGGACTCTCCCAGGCGCGAAACACTTGCGTTACTCAGTGCGGCCACTCGGCAGTTCAGTGCGGCCACTCGGCAGTTCAGTGTGGCCACTTGGCAGTTCAGTGCGGCCACTTGGCAGTTCAGTGCGGCCGCTCGGCAGTTCAATGCGGCCACTCGGCAGTTCAGTGTGGCCACTCGGCAGTTCAGTGTGGCCACTCGGCAGTTCAGTGTGGCCGCTCGGCAGTTCAGTGCGGCCACTCGGCAGTTCAGTGTGGCCACTCAGCAGTTCAGTTCGGCGTCATCAGGCGGGTGTTAGCGACTAATGGCCAGGCCGGCCGTTTGGGAGATGCAGGTGGGAAAGATGCGTCAGATGTGACTTATTGATGTTTTGTTGGCAGCAACTTACCGGCGCACGCCACTGAAAATTGTCTGCAGTCGCAGCTGCAGAAAGGCTGCAACTAAACCGCGTTGTGCAGCACAGTTAGTGGCACTTGTAATGGACATATCGCATAAGAAAATTAGGACGAAGAATAGGTGTAGTTGTGATAGATGTTTCGCTTAAGTGGTGATGGAGGTGGTGGTTTGGTGCTTTGTGCAAATGAGAGGACACAAATTGAGACAGTTTTGTGCTAAGTAGCCCAAGAGGAGATTTGCGCTAAGCAGTTAATGGGATGCATAGGTGTGCAATGTGCAGTATGGATCAGGTAAAGCTTGGGTGGACTCTATAAGCGACTAGGAATGGGCGAGAACTGATTCAAAGTAAGAGGGCAAAGCCATTTGCAAGTCCATTTATTACGTGCAACGTCCATAGGGTTGCTGTTAAGCTCGTCCAATGTTCGTGGTGGCGCGATGCCCATAGATTGTGCCGACTCAGACGCAGAAGTCATGGCTTCTGCACACCATAGAAGTCATGGCTCTGCAGCAGAACTGTGTTGAATTGCCCAGGTAATTCAAACGGATTCTTGCATCTTGCTACACATCGGCTCATTATGGATACATTCAAGTTCTCGCAAGTATTGGAGGCAAGTCCAATCTAGGGCGGAAAAATTGTCCTCCAAAAAATACAGGAAGAAAGTTTTGGCAGATGTTATCACAAAATATTGGACAAATGCAAATGCATGCATTCGAAGCATTTAAGAGGAGGAAATGTTCCCACAGCCTGCTCTGCCCCTTTGTTGCACCCCAAACAGAACACACATACGAATGAAGCGAACATTCATAATCAGCGACCTTCCTCAACTTTTGGCCGGGTGGGACACAAGATGTTCGATAATGCCTCAGCACGGGTATTTGCAACATATTTCAGAGCCTCCTCGGAGCACCACGTGAGTGCGTCCTTCTGATGCGCATGTGCGAAGCGAGTAGCGCTATCATGACGCTTACTTTTATTGCCGATGTCGTCGTCGGCCTCGAAGTACGGATTGTCGAAGGCGAACCTGCTCTCATCCTGGCCGTTCTCGGCCAGCACGGCCTTCTCGAGGGAGGAGCCTGAAACACGTGACATGGCATGTAGAGCATCCCCAAATTGTAGAACGCACAATTAATAACAGGTCGGGCGAGCGGTCCGGCGGCCGAGCCGTCGGCTGCCGCGGGGAGGAGCCCGCCCCAGCACGGTAAACGTGCGCCCGGCGACCTGGCCGGCCGCGGTAAATGTTCGTCTCTACCGGCCGACCGGGTAGTTGTCGGGACAGTTATGACAATGGATGGCGCGCCGCGGCCACACCGGCATGAACGCGTCGCACTGTCGCCGCCTTGTATGCAGGCCTTATGCAGCGGGCCGGCTGTTTAAGTCGATTCGTCCGAGCCGCACGTGCGTCTCGAACGCCGCGCGGTCGCTGGGCGACGACGTGGTGAAGACTGTAGGGTCGTGGCGGGAACTGTCGCGTCGTGGCGACGACTGGGGGAAGTAGGGACGCACCGACTGCAGTGATCATGCAGCGTGCGGCGGCAGCTATCCCGCCGTGGCGGGAACTGTCGCGCCGTGGCGGGAACTGTCGCGCCGTGGCGGGAACTGTCGCGCCGTGGCGGGAACTGTCGCGCCGTGGCAGGAACTGACCTGCCGTGGCAGGAACTGTCGCGCCGTGGCAGGAACTGACCTGCCGTGGCGGGAACTGTCGCGCCGTGGCAGGAACTGTCGCGCCGTGGCGGGAACTGTCGCGCCGTGGCAGGAACTGACCTGCCGTGGCGGGAACTGTCGCGCCGTGGCAGGAACTGTCGCGCCGTGGCAGGAACTGACCTGCCGTGGCGGGAACTGTCGCGCCGTGGCGGGAACTGTCGCGCCGTGGCAGGAACTGACCTGCCGTGGCGGGAACTGTCGCGCCGTGGCAGGAACTGACCTGCCGTGGCGGGAACTGTCGCGCCGTGGCAGGAACTGTCGCGCCGTGGCAGGAACTGACCTGCCGTGGCAGGAACTGTCGCGCCGTGGCAGGAACTGTCGCGCCGTGGCAGGAACTGTCGCGCCGTGGCAGGAACTGACCTGCCGTGGCGGGAACTGTCGCGCCGTGGCAGGAACTGACCTGCCGTGGCGGGAACTGTCGCGCCGTGGCAGGAACTGACCTGCCGTGGCGGGAACTGTCGCGCCGTGACAGGAACTGACCTGCCGTGGCAGGAACTGACCTGCCGTGGCACATCATGGACCGGCTGCTACTGGTGGACCCGGTGGCTTTGCTGTCCCCAAAGTGCATCTTCTCTCACTCCCTTATCAGTTTTGCTCGATGACGCGAGGAGGCGCACACTTGTCGGATCCGCTGCAGACGCAGAATACTAGCAATCCTGCCAAGCCGTCAACCTGTCATACTCACCGTGTAGCTTACGTTGGTCATCGTCTAGATTAGGCCAGGTTACCTGACTGACACGAATCCAACATCGGTTGGGTTGTCGCGGGCAGTCAATTTCAATACCGGGACAGAGAAATGGGAGCGCCAACTGTACTGCTCTGTGTTCGTTCATCCTCAGCTACCGCTTTTCACCCCGTATTTTCGCCCGTGTTGTGGTGGGGGAGGGGAGCGGGTCGTCTGCTTTCCCATATCAGTCGGAAATAGTCGGGGAATGCGATGATGCAGCGGGAAGAGAGGGCTTGTTTTCCCTCATCAGCTTGTCACATGTGAACTTTGCTTACCTCAGGTAAAGTCAGATCCTTAACCTAGGTGTCCCAAGTCCAGTCATTGATCGACGTCAAATGAATCGTGACCACTTCTGAAATGTTTCAGCATAGATAGCCCTCTTAGAGTTCGAAAGATACCTGCAAATACAAATAGTATATACTTATAGGTTGGCAACCACTCGCAAAACGAGACTCGAAAGCATTCGTCCACAAAGAACCATAAACGCACTCATAGCACAAAAGAGCGGGGAGGACATATGCCCCCCCCAAGAAAGAATCAATGTTTTGGCTGAAAACAACGGCGAGGAAAGCAAAGATGTGCAGAGAAGGCTGAACAAAGCTGAATTAAGTTGACTACCAAAATTTCCCTTCTATAAAGTTGAGAATACCATCATATTCCCGGCCTTGGATATCGGCGCGAGGACGACACAAGGTCAGGCCACATCAGGCCCTTCCCGGTTTGTGCCGCTGCCGGAAACACTGTCCTGCGCCAATCAAGGTACAGAGTTGCGTTCATCCCGAACCAGAACCCGCATCAAGTTACAGCGTTCTGCGATATTGTGGACAAAGCCGAAGACACTCCCGCCTAAGGAGGTTCGAATTCGCTTTCAATGTAATCCGTTGTTGCCATTGATGGATTATCTGGGCTTAAGGGCGCGCCGACTACGAGATCATTTAGCGCCCATCTCCGTTGTAGCTACATATGAGTTTCTATTCAAACCCCACGACCATTAAGCTTGGCGTGTGGTTCGACCTATCAGCATAAGAACAAGCGTTCAAAAGGCATGTATTCCATTTTAAAAACTCCTCCTATTCACCATTTTTCTTGGGAGAATTGGTCCGCCATTCGGGACGTAATAGACGGGTTGTCAGACCTGAACGCCATGCGCCTTCTTCTCTCGCGAGATGAGGTCTGTGTCTGTCGACATGTGGTGACTAGATGAGTGGCAAGTGCTGTTGATCTCTCCATTTTGCTGAACTCAGCCCGACGATGGTATAACAACACATGGACGTCGTCAGGGTATGGCCACAAGAACAAGAGCGTGGCACCTTCTCAGAGAAGTGGAGGAGCCGACACCACTTTGTCCCGTAGGCTCAACCGTTAAAATAGCGGGAAGCTGGCGTCTCTCGCCACTCACGTTCAACACAGATAGCTAAAAACACCTTTGAATATTCGCAACCGTCAAAAACATGCACTTTCAGTTGCATGAATCCATTGTTTTTCATTTGCGCAATGATCCGTGTCGGAGTGGTGAATACAGACACATGGTGGTATGCTAAGTCGCAATCGTGCACACATTCTAAGTGTGAAGTTTGTATAATTTTACCAATACACATAGCGCTCCAGCTGGAAGCATTCCTCCAAATGTGATCAGATATTCCTCCCGCTAGTGCGCTAAGCGGATTTTAATGAAACGCGAACATAAGAGATTCGGATCCAAATTGATGCCTTCGCTGTAACTAAACGCATCTCATTGGGCAACATCTATGCATGGGCGACTCCAGCATGAACATTTGCGGGCATCAAACATCACGTATTGGAGCCGTTGCATAGGCGCGCTTTTTACGAAGTCATGTTTCAACAAGTTTCCTTTTCTCTATGCACTGAGTATGGGCTCGATTTACATTACATTTATCATAGTTCGCAGTACCTGGGCCACTTCCGTGAGTATGTTCCAGTTATGCTAGTATAGTGACTTAATATAAGATGACGATATACTCAGGGCTCGGATTCATTATTAAATATGCTTCAGTATTAAGCGTAGGAACAAAGTGTTTTCCTCCAAATCCGCATAATTAAATCAGCGACAATTTAGTTCTTACATCGGACACCTAAAGGCGTCGCAGTTGGAGTTGTATCCTGCAGTACATTCAATTATTCAAATATTACATGCAAATCCAATCCTCTTTCCCAAAATATGCATTGCAAATATATTTATCCATCAGTCCTGGGCTGCGCCAGCCTTCAGTCAGATTGAAATTCATCACCATTGCGCGACATATGAGGAACGTCCAGCAAAGTTCCGCGCGTCTCCGACCTGTCGACGGCGTTGCGCAAAAATAAGTATTGCGATATACGGCACTGGCCTCAAAACGTCATCCCACCGAAGGTTCAACGTGTCAGTCTAATGCAACATTTCTCGTCTTAGACGACGGTGGATCGCTAACGACCGGCAGTTGTTCCCTCGGTTCTCTCGTGTCTTTCTCGTGTCTTTCTCGTGTCTTTCTTGTGTCTTTCTCGTGTCTTTCTCGTGTGTGTCTCTCTCTCTCTCGTGTGTGTCTCTCTCTCTCTCTCTCGTGTGTGTCTCTCTCTCGTGTCTCTCTCTCTCCTCCTCTCCGTCCGTGTTATCTGTTTGTCCGTCTGTCTGGTTTGGTCTGGTTTGGTCTGGCTTGGTCTGGCTTGGTCTGGCTTGGTCTGGCTTTGTTTGGTATGGTTTGGTCTGGTTTGGTCTGGTTCGGTCTGGTTTGGTCTGGTTTGGTCTGGTTTGGTCTGGTTTGGTCTGGTTCGGTCTGGTTCGGTCTGGTCTGGTTTGGTCTGGCTTGGTCTGGCTTGGTCTGGCTTTGTTTGGTCTGGTTTGGTCTGGTTCGGTCTGGTTCGGTCTGGTTCGGTCTGGCTCGGTCTGGTTTGGTCTGGTTCGGTCTGGTTTGGTCTGGTATGGTCTGGTCTGCCTAGTATGTCTGTCTGTCTCAGACATGGAGTCGGTGACGACACCCACCGACTGGCGCCGACTTCCCTGGGCGTCTCCACACTCGCGATGTCCGTGCCGTACACAGCCGGCTGCCTCCTGGCCGCCGGCTACGTCCAGCCAGCCAGCTCACTTCAGATGGCGGCCGCGATAGGTGCGGCGAAAGGACTACGCACGGGGATGGCGGCAGTTCATCTGACTGCGCCGGGCCGGCGCTCAGAATGTCGGGAAACTGGCTGGCCCGCGACCCGCCGCCATACGCCAGCACTGCAGAGACGGCAACGTGGTGCGCGATCTGTCGGCGCTGCCGTCCCCTCAGCGGCGGCGCGCGCCTGCCCGACAGAGGTTCTGAACGGGCTGAGCCACTCGTGGGTACCACTCCAGCCGCGGCAACAGCAGTCACGCGGCCGGGGCGCCGACGCAACAGGTCTTCCCCCAGGGATATCTCCGTCTGTCAGGGCGCGCTTCCACTTGACGAGTGGCGGTTCTCGCGTTCTGCCACCGAGCGCGGTGGCCAGCATGAGTCCGGCACGCACATCGGTGTTCCCTTCGCCCCGGGACGCGACCATTACGAAGCGTTAATTTAGAGGCCAGTGAATTCAATGAACGGTCGGTCTTGACCTGCCAGTGCCGCCCGACGCGTGACTTCAACGCCGGCCGCTCGTATAGAAAGCGAACACCGGCAGACAACAACAACATTATTCCAGTGTGCTGCGTTCGACCGAAGCCACTAAGGTGTTTCCGACAAGTGTGTCTACCCTGTCAGGGAAGATTTCTGGTGCAGTTACCGTGTGTGTTCCATCAGACGTCTCAGAGCTGGAAGTCGATTCATCTGGTCTGTGCCCAAAGGAATGTTTCCAACGGCTCTCCACACCACCAACTGCAAACTTGGGGACTTCTAGCGTCTTATGTTCCGTTAACGAAACAGCTATATTGCTAGCAAAGCTAGGTTACCGACTGATATGATGACGTCATATGCTTGACACTCGTTGCCCAGTTGGTATCCACTTATGTAGAAGCGTCCGGTATGGGAGGAAAACCACGCCACGCTTTAGTCCAACTATTACCGTGCAGTGCCCATGTGGTTAATGCAGCTTAATAAACATTGGCTGCCTTTCAATGCACCTCCAATATTCTACCGACGCCTCTCCGTGACACCTATGTACCTTGACCTAAAATAGACCAAAATGAGGAAGCTTCCACGTTAGTCTATCTGCAGGTTCCTCCAACGAACGTCGTAAAGCCTGGCCTCTGTAGAGTTTACTAAAGATGCATAGTTATTGACATAAACAGCGCACTATGGCTATTTATATAAGTGCACACCAATTAGTCATCATTTACGTATTTGCCAGTGATGTTAGGATGATGTACTCTAAGCAGTTGGAACAAATACAACATGCGGTATGATTCACAATTACATGGTCATCCACGGCCATTAGGCATGTCTCCTCTATTTGGTCTACAAAGTGTGTGCTTCAGCGCATTGCTGGAACATGAGAGTAAAGAAAATGGTTCGGGAATGAATGTATTCCACCTCCACCGATTCCTTTACACCTCTGAAATTAAAAGCCATCATCAGGTACAACGACGCCTAGTGCCAGCCATGCCAGTTTACCGAGCTGCTGGGGCTTCTCCAGACAATAAGGAAAAGCTCGCCGAGCGTCCTCTGTCGGACGCGATACTGTCAGAAGTCAGTGTGCTTCTCACAAACAGTTGGCTCATGCTTCGTACTGGCGGCACCTCGCAGGACCAGGCGGGCAGCGGCCGCGCGCGCGCCTCGCATGTGTGAAACGAGTGACATGCCTGGCGCGTAGCTGTTCTCTCGTCAGATTCCTGCGCGTCCGTCATCGCAGAGGCCATCTCCGGCGGCGGCACCGGCGGCGGCGCGCGTTTTTATCTCCTGCCGCCCGGTGGCTCGCAAACCTGCGCCGGGTGCCGGCGCGCCGCGGCGACGGCGGCGGAGATTTGTGAGCCGCGACGACGACCGTGGGCCGCCGGCGGCGCGCTGTTATCTTCGCGATGGTTCGCCGCCGCCCGGCCGCCCAGAAGAGATCGCCAACAATGCGCGGACACAGCGAGAATACGGGAGCGGCCGCGATGCGGCGGAAGCGCGCGCCGAGGCGCCGGCCGGCGCAGCGGGAAGATGAACGGATATTCTGGCCCTGGCGCGGTGGGAACACAGACTGTGATTCCGGCCAGATGATATAAGTACGGGTGCACATGTCTGCCAGGTGGTAGACATGACGCCGCACGGGGGATCGGGATGGCGAGCCATACTATTGCTGAGCCATTGCAAGGCGATGCAGCATTCCCTCCCGCCACAGTTAGCGACATTTTACGTCACCCCTGACGCCTTGGCTGTAGAGACTTCAAATGACGCTTGTCATCCCCGCTCTCGTCCAGGGGCCGGTTCAAGGGTCGGCGATGCATGCGTTGTTTACCGATTCGTGGAACAAATACGATGTTTAACAGACATGATTTCAGAGAATATTATTTAAAATATACCCTGAAAACATCCATACCTAAAGCAAATAGTTTCCTCTTTCAACCTGACCCATCTTTTCCCCCCAAAAGTGAATTCAAGCACTTCAATGGAATTCAATGGAAAACCCTGCGGAATATTATTCACTTCGCCGACCAGAAAGCTATCTAGATTGCCAGTTTTCTTAGGGATTTAATGCATAGAGTCAACGGAGGTTACGTCAACGGAGGTTTGGAATGCAAGTTGTTCCATACTAATATTTCAATTGAATGTAATAAAAACAAATATACAAATATACACCGTTACCGACTTCTGTATCTGATGAATGTATGTGTCTAAAGCATCAATATTTTGATATTTCATACTTTACGGATACATATTCCAAACCAGAACTGTCATTAACGAGCACCAAAAGTGAACTGAAACTTGTCGAATGTGGTTCCAATTGACTAAAATTGTGCACCTGATTTAGTGCCTAGTAAAAACTACAGCTGATGGTGAAGGTGGAGCACCACGCCCGTCAACAGGTACGACACTGTTCAAAAACGATGTATGTGTATGTGTATGTGTGTAAGTATGTGCATGTGCATGTGCATGTGTGCATGTGTGCGTGTGTGTGTGTGTGTGTGTGTGTGTGTGTGTGTGTGTGTGTGTGTGTGTGTGTTTGTGTGTGTGTTGTGTGTGTTGTGTGTGTGCGTGTGCGTGTGCGTGTGTGTGTGTGTGTGTGTGTGTGTAGTTGGGGATGCTGGGTTGAATGTCGTGTTCACTCATGTAAATATTAAGGGTGAGACCATCAGGTAACTGGTAGGTCTCGCTGCGTTGCTCGAAAACGCATGTTTGGTTGGTGGGGAGGCTGGAAGGATAGGATGCACTCTGAATATTTCAGACTGAACATTAGGGCCACAACCCACCGTTCGGGCGAGTGGGGAAATATTTTGTATTTCCGCATGCATTTGCCAGCATGATTATTCCATTTTTTAAAGCAAAATCCCTATGAGCAAACTAATCAGGAATTCCGATTTCAGCAAGGCTAGCTGACTGCAACTTGGGACGGCCATGTGCACCTGATCAGTTGATCAGTGTGAAGATGCCGTTCCAGTGGTGACGTCAGGAATTTCTTGGGGAGGGGTTGAGTTGATGGAGATGCGAATTGAGGGCCGATTCATCGGCACCATCAGGATCTATTTCGACAGACTGGTGGAGGTGCTGATACAGGATCGTTTTGAGTGTTTGTGTCTGAGAGGGTGAGTTCTTGATTCATACCTGTTAACGGGCAGCTTGCATCAGTGGTTACAGTGCTGATTCAGGGATGCCACGATGGTTTGCTAAGGGTGGTGAAGGTACTAACCCAAGGGTGTCACCAGGAAATTGTGCTAACTTGGGGGGAGGGGCGAATTGTGGAAGTGGTAGATTCATGGAAACTTCCCGACGATCTAGAGGCATTTAAAAAGATCTGTTTATCGGATTCGAAGTGATCGAGAAGCCCAGCTCATTGTGGTCTGTATGTTACTCAGGCGGGATTATTTATTTGATGTTTGTCCATTTTTAGGTTACTCGCGCATCTCCTGGCCCCCTCGTAAATCCAAATGTTGCGCCGCTAGTGCTGGAGATATTGGCCGGCCGTTGGAAATACGGGTTGGAGTACTGACCATGGGTGTTGTTTAATGTACTTTTGAGGGAGCAAGTTCCTGCTCTTAATGTTGGTTCTCCTCCACCATGATTTTAATTATTAACATGTGGGATCTACGGAGCGTGCCCCCAATCAGTTTCGACCTGCCTATTTCCTTCATGCATCGTGCCTTCCCTCCCAATATTTTTTCTTCTTCAGAAATCAGTGCCCCTATTACTGGCCATGGGTAGGGGATATGGACGGCGGCACCAACTGGAGTGCGAGCATGGGACACAGCCACTAGCAGAGTAGTGGAAATATTATCTGAGTCATATTCCAGGTGGCATAAATACCATCATAGTTCAAACCATAGGTTAGACTTCAGTGTGGGCCGTTGGCAAGAGGGTAATGTCTGGTAGCAAATGGTTGTGCTGAAAACCGGACCAGGCCACAATGGTACTCGAGAGCCGTTCTTGACAGCGAACGCCCTTGGCGAGAGAGGCGACATATCCGTGCGTATTCCCACTGGCCGGTTGGCATCTCAGTCCGCATTCCCACTGTTGGGCCGGTATCTTAGCCCGTATACCAGCTGCCAGCTCGGCATCCCAGTCCGTATTCCCACTGCCAGGCCGGCACCCCCATTGGCATTCCCCTTGCCAGGCCGGCGCCCCATTGGCATTCCCCTGCCAGGCCGGCACCCCCATTGGCATTACCCCTGCCAGGCCGGCACCCCCATTGGCATTCCCCCTGCCAGGCCGGCACCCCCATTGGCATTACCCCTGCCAGGCCGGCACCCCATTGGCATTCCCACTGCCAGGCCGGTACCCCATTGGCATTCCCACTGCCAGGCCGGCACCCCATTGGCATTCCCACTGCCAGGCCGGCACCCCATTGGCATTCCCACTGCCAGGCCGGCACCCCATTGGCATTCCCACTTTTCGCCAGGCCGGCACCCCATTGGCATTCCCACTGCCAGTGCGGCCGGCACCCCATTGGCTTTGGGCCGGTACCCCATTGGCATTCCCACTGCCAGGCCGGCACCCCATTGGCATTCCCACTGCCAGGCCGGCACCCCATTGGCATTCCCACTGCCAGGCCGGCACCCCATTGGCATTCCCACTGCCAGGCCGGCACCCCATTGGCATTCCCACTGCCAGGCCGGCACCCCATTGGCATTCCCACTGCCAGGCCGGCACCCCATTGGCATTCCCACTGCCAGGCCGGCACCCCATTGGCATTCCCACTGCCAGGCCGGCACCCCATTGGCATTCCCACTGCCAGGCCGGCACCCCCATTCACATGCTCACTACCGAGTCAGCCACTATCGTATTCCCGCCATGCGGCAGCGTCGCTGGCGGCTTCTTCTGGGCCGTCAGACGACAGGGAGAATCATGCAAACAGATACCTGAGCAGCATAGCCTGAGTCTGCCTGAGCGAGAATTCGTGTCCAAGAGGTCATAAGGACAGCAACTGGAGGTGGCTGGGGACCTTCTGCAATGTTTGGGCATGCTAAGTCTGCAATGTTTGGGAATGCTACGTCTGGCCTGGTGAGCGTTGCATGGAAAGAATAGAATTAACATCGATTTGTCCCAACCCATATTCTTTCTCACCAGGTTGTGTTATTGCAAGAGGAGAGGGAAGAACGTCCAATTAACTTAGAATGACGCATAGTACGTCTAAGTTGATGGCTCCATGTGGCGCCGAGCTCCGTGTTACAGCAGACAGCGTTCACGATGTGACGTCGAGCTTCGTGTTACAACAGCACAGCACTCGAACCAACATTCCTCACTGTGACAGCATTCACGATGTGACGCTGAGCCCCATGCCTCAACAGCAGCACAGCGTTGGCGCCGGCGCTCCTCACTGCGGCGGCGTCCACGACGTCACGGCAGTTTGGCCGCCTGAGCTGCTGGCTGGCGGCCACGAGACCGGTCAGTTATTTGGTCACGCTCCGCCCTGTGCCAGCTCTACCTCGCAGCATGCAGTGAATGACCTCCAGTTGTCACGTGACGTGCTTGCGCATGCGAATCTCGATGCCCCGAATGGTAGATGCGTGGGGCTGAGACGCACTCCCACGGTAGGTGGGTGCTAAGGAAGTCATCTAACGTGACGCGCGTCGGGGTGCTCCTCATTCCAACTAAATCGAAATCAGCCCACCAAAACATGCCATCTAGCAGATTGTGATGAAAAACATGCCATCTAGCAGATTGTGACCTGACGTGACTTGGAATGAAGGTGCCTGTGTTCTTGCGTGATCCCGTCTGTTATTGCGTGATGTTGCCTGTGTTATTGCGTGATCTCGCCTGTGTTATTGCGTGATCTTGCCTGTGTTATTGCGTGATCTTGCCTGTGTTATTGCGTGATCTTGCCTGTGTTATTGCATGATCTCGCCTGTGTTATTGGCGTGATCTTGCCTGTGTTATTGCGTGATGTTGCTTGTGTTATTGCGTGATGTTGCCTGTATTATTGCGTGATCTTGCCTGTGTTGTTGCGTGATCTTGCCTGTGTTATTGCGTGATCTTGCCTGTGTTATTGCGTGATGTTGCCTGTGTTATTGCGTGATGTTGCTTGTGTTATTACGTGATGTTGCCGGTGTTATTACGTGATGTTGCCTGTGTTATTACGTGATCTTGCCTGTGTTATTGCGTGATCTTGCCTGTGTTATTGCGTGATCTTACCTGTGATATTGCATGCTCTTGCCTGTGTTATTGCGTGACCTTGCCTGTGTTATTGCGTGATCTTGCCTGTGTTATTGTGTGATCATGCCTTGAAATTTCCTCACAAAATAAGGATGGTATCTCATGAGCTCCAAATTGATGTCACTCAAAACCAGACAATACCCCAACTCCGCTGTTGGACGGATTTTAACAAGCCACTTTAGCTTTGTCAGAATATATCTTTGCAAGTTAGTATCGGATGCAGTGGGTATGGGGAACACATCCTTCCCTCACCATGGAAAGGTGGCACCCCCTCTAGCCGGCAAAAGACGGCTCTCATATGGTGTTTAAACGCAACCCCAGCACCCGCTGAACAGATTCATTTAGCCAAAGGCGCCCCTTTCAGAAGAAACCGATCCCAAAATACTAGATCGCACTCCCCACCTCCACCCACACTCTCCACCCACGAATTTTTCAGCCGAATGCGCCCTTTTAGGGACACGCAAAGTGATGCCTCTCCGAGTGCATGGTACCCCTTAAAACCAGTGCACCGCCACTGCAGTCTTGAATCCACCACCGCAAGGACTGACGTAGCAAACTTGTTGTCTTCTTATCCAATGTATTCGGCTCGGCGGTGTGATGTAGTCCTATATTGGCCGAAAATCAGCACCCAACAGCACTTACACGGAAAAAAATAACAGGCTATCTTCGAAAAAAAAGTATCAAGTTCCTAATTCCTTGTGCGCGCTGTGTGGCCAACTGCGGGTGCGGCGGCACTGTAAATAGGCCGTGATTCGCGGGGCGGCAGGTGAAGGGGGACCTACAGCACCGTCCCCCTCTCGGAAAGAGGGACAGGTCGGGGGGCGGTCAAGTTGTTCCGGCCCGTGACGTAGCCAAGGCGGTACTTAGCAGCACTTTGCGTGCATCTCAAGCCAAAACGGCCAACATTTGCCACGGCTTTACGCAAGCAGTTTTAATTTTATATAGGCAAATTTGACGCCATACAAATGCCTGAACAATTCTACATACGAATCCGGATCCTTTTTACTTGTATCTCCTCGAAAAAGTATGTTTCCTTGTCAGTAAACGAAAACACTACACAAAACCGTCCGGCCGACTCCCGGAGGGCGGAGCCTAAGTCGTTGCCATGACGACCGGTTGGCCCTCAAGGTCAATCTTGCGCATAGGCTCGACAGAAAAGGAAGCTGTTGTTAAATGAAATTGAATGTTCTTTCTCCTTCTTTGTACTCTCTGTTTCCCGTCTTCCTTTGTTTTCTCGTGTCAGCTGAATATACGGGAAAGTAAATCATGGCATAGTACCATGTGCTCTTTTCTAATGAAAAATTTATTTTCGCGGAATACTCAGTGGCGTAGTAAATTTAATTAGACATGCTGATCTCACCAAGGACCATTTCAAAATTCACAATGCTCCAAAATCGCTTATAAACTCGCATTCATTGGTTAGATTTAGACATGTTGACTTCGTCAAGGACCATTTGGAAATTCATAACAATGCTTCAAAATCCTTCCAAATCTCGAATTCAGAAGTTAGATTTAGGCATTATGATTTCACCAAGGATCATTTAGAAATTCACCGTGCACCGAAATCTCTGAAATCTCCAAAATCTCTTACAATCTCGAATTTATAAGTTAGGTTTAGACATAATTTATGTCATATAAATAATTTAGCGCTCTGGCGAGGAACATACAGTTTCATCAAAATCACACGATGACATTCCCTCGATGATAGCAAAAATAGTCGAAAGTTACTTAGATGGTGTATATTCGGGTACAACCCTTCATGAAGCAATCAAGAATATGCAATTCCAACCAACGGTCGACTTCTAACTGCCTTATTTTATTATCTATGTCGATGTCATGCCCTGCTAGGCATAGGCTTTTTATTTCCAGACGCCTTCAATACGTACAAGAATCAAAAAAGCAAGGCACGACATCGACATAAATAATATAATGAGACAGTGAGAATTCGACCGTTAGTTGGAATTGCTTATGTTTTGTTGTTTGACGAAGGGTTGTACCCGAATATGCACCATCTAAGTAACTCGACTATTTCTGTAACCATCGAGGGAATATCGTCGTGTAATTTTGATTAGATATTGATTTAGCTATGAATCATTAAAACATTCACTAAAGACTTCAAGATCTGTCAAAATCTCAAATTTATGAGTCAAATTTCGGCATTTTGATTTCATCAAGAACCATTTAGAACTTCGCCGGAGAGCTTCAAAAACTCCAAATTTCTCAAAATCATAATTTATAAGTTGAATTTACACATTTTGATTGCACTAAGTACCATTTATAAATTTATCAGGAGGCTCCAACATTTTTAAAATGCACATCCACACAAATATGCGTATGTGATGTTGCAAGTGCAAAAACGTATTGTCACGCGTCAAAGGTATCTGCAGCTGAAAGCTACACTTCAGCATGGGCAATTGCCCTTGACAATACAGTATCAAATATGGGATGCATACATTGCAGCAGGTGTGTTAGTTATTAGGGCTTAAGGGCGCATCGACTACATTGGTCATGTAGCGCCCATAACAATACAACTTACTTACACGTCGATATATCACACATCCTAGCTAGTTAAGCTTGCAGAATAATAGTCGACACAACGAATCGTACATAAAAATAAAACTTCGCAACATTCAACATTTTCAACTTGGTGCATATATTACTGAAAATGATATTTCAGCGAGGTAGTCAAATAGTCGCCCTGATCGAACAATATCCGAGTCGTTGCCTAAAACCTCGCTGAGTGACAAGGACTGAGCACGCCCAAAGTGACGTTTACGCTCCTCCTCGTAGCCGGGACAGGATAGCAAGACATGCCGCACAGATAGGCGGGCGTGACATCTGGGGCAACGTGGCACGTCATCACCAGTTAGCAAGTAAGAGTGAGTGGCATATGTATGTCCAATTCTCAAGCGACACAGTGCCACCTCATCTCGCCTGATCCTACGCGAGCACGAACTCCATTTTCCGAGGAGATTCTTGATCGTCTTCAACTTGTTGTCGGGTATTGCGTTCCACGAGCCTTGCCACTTTGTGAGCATAAAGTCAGAAATGGTTCGAAAGTGGTCACGGGCAGGGAGTGGTAGAGTTCGTGAACATGGAGCTTGCGTCGCGCGTTTTGCAGCAGCATCAGCAAGGTCATTTCCTGGGATGCCCAAGTGACTCGGGATCCAACATAGCACCACTCTTTTACCTGTCTGGTACACACTGGTGAGACGAGTTAAGATGTCACGTAAAATGGGGTTTGACGGATTGTGTGTCCTCAACGCCAAAAGGCTACTTAAAGAATCCGTCAAAATAATGTGGAGTAGATGATCTGATACTTCGATGAAACAGATAGCTTTCAGAATGGCAATCAGCTCGGAAGAATACACAGAAGCATGTGCTGGAATGGAAAAGCTTCTCACCACAGTACCTGTAATAAAAGCGCTGCCTACGCCGGTCTCAGTTCTGGATCCATCGGTGTATGTTGGAACAAATCCAGTATAACATTCAATGTGTTCCATGGCAATTGCTCTGAATTCATGTGGTGTAATATCGGATTTCTTTGTGTAGGCGAGGGAGGTGTCAACTTCCGGTGTGATCAGTTCCCAGGGAGGCGTTGAAATGTGCTCAGTCCGTCTAACTCCCTGGAGCCGGAGACCGCTGAGACCGGAGCTGCAGCAGGTGTGCACATATCTGGAGACAAGTTACCTTTCTTAATCTCACTCAATAAGCACGAAACTAAAATGAAACACAAGTGCACCTAGTTCCAATGCGGTAAACTTTTCAAACACATCAACTTTTCAAATCAAGGACGTTAAGTTTCTGACGCGTGTGCGGCACGCGTGGTATTTGTTCCCAATACGCGGAAGCTACAGGTCGCATTTGATTGGCTGACGGGCCTGCGGCGTGACGTCATTATCTCTATTACCTAGAGTGCATCACCTGTTACCTCCATTCGTTGCGTCGGCGGAAATTTGAATTCGTCTCGTTTAGCAACGGATGCGTATGGTCTGAGTCCCCTTGAAGCTGTAAGAGACTGAATTGTGAGAGAAAGATACTTGGAAGAAGCCAGTGTAATTGTTCAAGCAACCCTAACCTGAACCGGCGATCTTTTACTTTAGCACGTGGGTACACCGCGTGAGGTAGACACAAATGATGTAAGTAACTATAATGTTTTTTTTTCCAAAGGATAAAAAATCCGTGGTGCTAAAATCAAACTCCACTGCAATCCTGGATTGAAATATTCTATTCTATGCGAGAAACGTGTACTTTTTTGTTCATAACTGCTTCACCAGCACTTGTAAGCCATCGGTTAGCAAGCCTCGGGTATTTTATCCTTTTGAAAAAAGAACACTAATCGCTGCAGAATATTTCCCTTATGTATCATAACCAAACCAAACCTAACCATGCCACTTCAAAACCATTCAAATTTCCACCGACGCGACGAAGAGTTAACAGGTGATGCACTCTGGGTACCAGAGATAATGACGTCACGCCTCAGGCCTATCAACCAATCAAATGCGCCCGGTAGCTTCCGCGTATTGGGAAAAAAAATCACGCGTGCGGCACTATATCATCAATTGCCAGGAATATGCTAGGTTTGAATATTATACTAAACGATTTCGTAATCCGCCAGATATCTACCGCATTCTAGTAGTATATCACATATTCTAGCATATGACGTCACCAAGGCACGGAGATACTAGATCTGAGAATCTACTAAACTTGGGTGTACCCGTTCTTTAATATACACTGGGACAAGCATGCCGCCCATCAGATGCCCGCTGATTGTGGGCATCGACCCACCGACCGGCCGGGACCCCAGCAGAACGCCACGCCCGCGTCCGAGCACAGCCTACGGTGCCCGGTGGTGACCGGTGCGAAGTGACTCTCCCCCACAGCACTTCCCCGTCCGGAGGTGACTCTCGGCCCCGTCCGGAGGTGACTCTCCACACCACGGCCCCGTCCGGAGGTGACTCTCCACACCACGGCCCCGTCCGGAGGTGACTTCTCCACACCACGGCCCCGTCCGGAGGTGACTCTTCCCCACACCACGGCCCCGTCCGGAGGTGACTCTTCCCCACACCCCGGCCCCGTCCGGAGGTGACTCTTCCCCACACCCCGGCCCCGTCCGGAGGTGACTCCACACCACGGCCCGTCCGGAGGTTCCTCTTCCACACACCACGGCCACGTCCGGAGGTGACTCTCCACACCACGGCCACGTCCGGACGTGACTCTCCACAGCACTGCCCCGTCCGGAGGTGACTCTCCACAGCACTGCCCCGTCCGGAGGTGACTCCACACCACGGCCACGTCCGGAGGTGACTCTCCACACCACGGCCACGTCCGGACGTGGCTCTCCACAGCACTGCCCCGTCCGGAGGTTCCTCTTCCCCACACCACGGCCACGTCCGGAGGTGACACCACACCACGGCCACGTACGGCGGACTGACGGCCCTCACAGGCGGCCCCCGGACACCGGTAACGCACCGTTGCCCCACTCGAGCCGAGCGCCTGGGACCGACTCGGGTTCGCCGAGCTCCTGCTCAGTACGCCCGCCGACGGTCAGCCTGGACCGCCTCCAGCTCAGATCGAAGACGCGGCACCGGCAATTCACTGCCACGCCCGCACCTCGCGCGGCCAATGCTGCCCTTTCAGCGTCTCCGGTTCACGTCTAGGCTTGTGGCTGTGGCTATGGCTGTGGTTGGGACGTTTCCGACGGTGTGGGTTCAGTCGACGTCTCGACTCTTGGTATTTATGACATGTGGCTGCATCTGAAGATTATTTTTTGTCACCTCTCCCCAATGCCCACTACATATTACCTCGTGGAGGAGCAAAGTAAACCAAAACTCTAAAAGTTTGGAAGATGTCCCCCACCCACCCCACGCCTTCGGTGGTTTACGACCACGCAACTTTGACTGGCTGCTCCCGCGAGATCTGAACACATTGTTGTTTGACGTCACTCCTCGTTAGGTAAGGATGGTAAATGCTTTCTAACGAGCATGATATGATTCCGCACCAGGTAGCGAACCTTAGTACTCTCCAGCCGGTAATGTACGCTCCACACCAAGCATGCTCGGTCGAACAATAAAGCACGCTTCCCCAACAATTAAGTTTGAAGGGACGTCGTCACACTAATAACCTCCTCCCGGTGCGGTGCCAAATCGCCTTCAACATATTCCTCCATGCACCTCACCAGAGTATGATATTAATCTGTTGACATGTGTGGCCTCACACCGGCGTTACGCCGGCACACTATACCGCCAAACTCGGCGCTCTCCAGTGCTACAGTAGCATGTGTGCTCGTCACAGCTGTCACTCTCGCCCTCGCCGTCGTGTGTCAGACTGATTGGTTCAACTGAACAAGCTTTATAGAAACTGTCCGCTCGCATGCAACTTATCCCAGAACTGCACTACCGTGCTGGGGGCCTGACATGGTGCACTGTGGTGGTGGAGTGCCTGACATGGTGTGCTGTGGTGGTGGAGTGCCTGGCATGGTGTGCTGTGGTGGTGGAGTGCTTGACATGGTGTGCTGTGTTGGTGGAGTGCCTGACATGGTGTGCGGTAGTGGTGGAGTGCCTGACGTGGTGTGATGTAATGGTGGAGTGCCTGGCATGGTGTGCTGTGGTGGTGGAGTGCCTGACATGGTGTGCGGTAGTGGTGGAGTGCCTGACGTGGTGTGATGTAATGGTGGAGTGTCTGACATGGTGTGCTGTGGTGGCGGAGTGCTTGACATGGTGTGCTGTGATGGTGGAGTGCCTGACGTGGTGTGCTGTGGTGGTGGAGTGCTTGACATGGTGTGCTGTGTTGGTGGAGTGCCTGACATGGTGTGCGGTAGTGGTGGAGTGCCTGACGTGGTGTGATGTAATGGTGGAGTGCCTGGCATGGTGTGATTTGGTGGTGGAGTGCCTGACGTGGTGTGATGTAATGGTGGAGTGTCTGACATGGTGTGCTGTGGTGGTGAAGTGTCTGACATGGTGTGCTGTGGTGGCGGAGTGCCTGACATGGTGCGCTGTGGTGGTGGAGTGGCTCCGTGATGACGCGGCACCGTGGTGAAAGCCGTCTACAATAATGACACTCGCTCTGCTGCGGGATCGCCACAGGCCCGCTTGAAGCGAGAGTTCAGGCATCCCGATTTGCGTTGGCTGCGCTCTGGGAACTTGGCTGCAGCCGACACATCCGCTGCAGCCGACACATCCAACACATCCGCTGCAGCCAACACATCAACTGCAGCCGACACATCCGTTGGCGTCGACACATCCGCTGCAGCCGACACATCCGTTGCAGCCGACACATCCGCTGCAGCCGACACATCCGCTGCGGCCGACAGATCCGCTGCAGCCGACACATCCGCTGCGGCCGACAGATCCGCTGCAGCAGACATATCCGCTGCAGGCGATACATCCACTGCACCGCACATCCGCTGCCGTCGACAAATATCGCTGCCGTCGACACATCCGCTGCCGTCGACACTTCCGCTGCCGTCGACACATCCGCTGCAGCCGACACATCGCTGCAGCCGACACATCCGCTGCAGGCGACACATCCGCTGCGTACGGCATGCACTGCGCAGCTAGAGACAGATCTTACATGGAATCTTTGGAGGGGTGGGGGTAGGTTCCTGGGAGTCAAAGTTTTCGAGTGGAACAGAAAATTGCATCCAATTTCAAACACGTCCTCAAATTCGGAGGTATGCGAAAATGTGGGTGAGTTCAAATATACATGGCATCATCTAATTGTGCTTATCATTTACGAAAATTGCATTTAGCTCTATCTCTTCCTCTGAAAGTCGGCGTCTCGAGATCAAGGCAATCAAAGGCGCAACCAGGGGAGCGCCCTCATCATTATCACCACCAGCAATCTAAAATACACAATTCGAACGAAAAATTCTGAGATTTTCACCACGCAAAGCTAAATATGTTTCATGCGCTTCGCGCGCCAAACGCGTTCTCTGGTTCAAAATATTTTTTTTGGTCGAGCTCCCCTTAAGAAGATACTGGCTGCCCCACTGAAGATAATGCCCCCATACCCAAACCGTGTGGAGATGTGATGTGCTTGGCGTGAGCTTAGCACTGTGCAGACGTGCTTGCGTGGCATCTGGACAACGCAGTGTCAAAGGCAGCCGGAACATTCAGGATGTTATCCACATCAAGTCAAAATCAGTGAACTGGTGTATGTCTGTATCACTAACTCATATGCGGTAGTAAAGTGCATTGAAAGCATACATTGGAGAGGAAGAGTGACGTGCCGATGGACTACCGCTCCGGTGTCTGCCAGGGCCGTCCCCCGCTCCGGTGTCTGCCAGGGTCGTCCCTCGTCCGGTGTCTGCCATGGCCGTCCCCCGCTCCGGTGTCTGCCAGGGTCGTCCCCTGCTCCGGTGTCTGCCAGGGCCGTCCCCCGCTCCGGTGTCTGCCAGGGTCGTCCCTCGTCCGGTGTCTGCCATGGCCGTCCCCCGCTCCGGTGTCTGCCAGGGTCGTCCCCCGCCCCGGTGTCTGCCATGGCCGTCCCCCGCTCCGGTGTCTGCCAGGGTCGTCCCCCGCTCCGGTGTCTGCCATGGCCGTCCCCCGCTCCGGTGTCTGCCAGGGTCGTCCCCTGCTCCGGTGTCTGCCAGGGTCGTCCCCTGCTCCGGTGTCTGCCAGGGCCGTCCCCCGCTCCGGTGTCTGCCAGGGTCGTCCCCTGCTCCGGTGTCTGCCAGGGTCGTCCCCCGCTGCGGTGTCTGCCAGGGTCGTCCCCCGCTCCGGTGTCTGCCAGGGTCGTCCCCCCCTGCTCCGGTGTCTGCCAGGGTCGTCCCCTGCTCCGGTGTCTGCCAGGGTCGTCCCCCTGCTCCGGTGTCTGCCAGGGCCGTCCCCTGCTCCGGTGTCTGCCAGGGTCGTCCCCTGCTCCGGTGTCTGCCAGGGTCGTCCCCCGCTCCGGTGTCTGCCAGGGTCGTCCCCCGCTCCGGTGTCTGCCAGGGTCGTCCCCCACTGCGGTGTCTGCCGGGGTCGTCCCCTGCTCCGGTGTCTGCCAGGGCCGTCCCCCGCTTCGGTGTCTGCCAGGGTCGTCCCCCGCTCCGGTGTCTGCCAGGGTCGTCCCCTGCTCCGGTGTCTGCCAGGGTCGTCCCCTGCTCCGGTGTCTGCCAGGGCCGTCCCCCGCTCCGGTGTCTGCCAGGGTCGTCCCCCCTGCTCCGGTGTCTGCCAGGGCCGTCCCCCGCTCCGGTGTCTGCCAGGGCTGACGGCTAGGTACCCAGCCAGAGTCCTGTTCCGCGTGGTCGGCTGCTGGCTGTCCCATGCTGCACAGTGCACACGCGAGCAACTCTCGTTCCCACCAGCAGCGTCTGCATGGACGGCCGACGATGGCGCCGGGAGAGGGGAGGGGCTCCTGCCGTTCCTCTCCCACCCTCTGCCTTCAGCACGGGTCTCCCACCTGGCAGTGCAGCCGTGGCCCTGACGGCACTGACCACCGGCGCGGCGGTAGCCAGCTCCGTCTCCCCCGACTACAGCGATGCCCGCCGCCGTCGGGAGAGGAGTCGGACCTGCACTGCGAGCATCGTGTCCGCCCGTGCGGTGGGTGGACTTGGGTCGTGTCGGCCCGGCCGGCCGAGATCGCCGCCGGTCTCCGCGGCCAACGGTCGACCAGCGACGCCGGCGTGCCATGGCTCAGTGGCGCCAAATGCCTCACTGCGTCGCCAGCGTCCCAGCAGCCGGATCGTTCACCTGCACCTACGGCGCAGTTTGCATACTGACGGCGCAGTTGGCGCACTGACGGCGCAGTTGGCGCACTAACAGCGCAGTTGGCGCACTGACGGCGCAGTTGGCGCACCAACAGCGCAGTTGGCGCAAGGTGGCGCAGTTGACGCACCGATGGCACAGTTGGCGCCGTTGGCGCAGTTGGTACACGGTGGCGCCGGCGCGGCGCACTCTTGATCGGGCTGCCGGGCGCAGCCGGAACGATCGACTTTTTTCTCGGCGTCCGCCGACTTGGAGACTTGAATTACGACGGTGGGTACAACGGATGAGGGATGCGCTAGGCCGACGAGCTGCCGCGGTCGGCGCCGGACGGCACCCTAATGGACGCTAATTGTCCATTCCAGATTTATCTCATGAATCGGTGAGCACCCGCCACAGGTTGTTTTGTTTCACAGCCGAGTCGGGCGCAGGCAAACACTGGCGCAGCCATTCCGACGGACCCGTCGGCGGCTGCATAGGTGTGCGTTGTTGCCGAGTGGTGTAGGGTGGTGCCAAGTGATATGGGGTGGTGCCGAGTGGTGTGAAATGGTGCTGGATGGCGTAGAATGGTGACAGATGTTGTTGGATAGTGTGCGGTAGTGTCGAGAGGTGGGTGTAGTGCTGGGTGGTGTACGATGGTGCCGAATAGTGTAAACCTCCTCATCCAAGCCAACTGCATGGGCTGTTCTACCACCACTTCATCCCCCAGAAATTGAAACGTTAGAATGGCAGCTTGATTTCGAAGTGGATCAACTCCACGAAAGAACTCCACATTGCTAGATTCGCTGGAGCCGGTCAGAACTCTTCCGACGAGTCCTTTGTGATGACTGGAGGTAACTGGAGCGGCCGGACGACTGGTGACTGGAGGAGTGGTCACTGGAGGTGACTGGTGGTTACTGGTGGTGACTGGAGGCGACTAGTGGTGACTGGTGGTGACTGTGGGCGACTAGTGGTGACTAGTGGTGACTAGTGGTGACTAGTGGTGACTAGTGGTGACTAGTGGTAACTAGTGGTAACTGGTGGTGACTGGTGGTTACTGGTGGTGACTGGAGGCGACTAGTGGTGACTGGAGGTGACTGGTGGATACTGGTGGTGACTGGAGGTGACTGGTGGATACTGGTGGTGACTGGAGGTGACTGGAGGCGACTAGTGGTGACTGGTGGTGACTGGGGGCGAATAGTGGTGACTGGAGGTGACTGGTGGTGACTGGAGATGACTGGAGGTGACTAGTAGTGACTGGTGGTGATTGGAGGTAACTGGTGGTGACTGGAGGTGACTAGTGGTGACTAGTGGTGACTGGTGGTGACTGGTGGTGACTGGTGGTGACTGGTGGTGACCGGTGGTAACTGGAGGTGACTGGAGGCGACTAGTAGTGACTGGTGGTGACTGGTGGTAACTGGAGGCGACTAGTGATGACTGGAGGTGACTGGTGGTGACTGGAGATGACTGGAGGTGACTAGTAGTGACTGGTGGTGACTGGAGGTGACTGGTGGTAACTGTAGGTAACTGGAGGCGACTAGTGGTGACTGGTGGTGACTGGTGGTGACTGGTGGTAACTGGAGGTGACTGGAGGCGACTAGTGATGACTGGAGGTGACTGGAGGTGACTGGAGGCGACTAGTAGTGACTGGAGGCGACTAGTGGTGACTGGAGGTGACTGGTGGTGACTGGTGGTGACTGGTGGTAACTGGAGGTGACTGGAGATGACTGGAGGTGACTGGACGGCCAGACGACTGGTAATGACGGATGGCGCGTACAAACTCTGAATAATGAATCGTGAGGAATGGTTACGCCACTCATACACGGTGGGGTGGTGACGAGTGGCTTCGGCTAGGCCCGGGCGTGGCGCGCTGGTTACGGTGACAGTGACTACGCCAGTCTACACCAGGTGGTGACGGGTGGTGACTGATGGCAACAGGTAGGCCCGGCCCCGGGCGGGGCGCGCTGGGTATGGTGATGCAGGGCGGCGCAGCATGATTTTCGACAACGTTAGATGTTTTATGTAGGAGTGACACGCGTATATTTTAACGGCTTAGCTAAGGAGTGACTGCATAGCGAGATAAGATGATTATCAACAACGTCATCGGCACTGTTATCGGCAAGCAGCAGAAGAGAACTGAGAGGAGTAGGGCTCAGAGAACATAAAAGTGCATTTTAGGTTTCCTGATCCCACTTGCACAGTTCAGGAAAAACTGCCTGCATTTTCTTACCATAGGAGAGTATCTCCTCGTTTCAGTCTTCAACCGCCACACTTATAATGTGACTTCACACGGCGTGGTTCGCAATGTCATATGGTGATGAATAACTACCACCAAGTGGTCACAGCAGTATGCAAATTGCCATTGACTGTGCAAATTGCAACACCAATGGGCACATAACGCTAAAAACCCGCCGAGGGGCAAGATCGCCTGGCAAATTAGCGCTTAATGCGTCCTATTTGGGTGCAGTGCACGTAATGTCAGTATACTGTGTGCTTATGATCAGATGCGGAACTTCTCCAAAACGATTTGGAGGGGTCGATGCGTGGAGGCAATGGTATTGAGTCGGCTGGGGGAACTAGGTCCATAAAGTCCCATCTTAAATCCGAAAGTAATGGGAGGCCTCACGTCAGCTCTGGAGAGGGGAGTGGCTTCAACCTACCCAAAAGTATACAAAACTTCACGTCAGTCTATGGCACGATGTCAACTGCGCAGTGAATGGGCTCACTCTTACCTTGTTCCCTCGTCCTAAACAGCAAGCTCGGCAGCAGTCGCTGGAGCAACTTCTCCTACGTCGGGTCACACAGCTGGTCGGCGGGTTGTCTACAAATGAATATATCAAAGTGTGCATGTGTACGGTCGTTGTACATTGGTGTTCACGGGACGACAGCCAAGCTCCCTAAGCCCCGTAGGATAAGTCTATCGGCTATTTAGCAGTGGCGCAGATAACGGGCGACACTGTTCCCCGAAACACTGGCACTAGAAGAGTTTGTTTTCATCCAACCCCCTCATTCATGCACAATTATAAAAGCCTCGTGGGTGTGTTCCAACCGGTTTCACAGACATCCGGTGCAGCAGGCATCTCGCCTGTACGGATCGTTTGCCATTTGCAGTGCTTACAACCGGGAAAACGAGTAGGTACCAGCTGGCCGGCTCCGGTCAAGTTTTGTTGCTTCTTTTTAACTTTCTTCTTTTGACAGTTTCTCTTTAACCTCTGCTAAATTTGCCCGACCGACCGTCATGGCCTTCCGCAAAATCAGGCGTTGGTGTCGCCGTGTTTTCTGCGATGTTCTGCCAACGCGCCAATACTGTGCCAACCTGATGGAGAGTGGAGTGGTGCATGTATCGCCGAGGTGCCGCTGCACTCTGTACGATGCCGTCCGACTTCGGAAAGTGCCATCGAATTCCAAACGGTGCCATCCGACACGAAACTGTGCCGTCAGACTCCAAGCGGTGCCGTCGGAGAGCGAAAAGTGCCATCGAACTCCGAACGGTGCCGCCACACTTCGAACAGCGACACCGAATGCACTTTCAAGTCGACGTCCGCCCGACGGCGCCGCCCCGTCGTGACGAGAGCGCGCCGCGCGACACGGACGCCTATTGCCGGCCGCCGGTGCTGCCACGACGGCCCGCCCCGGCGGCCCGCCCACGCCGTTCCGCTCCACATACGTGTGACGGCGACCGGCTCTGCCGTCTCGTCACGTATGCAGGTGGGCGGGGCCGGTATCTCACGGACAACTCTCCATCAGCTCATCCAGCAGCCCGCCTCTCGGCGTGCGTGCGTGCGTGCGTGTGTGTGTGTGTGTGTGTGTGTGTGTGTATGTGTGTATGTGTGTATGTGTGTGTGTGTGTGTGTGTGTGTGTGTGTGTGTGTGTGTGTGTGTGTGTGTGTGTGTGTGTGTGTGTGTGTGTGCGCGTGTGAGTGCGTGTGTGCGTGTGTGAAGATTCCCAGCGCGGTCGATCGGTCGCCTTTCCGGCTGGCCGCGACACAGAGGCCGCCGCAGAGGTGGCTGGTCCTTCCGCAGAGTCCACCGCGTGACCGCATAGCTGAGCCGACTCCCGAAGGACGGCCGGCCATGTCGGCCTGGCCGCAGGCTCGGCTCGGCTCGGCCCGGCCCGGCCCGGCTCGGCCCGGCCCGGCCCGCAGTCAGAATGACAAGTAGCGGAGAGAGCCACTCTCTCGCCGCCGAGCCGACGGTGTGCTGCCCCCCCCCCCCCCCACTACACTCCATCCACGTGAACCGGCCACTAATGAATGCAGCTTCCTCGTGGTCCTACGCCATGGTTTTTATATGGATCCTGAGTAGCTGAAAGCATGTTGCATTTTGATCCATGCGCCGAGGCCTCTTACAGTGTAAGTGGCATCATACACATCCGCCCACATGTGCCTTTGGGTGGAGTGCTATATGTATTAAAGGCGAGAGGACTCGAGCCCCTACCCCCTCTCTAGCATTTTACCCTTTAACCATTAGGCATACGGACACGGGCGCAACTATGAGAATGTGACGGTGGCTAATATATTTTTAAGGGCCCCAACATGTACTCCCAAATTTGCAATGTCCTCCGTATGTCGACCATTATCATTTGGCAAGGCATGTTTTTATAGACTATTATAATTCTTTGAAATATGATTAGTTTCTCTCTCCCTCTATTTCACTCTACTCTTATCAGTTCTTGATTCTAGGTTTCTGTCGATGGCTCCATCGGGTGATGCCTATGAGGGACGAAAGCATAGTGGTATAGGAAGTAAGCAATTATTGGAACGGCGGAATGGGCTGAAGAGGCCACTCTTTCCATTAATGTTGATTGGCTTCATGCTTAAGAAGAAAAGTATTTTCATGCAATATGCAAGTACGTTAGCACTGGAGCAAATAAATGGACGCCTATATGTCTGCCGCATTGATTCCTACCCCCATGGACGACGTCCATTTTTCCCCATCTTTCCGTGGATGCCAAATGTGTAATGATATAGTTCATGAAAAGTGTGGCCTGCGCCTCTTTCACGTCCTGAACGACAAAGCCATCACCACCGTGTCTACTACCAGAGACACAACCGAGGGTTGATGCAGAAGAGATATAAATTTCGGTCACCGATACCAACTACCCCCCCCCCCCCAGTAATATGGCACGTTTATCATGAACAAACAAAAAACGAAATATGACCTGTGTCAGAGCGTAGCCTGATTGTGAACCACAAGAGTCACCTTATATAAAAATATCCAGCGGACACCCAAAGATTTATCTTCTGAGAAGGCGCGAACAATGGATCTGGAAAATAATTCCGAGCGATCAAAGGTAGAGTCACGTTTTTGTTTGTCCCTTTTCCCCACCGGTACCTATCATGTCTGCAATACAAACTCCTTATTCGGAGTACGAATGTGCATGGTGGATAAGTATTCGAGAGACACTTCAATGTCCAGCGGCAGACTACATGTGGACATGGCATACAGTAGTGTTTCAAAATGCATAAGCCTAGGGAGAAACAGGCATCTAACAGCTTTTCTTGCATTACTTATGATGTTCTTATGTCATCTACAAAGGATAAAATGAAGGCATGGTTGGGATTCATTGATTGCTCCCAACGGTTTTCCTTTTGAATCAAGACCAAGTAGACCTAACGGACGTTTCATGGGCATCTCCAAGTCTTCCCCAACCTGTTTGACATATGGAACCTTATTCAAAGCCTTTGATGCGAATTTTTTTGGAGGCCCAGATAGAAATTTTGGGCGACCCAACACGATCTTGATGGACACTGACTCGATTCTTGACTGGCGGGTCACCGCTCTCTCAGGGGGCCTCCAGTTACCATTGATGTGACCCAGCGTGGAAGAAGGACAAATTTTGGCGCGAGAAGTGTGCCGAAGTGGGGCCTCCGGCACAACGGGGCTAGGCCCCCTTAACAACCTGGGTGCGCTACTGCCTTCAGGAGTGCACTAAATCAAATTGAGTTCGAAACCGTTTGATCTCCCCCTCCCCCATCAATGTAGAAAAGTTTCGCTCCTGCGTATGTCCCTCACATTTGTATCGACAAACTCGTAAACAGCATTCATTAGCAGAGTCGGCATTTAATGGAAGGTGCAAGGCCGACGGTGAGCTGCAGTCTCCGGTGCTGCCTTGCTGTTCTGCGCAGACGACATGCAGTCTCCGCGATGCCGGACCAGTGCTCGTACGTCATTCTCGATAAATGACAGGAAGTTCTCACCGTGATCGCAATCCGATGTCTGGTGCAGCCTCAGCACGGCTCGACAAGCTCCGACATTAAGTGCAAGAGAAAAGTGTGCCAATCGGTACCGATCGGACAGTGATGCGGCCTACACAGTCAGCTGTCAGCCTATGTCTGTGCCGGCAGCCCTCATGCCACGCCATCAAGCAGCTTCGGCAGCCGCTCCATCAATTTATAACATGTGGAGCACACCGAAGCGGCATAAAATGTACTTCAGCTGTCTGTCCTGGAAAAACGTCTGGAATACTGAACAGAGGCGGGAAGCCAGAGCCAGACCACATCGATACCGTCCAATGCTGTAGCAGATCTAGGGCAGGGAAATAATGCTGCACCATCATGTTTCCGTGAAAACGTGGAGGGACAAGCAGTCACTTGGGAAATGTTCCGGTGGGATAAACATCCTCACTGAGCACATCCAACATGTCTTGCTCTCCCAACCGAAAGGAAGTACACGCCTTCCCACCGCCCTTCAGCTCAAAACGACTTCCCACCGCCCTCCAGCTCAATACGCCTTCCCACCGCCTTCCAGCTCAATACGCCTTCCCACCGCCATCCAGCTCAATACGCCTTCCCACCGCCATCCAACTCAATACGCCTTCCCACCGCCATCCAGCTCAATACGCCTTCCCACCGCCCTCCAGCTCAATACGCCTTCCCACCGCCCTCCAACCCAATACGCCTTCCCACCGCCATCCTACTCAATACGCCTTCCCACCGCCCTCCAGCTCAATACGCCTTCCCACCGCTCTCCAGTTCAAAACGCCTTCCCACCGCCCTCCAGCTCAATACGCCTTCCCACCGCACTCCCACCGCCCTTATTTCTCAATGCAACCGCTAGATTTAACAGCTTGTCGAGTTTTGTTAAAATCCGACCAGCTGTTCGGCTCTGTCTGACCCCCTATTTGAAAGTTGGCTGGATTCACCAGTGATCCGATGTATACATGTATGTGCCGCGCTATGTTTTGCTGGCTCCCGACCAGCGGCGGTGCGTGTGGCACCATGTTCTGCTGGCTCCCGACCAGCGGCGGTGCGTGTGGCACCATGTTCTGCTGGCTCCCGACCAGCGGCGGTGCGTGTGGCACCATGTTCTGCTGGCTCCCGACCAGCGGCGGTGCGTGTGGCACCATGTTCTGCTGGCTCCCGACCAGCAGCGGTAATTGTGGCGCCATGTTCTGCTGGCTCCCGACCAGCGGCGGTGCGTGTGGCGCCATGTTCTGCTGGCTCCCGACCAGCGGCGGTGCGTGTGGCGCCATGTTCTGCTGGCTCCCGACCAGCGGCGGTGCGTGTGGCGCCATGTTCTGCTGGCTCCCGACCCGTGACGGTGCGTGTGACACCATGTTCTGCTGGCTCCCGACCAGCGGCGGTGCGTGTGGCGCCATGTTCTGCTGGCTCCCGACCCGTGACGGTTCGTGTGGCACCATGTTCTGCTGGCTCCCGACCAGCGGCGGTGCGTGTGGCACCATGTTCTGCTGGCTCCCGACCCGTGACGGTGCGTGTGACACCATGTTCTGCTGGCTCCCGACCAGCAGCGGTGCGTGTGGCACCATGTTCTGCTGGCTCCCGACCAGCGGCGGTGCGTGTGGCGCCATGTTCTGCTGGCTCCCGACCCGTGACGGTGCGTGTGACACCATGTTCTGCTGGCTCCCGACCAGCGGCGGTGCGTGTGGCGCCATGTTCTGCTGGCTCCCGACCCGTGACGGTACGTGTGGCACCATGTTCTGCTGGCTCCCGACCAGCGGCGGTGCGTGTGGCACCATGTTCGCTGGCTCCCGACCAGCGGCGTCTGGCCATGTGCTGCTGGCTCCCGACCCGTGACGGTGCGTGTGACACCATACTCTGCTGGCTCCCGACCCGTGACGGTGCGTGTGGCACCATGTTCTGCTGGCTCACGACCTGTGACGGTATGTGTGGCACCATGTGCTGCTGGCTCCCGACCAGCGGCGGTACGTGTGGCACCATGTGCTGCTGGCTCCCGACCAGCGGCGGTGCGTGTGGCACCATGTTCTGCTGGCTCCCGACCAGCGGCGGTACGTGTGGCACCATGTTCTGCTGGCTCCCGACCAGCGGTGGTATGTGTGGCACCATATGCTGCTGACTCCCGACCAGCGGCGGTACGTGTGGCGTCATATGCTGCTGACTCCCGACCAGCGGCGGTACGTCGACCTCACCACGGCAGCCGTTCCAAGAGGCCGGCGGCTCTGTCCAGCGGCGGCCGGCGGCCTTTGTAAGCCGGGGCCACAAGGTCACTGGCGCCGAGCCCCATAGCCGCCGCCGGCGACCGCACCCCCCCCCCCCTCCCGGCGTGCCGGTGATCAGCGTACAGTATACTTACGCATGCGTCAAGTGAGCTGGTGGGGCGTCCTTTGAGGCGAGGTTGCATGAGATAGCATGAACAATTTCATGTATGTCCAGCCGCCGGTTCGGACGGACCAAACCGGCTCGGGCCGTTCAGTTAGTTGCATGCTAGGTAACACAGAAATTTCACGCAATACAGTATTTCCATTTGTACAGTAATTGGACTGTGTTATTATAATGCCGATAACACAATGACACTAAATTTTCTGAACACACAAGATCGTTTTTTGTCTACGTTTGAAACACTTGGACACTTGGTTTGGTCGTGGGTGGTGGCTTGGTCGTGGGTGGTGGCTTGGTCGTGGGTGGTGGATTGGTCGTGGGTGGTGGATTGGTCGTGGATGGTGGATTGGTCGTGGGTGGTGGATTGGTCGGGTGTGGTGGATTGGTCGGGCGTGGTGGATTGGTCGGGCGTGGTGGATTGGTCGGGCGTGGTGGATTGGTCGGGCGTGGTGGATTGGTCGGGCGTGGTGAATTGGTCGGGCGTGAGGGACGGCCATGGTTCACAATTAACATGCTCCTCGGGAGTGCTTGCCCCCCCCCCCATGGACGAAAGCCAAGCACTTCCGCCGCCCATGGCTGTCGAGTTAGTGCATATTGGTGTGTCATGACCCCTCAATGTTGGCTAGCTTCCCATCCCCAATAAGCTTAATTCTACATGGCATACTACAAGGTATGAGGGAACCCCTTCCCCAGCCGAGTTTGGTATTCCCATTACCCCCATATAGGGCCCCCACCTCCCAAGGAATTTAATGAATTTCTACCCTTACTCTCACCATTCGTAAGTCTCTCATCCACTTCTCACACCCCTCCCCTCCTCCCGCGTCTACGCACCCATTCACGGCCGGCTCGATGGTGCCTATGGTGCCAGTAAAAGTCGCTGTTGCCCGCGGGCGGTCGAAGCCTCTGCGCGAGCATGGGCCGGTCAGTGTAGATATGGTGCGAGTTTCACCGCGCCATATTTACGCAGGGTAAACCGCCGATAGCGTTCACCGCTCGCAATGCTGTCGCGCGGATTTTCGTTGATTCGATAAGCGGCCGGAATGCAACGATTCTGGTCCGACGGGCGTCGATCTGGCGTCACACCACCTCGGAGCGGGCCGGTGGAAGGTGACATAGCTCTCGGCGCCGCGGCATCGCCGCCCACGCAGAAGATACTTCGCGTCGCCGCCCTACGCAGAACACCACCAAGCAGGGGTGGAGCTTTGCATACCTTTGACGGGACCCGAGGGCCCTCAGATCTAGCATGGGATAGTTAACATGGGATTCATATGGATTGCCTCCACACCGATTTGGGTCACAAATTTTATTCGATGCACTGTCTCTCACTCCAATAATAATGGTAAAGTTCTGCGACTGCCAGCGGGTGTGGTCTCTGAATCGACCGGTCTGCCTGTCTGGGAGGTATATATATATATATATATATATATATATATATATATATATATATATATATATATATATATATATATATATATATATATATATATATATATATATATATATATTATTATATATATATATATTACATATATATATATATATATACCTCCCATGTGCCTTTTGTGTATTGTTTAGGTAGGCAGGGTACCCAGGCACCAATACTAAGATGAGTTCCCGACGATGCTATGTGCGCCCCCCCCCCCCTCCGTCTAATGCTAAATTGTGCCCACCCATGACTGAGTCCGGAAAACGCAAAGATAAGCTGCACGCTGCTGCACCCACACCTCAATGCATCAGCATCCCATTCCCGGCCAGTATTCGAAATGGATGCAACTGCAAATGCTGATGACATGTAAGATAATCGTTTTCGATTGAAGCAAGCACTTCCTGGAAACAACGTCCTTCTTGACCAATGCAAATATCGGACACCCAAAACGTTCAGACAGAAAACAGCGGGCAGAGACGCGATCTGGAATTGCTCAGCAGCAGTAGCAGCAGCAGTCGACGGCGGAATGTTTCGACACCAGCCGAGGGACGGGCAGACGGCAGGCGGCAGACACATTGCTTCACAGGGCCGGCGGCGACACCCAATCGTCTGTGCTGGCGGCTGGTGAGGCCGGTCGGGGGCCGGTCGGGGGCCGGTCGGGGGCCGGTCGGGGGCCAGTCGGGGGCCGACGGCATGCACCAGCCGCGTCATTGAAGGCATGCAGCTGGGTGGGCCGCGCCGGCAGGCCGGGCCTCCGGTGGTGATGGTCGCGGCACAGCGTCTGTGCCGCCGAGCACGGAGCTGTCGACGGCAGTGAAGGTCCGACACACCGGCGGTACCGAACTGTCGGACTGTGGGGCTGTCGAGGCGGGCACATGGGCCTCAACTCCAGTCGACTGCAGAAACTGTCCAGCCGACACTCACGGCACCGCGAGCACGAGAAGCGGGGACTGTCGGCCCGACACACCGGCCAGCAGCCGCCTGTGTCAGCCAGCAGCCGCCTGTGTCGGCCAGCAGCCGCCTGTGTCGGCCAGCAGCCGCATGTGTCGGCCAGCAGCCGCCTGTGTCGGCTCGACAAGCCTATCGTGTGTGCGCCCGGACTCCGACACAAGATGGAAGCCGGAACAATCAGCATAGCGATGTTGGCTGCGCATGGCCTGCGCAGCTTGAGGTGAGGCTGCTCGCGGCCGGGATCCGTCTGCAGGATTATACGGAAATGGCGTGCCGCCAGTCGACTGGACCCTGCAGATCAGCGGCAGTCGGCATAGTTTACATTCCCGGCCAAATTGCCACCAGCCCGCTGGCAAGACCTGCGCACGCCAGCGTGCTACATCACTGCTACCGCTGCACGTGGAGTCTGAGCGGCGTGCACGGCGCGTAGGCGCCGGCACGTGGGCACCCATGCACCTCGCCTCTCGCCATCGGAAACATCAGTAGCGTGGGACAGAGCGACGTTGTGCCTACACACTCCCCGGGGTTTCAGCCGGACGAGACACGGTTTAAACAGTCTCCAACCATGACAAGCGCAGCACGAGTCGACGTGTTCGTCTGCGACAGGGCGACGGGCCTCAGGCCAGTCCACCCACTGTCGTGCACAACTGGGGCTCCGGTCGGTGTCCGGCCACATACCGAGGTGGACACACTAGTGTCCGGCCACATACCGAGGTGGACACACTCGTGACCGGCCACGTACCGAGGTGGACACATTCGTGTCCGGCCACATACCGAGGTGGACACACTAGTGTCTGAGCACATACCGAGGTGGACACATTCGTGTCCGGCCACATACCGAGGTGGACACACTCGTGACCGGCCACGTACCGAGGTGGACACATTCGTGTCCGGCCACATACCGAGGTGGACACACTAGTGTCTGAGCACATACCGAGGTGGACACACTAGTGTCTGAGCACATACCGAGGTGGACACACTAGTGTCTGAGCACATACCGAGGTGGACACACTAGTGTCTGAGCACATACCGAGGTGGACACACTCGTGTCTGAGCACATACCGAGGTGGACACACTAGTGTCTGAGCACATACTGAGGTGGACACACTAGTGTCTGAGCACATACCGAGGTGGACACACTCGTGTCTGAGCACATACTGAGGTGGACACATTCGTGTCCGGCCACATACCGAGGTGGACACAGTAGTGTCCGGCCACATACCGAGGTGGACACACTCGTGTCCGGCCACATACTGAGGTGGACACACTAGTGTCCGGCCACATACCGAGGTGGACACACTAGTGTCCGGCCACATACCGAGGTGGACACACTAGTGTCCGGCAACATACTGAGGTGGACACACTCGTGTCCAGACGGACGGGTCCACTTTCCCACTGGCCGTAGCATGGACTGCGTCGCGCCCGGCCGCACAACTGCGACGTTATCATCGTGTGGTAAGCAGGCGCAATACAAGCGTGGCATGTTGCATGTACCATTGTACGCTCACACAGGTATAGGCGGAAGCATTGCTCGTGCAACAATCGGGTCTGGGAGGCATGTAGGCTACCAACCGGTGTACCCCTAGCAGTGATGCGCAGGCCGTCCCAAAGTTGATGGTGGGGGGGGGCAAGGGCAATTTCTAAGTCCATTCTTTTCATGCAACGCTTTTAGGTTTAATGTTAAATTCATCCATTTTCACGGGTGGGGGATGCTGCCCGATATGTCCTTTCCCTTGGGCCCTATGCCTACGGCACTTAGCCATCAATAGTAAAATACTAGCAGGGAAATGTTTCCGGCTGACAAGCCTATCGGGACGTGTGAGGGGACAAGAGCGCCGCGATAGGTTCAGGATCAAGTGGCACTTAAGTTGATCCTTTACTTGCAAAGTCCATAGAGTTAAACATTACGATTATCGAAGCGCGTGACGGGGCGTAGCCACGGATAGCACAATTGACTAATATTACTATCATTACTACATATATTACTACTACAATTACTACTTCTGCTACTCAACCTACACATAAAAACTAAAACTAAATCTACTTCTACTACTCAACACGTAGCAGTCGTCGGATTTCCTTCGCTTTAATTAAAAAACAAATATTTCGCTTCTATTAGCCGAGTCCTCCCAGGTTTCCGTCCCAGAAAAAAACCAAAACTTCCTCTGAGCTGCCCTACTTTGTCCAGTGTCAACGGGCCTCAAACTTAAATGGGCTCCTTGAGCTCTGGGGGCTGAACTGTTTTTAACCGGCACTTAAACTTCGAAGATCCTCCACTCCTCAGAGGCCCTCGAATTCCTAGACATTGCTCAAAACTCGGAAGAGAGTCCAGCCACCTAGGCTTCATCAAGATGGCTCTCCAGCCACGGGGAGTTCATCAAACTCCAGGAGTCCTAATCATCGAGCAGTCATCCAACTTATGTAGGAGTCATCGAGCTCCAACGACCCATGCAGTTACCAGGAGTCATTCAGCTTCAAGTGGAACGCAGCAAGAAGTTAGCGGGGCCAAGGAAACGATGGTGGGGTCATTCCACACCAAAAGCATAGGGTACACGACCCCTGGTCACATGCTAACTGGAAATAGTGGCATTTTGACAAGATACATACAAAGTACGTAAAATTGAGAACACCCGTCAGACCTAGCCATGCTGCCGCTGCCGGCGATGGCAAGCCACCTGAACCATCTTATGCATTGAGACTCGACGACCTTTCCTGCGGCATCAGTGACACCAGGGACCTTCACATGGCCCCATCATGGTTCACTGCTGGAGACTGGCGTCGCCTCTCACGGCCGACCTCTCCTGCACCAGTGGCACCGGGACCTTCCACAAGATCTTCCACCTGATGACGCGCCATCGCCAGCTGTCGACTGGGTCGAGTAATGGACCACGAAGGGCCGGCCGAGGTCAGAGCCGCCTCAAGTCAGGTCAGTATACGACACCACAACTCGAACCCCCAGCCGTGCCAGTGCGCCCTAGGTGGGGACTTGACCTCGACCCGAGCGCCGGCTGTCTGCCACGCCAGATGTAAGCGTGGCCCCAACCTCGACTGCGTGACACAGCACGTGCACCGTAGTGGGAAGGTGGCCTCCGCCAGTTTGCCACCAGTTCACCGCCAGTTCACCACCAAACCCGAGTAATGTTCAGCTTCCGATGCCCTGTGAGATTGTCGAGGCCGTAAGTCGTCGACAATCGAGCAATGGAAATGAGGCCGAATTACGTGTGGAGTCGTCAGAGCAAATGGAACATTGATCAGCACGCGGACGCACTGTCGACTGTCCGGTGTCGACTCACTGACATATGGGGTGTTCGTTGGCTGTCAGTAGCGCGCAATGACCGTTTTCAATGTACAACGGCTGCTTGGGATCTGATATGACGAGTCTCTTATGCGGTCCGGAGGTGCACAAACACGTCTTCTGCAGACGAATAGAACGGCAAACCTGAACGGAACACGACAAACAGCCCAAGGCCGACCTCCTGTCGGCACGCGAAACAATTGTATGCAAATTCCCGGGCTGCTGTAGGAACGGAGCTGGCGCCGATCACAAACAAGAACAAGCGTCATGCCCGGCATCACATCGAACGTGATGGATCAGATCCGGACGTGTGGGATCAAATCCTGACCTGTGGAATCAGATCCGGACGTGTGGGAATAAATCTGGACGTGCGTGATCAAATTCGGACGTATAGGATCAAATTTGGATGTGCGGGATCGGATCCAGACGTACGGGATCAAATCTGACGTGCGGGATCAAATCTGACGTACGGGATCAAATCTGGACGTGCGGGATCAAATCTGGACGTGCGGGATCAAATCTGGACGCGGACTCACTGTGGCGCGGCTTCCAGATGTACTTGTAGAGCACGAATCCCAGCACGCCGAGGCTGAGCAGAAACAGAACGGCGAACACGACGGCAGCCGCCGTGGCGCCCGAGCCGCACTCGGCGCCCGACCCCTGCGCACTGACCCCGGCCAAGGTCACGGCCGCGACAGCCCAGAGCTCGGCGACACGCCGGCTCACCATGGTGGCGTGCGCCGCACCGACCTCAGTGCCGCATCTGCCGTGCCGGGACAGACTTCACCGGCGATCCCACCCTGACACTGTGGTCGCCGCCGGTCCGGTACACGTGCACACACCCGGCGCTCGCGAGCCGCACCACCGTCCGCGACTAGGCCGCCACCTGTTGTGAGACGACCGCGGCGCCGGCCCGGCCGGGTTTCGCGCCACGCCGCCGGCAGTCGACACTCGCGCCGCGCGCGCAGGTACGCCGCACCAGCGGCGCGTCCAGGCCGGCCGGCAGGCAGGCCGCCACCCGGTCCGGGCTGGCCCCGCCTGCGCTCGACGCCCCGCCGACTGGTCACCGGCAGCGCGGCGCCCCCCCCCCCCCCACCGACCGACCACCGGCCGGCAGGGCGACGCCCCCTCGCCGACCGGCGGGTGTCACCTGGCGCACTGCCGCCGGCTGAACCCCCTCCCCCCACGGCACCCCTGTGTTGGTGTTGGTCAGTTCTGGGCGGAGGCCGCCACCGTCCAACCAGGCGGAGGCCGCGCTGATCGGCGAGGGGACCGCACGCCGAGCTATGAATGAGCCGGCCGCACCTGACATGTGCGCGTGGCGATGACGTGGCTTCCCACGGGCCGCCTCCCGCGTCTGTCCGTCAGACGGCTCGGCTGTCGGCTTATCCCCGAATTGCCGGCACATTGGCTATGCGGTGGGCGTCCGCCTCCGGCCGCACGCATGCTAATGACAATTACGGGCTTTCCGCGCTGGAACGCCCGATAAGCAGGGTGCCAATGAGATGGCGCGGGCCGGTGTGGGTGAAGACCGGGGATGAGATGGCGCCGGCCGGTGTGGGTGAAGACTGGGGGTGAGATGCTGCAGTGCGGTGTGGGTGAAGACCGGGATGGTGAACGCAGTACGGGTGAGATGCTGCAGTGCGGTGTGGGTGAAGACCGGGGTGGTGAACGCAGTACGGGTGAGATGCTGCAGTGCGGTGTGGGTGAAGACCGGGGGTGGTGAACGCAGTACGGGTGAGATGCTGCAGTGCGGTGTGGGTGAAGACCGGGGGTGGTGGACGCATTACGGGTGAGATGCTGCAGTGCCGGTGTGGGTGAAGACCGGGGGTGGTGAACGCAGTACGGGTGAAATGCTGCAGTGCGGTGTGGGTGAAGACCGGGGGTGGTGAACGCAATACGGATGAGATGCTGCAGTGTGGTGTGGGTGAAGACCGGGGGTGGTGAACGCAGTACGGGTGAGATGCTGCAGTGCGGTGTGGGTGAAGACCGGGGGTGGTGGACGCATTACGGGTGAGATGCTGCAGTGCCGGTGTGGGTGAAGACCGGGGGTGGTGAACGCAGTACGGGTGAAATGCTGCAGTGCGGTGTGGGTGAAGACCGGGGGTGGTGAACGCAATACGGATGAGATGCTGCAGTGTGGTGTGGGTGAAGACCGGGGGTGGTGAACGCAGTACGGGTGAGATGCTGCAGTGCGGTGTGGGTGAAGACCGGGGGTGGTGGACGCAATACGGGTGAGATGCTGCAGTGCCGGTGTGGGTGAAGACCGGGGGTGGTGAACGCAGTACGATTGAAATGCTGCAGTGCGGTGTGGGTGAAGACCGGGGGTGGTGAACGCAATACGGATGAGATGCTGCAGTGTGGTGTGGGTGAAGACCGGGGGTGGTGAACGCAGTACGGGTGAGATGCTGCAGTGCCGGTGTGGGTGAAGACCGGGGGTGGTGAACGCAGTACGGGTGAGATGCTGCAGTGCGGTGTGGGTGAAGACCGGGGGTGGTGGACGCATTACGGGTGAGATGCTGCAGTGCCGGTGTGGGTGAAGACCGGGGGTGGTGAACGCAGTACGGGTGAAATGCTGCAGTGCGGTGTGGGTGAAGACCGGGGGTGGTGAACGCAATACGGATGAGATGCTGCAGTGTGGTGTGGGTGAAGACCGGGGGTGGTGAACGCAGTACGGGTGAGATGCTGCAGTGCCGGTGTGGGTGAAGACCGGGGGTGGTGAACGCAGTACGGGTGAGATGCTGCAGTGCCGGTGTGATGACCGGGGGTGATGGATACGGTACGGGTGAGTCACTGCAGTGCCGGTACGGGTGAGATGCTGCAGTGCCGGTGACTTGGCAGCTTCGCTGTTTGGTCTCACCCTTCTTCGAAGAGGACGGGGTCCTCCAGTACATGTATGAAAGCATGGAGGTCATTTCATCGAGTTAGTTTGGGCCCAAATTACCTCTTTGATGGCCAAAGCTGTCCCGATAGCTAGTTGTAGCCATGGTACCGCCATAAGGCCCAATAGTTAAGTTTCAGCTTGATTGGGGGCCAACTCGATGATTCAGGGGGCGAAACGAACGACGGACGGGTCAGTGGCATTCCTTAGCATACACAGTGACACCCGTACACGCACACAGGAGTGGGACGCGTGACAAGGATTAACAGCATACTCCGGAGCATACTTTCAGCCAACCCGCACTCCCCCCCTCCCCCAGTACGCCGAGTCGCTGTCGTCAACATAGGTCGGCAGCTCAGCTCGGATCACACCCCATTCTCCTGTTTTGCGCACGCTGTAAGCACGTTTCCCTACATGCCGTCACGTACCGCCGTACAAAACACGCGCACCGGTAACGGCAACTCGCCATCCCATCCGCCCCGGTGGCGGCAACTCGCCATCCCATCCACCCCGGTAACGGCAACTCGCCATCCCATCCGCCCCGGTGGCGGCAACGCGCCATCCCATCCGCCCCGGTGGCGGCAACTCGCCATCCCATCCGCCCCGGTGGCGGCAACTCGCCATCCCATCCGCCCCGGTGGCGGCAACGCGCCATCCCATCTACCCCGGTGGCGGCAACTCGCCATCTCATCCACCCCGGTGGCGGCAACTCGCCATCCCATCCACCCCGGTGGCGGCAACTCGCCATCCCATCCACCCCGGTGGCGGCAACTCGCCATCCCATCCGCCCCGGTGGCGGCAACGCGTCAGGGCATCCGCCCCAGTGGCGGCAACTCGCCATCCCATCCACCCCGGTGGCGGCAACGCGTCAGGGCATCCACCCCGGTGGCGGCAACTCGCCATCCCATCTGCCTCTGTGGCGGCAACTCGCCATCTCATCCGCCCCAGTGGCGGCAACTCGCCATCCCATCTGCCTCTGTGGCGGCAACGCGTCAGGACATCCGCACCTCGCAAGACAACGGCATCCTTATAGCACATCACACGTGCATATTATTGATCGTTGTCCGATACCAAGTTGATGGTGGCGGCCATGCCGCAGGTTTGGTGACGTTATCACGCCCAAGGCAGTCGGCGCGCAGAACACACGGCGGTTTCCCAGTCGCGGACCGCCTTGAATGCTTTGCTATGCCGACCTTGAATTGACCTTGATGGGAGCCTCTGTTTTCGGGTGCGACGTGCAGGCTTCGGCAGCCGACAGCCAACCATGCGCTGATGTACACTAGAGAGCGGGCGGAGGAGGTAGAAGTTTAATCCTTAGTGAACCACTCACTTTGTGGAGGTTGACTCACTTGGTTGAGTCGATAGTGTGCTGGTGTTGGTGATCTTTGTCCTTGCGATTACATTTGTGTTTTATATTCCATGATCTACCGGTTTCACGTAGCGACAGTTAGGTGTTTCAGATTTTGCCAACAACGGTTCACACCCGATGTGTCTTCGCAAAAAAAAAACACGAATCACAGGGTTTGTTAGTTATTACTCACTAAGGGATGAGATGATTCATTTAACAAAGCACACCTGGTCCTGAAAAAGGGCAGCTTCGTCAATAATAATTTGATAATTGGTAGGAGTAAGGAGAACGGGACATGACTAAGTGCAACACACCAAAGAGCTAGGTGGGAAACTCATCCAGTTAGCATGTTAGCCTTGATGAACTATCAGGGTACGAAACTACCCACATGATGTGCCGGTTTAGCTGATACAATTTTAGCGAAACTCAAAGCACCTCATCACGTTGAAGGGGTAGCGAGGAGATTGCTACACCTACGCCATGCCTAAGTCGTTTAGTATCATCCCCTATAATAATTTGTTCGTGGCATCCTTTGGGGTTACCACTATCCGTCCACAAAACATAAATGCAGGTTTTGATTAAGGCCGATTATATATGCAGGCTGTATCAATGTGTCCCGCAGGTTTTCTGTTACACGTTGCAACATGTTATGCAACCTTGCGAGTAGAGTGTAGCGGCAAACGAGAAAATCATTTCATCGTTGCAAAGCTGACAGACTATCGTAAGGATAACAGACACCTAAAAAAGTTAGCAAGTGTGTGACAAATTAGAAATTAAGGGTGAAGCAGACATTCAAATTTTACGTTCTCTCTAAAATAATGTGCCACATCGTCACCATTCCGCAGCCGTGGGTCGAAAGGACTTACACTTGCTTCTGTCGCGAGGAGATAGTGCCAGTAACAACACGTGTGATAGCCATGGCAAAGGGCTTCATATTTTGTTAAAAAGGCGCTGTCGTATGAACCATCCCGTGAATGAACTAGACCCCATCTCTCCTATGCCAAATTTTAACGTTAATCAAATATCAGTTCGTTTTGTACCCGTTTAGGATCGAGTAGGGGAGACCGGGTCTAGTTCATGCACGGGATGGTTCATACGACAGTATTGTATCCAAAAGTGTAAAGGTGGTTGCCATGGCTACCATACATGCTGCTACTGGTACCCTCTTTTCGTGGCAAAACGAGCGCAAGTTCTTTCGATCCACGCCTGCGGAATGGTGACAATGCAGCACATTTTCGGGGGCGAAAGTGAGCATTCAATGTCTGTGCTTAGCTATCGATTTCTAATTCGTCGCCCACCTGCCAACGTTTCAGGTGTTGGTTATAATTTCAATGTTCTCCTCAGCTTCGCGACGGTGAAAGGTTATATCGTTTGCCACTACACTGTACTCGCAATGTTGCAAACATGTTGCAGCCTGCACTAGAAAACAGGTGGGGTAAATTGATTAATACAGCGAAGAATGGCTCTTAAGTGCTCCTGGGTTTTAGACATTCCGTGAGACGAAATGTGCGACCCTCAATATACCAGGAGGTGCTGAGTTTACATCAAAAGTAACGTTAGGGATTATGCTATATTACTCAACGTTTCGGCCAGGGGCAATCGTCAGGAGTGACGATGGCCCCTGGCCGAAACGTTGAGTAATATAGCATAATCCCTAACGTTACTTTTGATGTAAACTCAGCACCTTCTGGTATATTGAGGGTCGCACATTTCGTCTCACGCAAGGGGTAAATTGATTCAGTCTGTATCAAATTAATCAGCCTGTAGTAGCATGATCCTGCATCAACGTTTTGTGGACTAGTTATGAAATATAACAACCACATAATTGCCTATTTAAGGAATGTGTTTACTAAAACTGTTTCAAGACAATTTTATTCGATATTTCTACCGGCATTTATCATCCAACGGAAAAGACTGAACGAAGGAAAAGAAGGAAAATGTGCAGCTACGGAATGAACGTTTGCACATTCCATAATTGGCATAAATCATGAGCTATGGTCAGCCAGGACTCAAACCTTGTTATTATTAAAATACTATACAAAATAAATTCAAAGTCAAATAAAACAAATTAAGATAAATAATAATAGTGAAACGTATTATTACTGGAAGAGTTAAGATGTGTACCTTTTAGATGGCGTAAACAAGTGCCATCTATAAATAATGTATTTAATTTAGCTTCCACTTCATCAACTTAACCCATCGCGAATAACAATGTACCCCTATAGCCGGGTAAGTTGATGGACCGGTAGTTGCTCAATGTTTTGTTCTCTGGTGCAAAGCCCAGACCAGAAACCGATGTGAAGAGACTCTGGGCCGACGGAGCGGCCCAAGTCGTAGAAGGGCATATGACCTGACGAAGAGGGACGAAGCTGTTGAAAGGGGAGGGTCTCGACGACGGTCTGACAGAGAAGGTCCTGTGCCTTTAAAAAGTGCTCCTGAATCCACGTAGGGAGCCCCTTAGTCCACGGAGTGAATCCCGAGATATCGGAGAAGGCCCAGAGTAGCCGAAATACGAAGGGCCCAACCGGGACGGAGGGTGACCCCTTCGTCACGTAACCGTAACCCCTGGGTGACGAAGGGCCTAAACCGTATATGAGACCCCCGCCTAACAGAGGAGACCCAACCTGTCGGACGCGGGGCCTCCAGCCTGATGGAGAAGGATCTGAACGGTTAGAAACCGCCGATGGAAAGCCTTACGATGCCATATCCGCCCTAAGGGAGGTTATGGGATTCTAAGTTTACACCCCTACTATTGATCTTTTTTTCACTTATTCGTCATGTCTAACGTCATTTTCCGTTGAAAAGCATACGTTTCGAAAATAATGGAGATTCCATTCTAGATGCAGGCGCCGTTAGTAGTAGTGTGTCTCGAGTTTAACTAGGCCTGAATATCACCCCAGTGCGTGGCCCAAGCGACCAACGTCATCTGAACTGCCATACCTTGATATTGGGGTGGCTTTTGCACAGGCGTTAAAATAATGGAATGATGTCCCAACAGTGCTCTAGAACAAATGCAATCGTCAATGTACCCCATGTTAGATCAGCATATTTATACTGGAGGTACGTAGCATATTCCACACCGAACAATAATCACGACTTGCTCTTTTGATTGAATTGGACCCTTCTTGCTCGGAACCGAACGCCTCCCAACGGTTCAAGTGGGCGATTCTGATAATAAAACGTCCCATTCTTCCCCGGCATGTGTGCTTGCACCTTCGTATGCTGTACCGGATTATTTTTTAAGTTGTGGGGCATGGCTGTTGTATTAGCAACATGGCGGATTAAACTGAACTACAACACTCAGCTTAAATTTTGGCTGGCGCCCACAATGGCGTTGCCAACTGTGCTATTTGTAAGAGGAAGTTCTTGAGCAATATTTTTTACTAATACTTGAACGCGGGATCTGTGCCGTGAGAAAAGAAGAACTTGAGCGGTGTGACCTACTTTCCCCTGTCTTTACCCTTTTCTCATCCCTGAAAACGACCGTAAACAGATCAGGCGGATTATGAAGGCCACTCCTGTCCATCCGCCACCGGGTAAAGGGCACACAAACATAAACTTGCACCTCGGCGTTGCGCTGAACGTGAAGGAATGTGAACAAAACACGTGCAACAACACGTACACCAGTGGAGACAGTGCAAGCCATTCGGGCCAGATTCGGCCTGATAGGCGTACAGGAATACATCGCTGCACAAATAGGACGCTTCACGTGCAGTCAGCGTAACCGGTTGTGGCATTCAAGCAGGGACTCGGCTGAGATATTGTGAGCCGGGGCAGTGTCCACTGGCGACTGCGGGAACCATCGCCCCAGCCGCCACTGGCGCTGGCAGCAACCAACGGGGAAGGCCCCGTGACTCCCCAGGTCAGAGCCGTGATTGTGTAGGTCAGAGCAGTGAGTACGCAGGTCAGAGCCGTGACTGTAGGTCAGAGCCGTGATTGTGTAGGTCAGATCAGTGAGTGCGCAGGTCAGAGCCGTGACTGTAGGTCAGAGCCGTGACTGTGTAGGTCAGAGCAGTGAGTGCGCAGGTCAGAGCCGTGACTGTGTAGGTCTGAGCCGTGATTGTGTAGGTCAGAGCCACGAGTGCGAAGGTCAGAACCGTGACTGTAGGTCAGAGCAGTGAGTGCGCAGGTCAGAGCCGTGACTGTAGGTCAGAGCCGTGACTGTGTAGGTCAGAGCAGTGAGTGCGCAGGTAAGAGCCGTGACTGTATGTCAGAGCCGTGATTGTGTAGGTCAGAGCAGTGACTGTGTAGGTCAGAGCCGTGATTGTGTAGGTCAGAGCCACGAGTGCGAAGGTCAGAGCCGTGACTGTGTAGGTCAGAGCCGTGATTGTGTAGGTCAGAGCCACGAGTGCGAAGGTCAGAGCCGTGATTGTGTATGTCAGAGCCGTGATTGTGTAGGTCAGAGCCGTGACTGTGTAGGTCAGAGCAGTGAGTGCGCAGGTAAGAGCCGTGACTGTGTAGGTCAGAGCCGTGATTGTGTAGGTCAGAGCCACGAGTGCGAAAGTCAGAGCCGTGACTGTGTAGGTCAGAGCAGTGAGTGCGCAGGTAAGAGCCGTGACTGTAGGTCAGAGCCGTGATTGTGTAGGGCAGAGCCGTGATTGTGTAGATCAGAGTCACCAGTGCGAAGGTCAGAGCCATGACTGTGTAGGTCAGAGCAGTGACTGCGCAGGTCAGAGCCGTGACTGTGTAGGTCAGAGCCGTGACTGTGTAGGTCAAAGCAGTGAGTGCGCAGGTAAGAGCCGTGACTGCAGGTCAGAGCCGTGATTGTGTAGGTCAGAGCCGTGACTGTGTAGGTCAGAGCAGTGAGTGCGCAGGTAAGAGCCGTGATTGTGTAGGTCAGAGCCGTGATTGTGTAGGTCAGAGCCACGAGTGCGAAGGTCAGAGCCGTGACTGTGTAGGTAAGAGCCGTGACTGTGTAGGTCCGAGGCGTGACTGTGTAGGTCAGAGCCGTGACTGCGGAGGTCAGAGCAACGAGTGCGCAGATCAGAGCCGTGAGTGTGCAGGTCAGAGGTGGACCCAGTAGGCAGCAGTTGGCAGCGGGGACATTACATGAAGATATTTCCTTAACGTGTTCGATGTATTTCTAGGGAATACCCAATGCCAATAGGGGAAACCGCAGTGGGTTATGCTCGGCGGCACCCAGTCAGTGGCTTTGCACGTGCATGGGCTAGAAATCAGCCCGTAATAATGAGCCGCCAGAAGCGGGACTGGGTCACACGACTCCAGGTCTTAGCCTGTCACAAAACTAGACGTTTGTTATTATTCCGAGGCAAAGACGGTGTACAGAGATACTGAGCTAGAAGCCAACAGGCAACCAGTGAGTATCTAACGTGCAATTGGCTTGGAAACTGAACAGCGAATCACATGCATCATGAATCTATTCAACACGAGAGCTGCCGATAAAACAATCGCTACGCTGAGACAACTGATATGGTTGAGTGCTAACCAGAACCAAGAACACTGCAAACTTATCGAGTATTAATAGAAAATCTGCGCACGCCGATCGAAGCTTCTTACACAGACAACGATATTAATTGATAGGCCACAGAGCGATCAAATAACGAGAGGCAATCATGCCAGATACAAAGTTCCTGCGATAAACACGCTGGTTAAGGGACATGCCAACACCTCACCGCCCACGTCTGTCCGTCCAATTTGGACGGAAGACGGCACGGTAATGCGTGGCCACCCATGTCTGAGCAATACAGTCCTTCCATGCGTCCCATTTGGACAGGAGCAGGCATGGTAATACGTGACCACCCACTTCCGAGTTATGCAGTCTCTCCACTTGTCCCATTTGGACAGAAGGCGGCGTGGCTACCAAGTGCAATACCCTTCGGCTAGTGACGATTGTTTATTACACAAAGGTACGAAGGTACAGCGTTAAAAAACATACAGCACCGATGAATACCCCACAGCAATTAAAGAAAAAATGAGCACTTGCAACAATGCTAACATTGCATTCTAAACCAGACGTGTTCTTCGATGTTCGATCGGGTCAGCAGCGCCAAAGTGCCAACGGTTGTTCGCACTTTGGCGAAATGTGTCAGCGACCATTTATACATTCATATATACCCGCTTACAGAGCAATCCTGCAGTAATAGGTGAAGCAACGCTATGCTAAGCCACTGCAATACGTGCAATAATGCACAATTGCGCATTACAGAAGTGATAGTAACATGAACTAAATATGTGGCACGAAATAGTAATAAACACTAGCCTGATATGTGCTAGAAAGGCCAAACAGTCAGAACACACATGCCATAAAAACAGCATAAATAATAACTAGCGCATTGCTATATGCTATTCTACATGGCTATGACACGCGCCTCGCCTCATTGAAGCTACCGATATAGACCTTCGCTACTATATGCTTTGGATGAAGCCAATGAAGTGTGAAAGATGTCTACCATATGAAACTTCCAGTCATTTACTAGCCTGGGAACACTGCAAAATAGAGCCGATTGCACCTTGTCAACCAGTGCTCTCGGAATAAATATTGTATTTCGTGTGCGGGTTCATCGAGTTTGCGCATATAGAGGCAAGTGTGCCAAATGGTCAAACGAATCTGCATTGTCCTTGAGGATATTTCTTATGGAATGTAATTCAAATTGTTCACGCCTGGAACCTGGGGAATATATTTCGAAATGTAGGCCATTCTCCATTGTAGGATGGAGGGGGGTGGGGTGGGGCGTAGAACCAGATGATGTGGACAACGATGTAGACCTAATGGCAATGACAATGTAGAACCTGATGATGAGTAACATCAGGGATTTGTGTTGTACCTGCCCACACGATCGACCCGCAGTGTTGGTGGCAGGGCCGGCGTCCAATGATGCTAGCGTATTCTAAAATAGAACGTACCCGCATCGGCGAAGTACACAGCACTGCGACATAATTTGAACTGTTTTGTTCCAGTCTTGAATGACCGTATAAGCAGACCCATAGATGTTAGTTTTTTCCGCACGTCCTCAACATGAGCTCCAAATGTTAATTTTTAGTCCAGCATTACACCCAAATGTCACTTCAACTGGCGTCCGCTTGAGAATCACCGTGAACACTTCCTACTTGTCAGGATTTATATTTAATCATCATCTGACGGGCTATGTTGCCAGACGATCGATGTAAGGGTGCAGAAATAAGCTGTCAGCCGAAGTAATTTTCTACACTACTTTTCCATCATCTGCATACAGATGCAAAGCTCCATGTAGTTTTGCTGATCATTGGCCCATCTGCACCTCACATACTAACTGAAGCAGACCTGTTGATCATCTTGGTGTTGTCCATACTTTTGGAGCCTGCACACCTCTAACACTAAATCGCGATGAACCTAAGGTAAGTCGAAAAATTCAGCCCCCACTCCCTGTCCTTACCCTCCTGAGTTTTTTTTTGCTCAAGCATCTTCCAATGCCGTGACTAGCCCTCCACATCTAAATAAACTTGACATGCTCGTATGCTCATTCTCATCAGACTGCGGGTGATCGTGACAGAACAGGTCAAGATATATGTCGTCCACTATATAATTTCCATTTCATTATTTCATTCTGCCTTTTCTCCGAGTAGAAATGGCATCCTCCTGGCAACACTAAGTGTACCCCCTGGAAAGTCTGCTAATCAGTGGCCTCGTCTCCGGGGAAACCCTTTCTAGCTCGGGTAAGAGCCCCTGATGACATATTTGCATATTGTTGTGTCATATTGTATAGTATTGGCACATTTTGGCATATTGTAGGAGCCTAGTATTTCGACAATTTTACTGCCCGTCAGTGAGCGACACATCAGTCGCTTTCTGTCGAGGCGCGCCGCCAACCCGAAAAATCACCAGATCCCTCCATCATCTTGGAACCACCTGTTATTCGATGACATCCGGCCGCCTGTATCACGATAACCAGGGGCGTCGCGAGATTTTCGCTAACGCGGGTTTTGCTTCGTCTTGAGACTGACTTGCATTGACGTCTCCGCGGCTGTCCTCGGTAGACACACGAGGGTGATTCCGACCAGCATTTCTTCGGCGGCAATATGTCCAAAAAGTAATCATTGTGAACGTTTCGCAGATTTCAACGAACAATTTATATACAGAAAAATACGCGACAACCTTACCACACCAATATGGCGACCACGTCGTCGGAGCTACGTTCAGTTATCGGTTTGGCGGAACCACAAGGCGCACCGACCTGTGTGCAAACACGGCGTATCGCTAACAGTCGTGCACTGGCACCTGCCGCACCATGATACCGCCTCAAGGACGGCTATCGCACACACGCTGCCAAAGACAGCCCACATCAGCCGGAAACGGGCGAGCAAAGTACGACATATAATCGGTCGTCACGCAAACAAGTCGGCGAGTCAACTCAGGTCGCACACGAGTCACAAAAAAGCACACGGCAGTCTGCCGGCAAATGGCCGCGTGAGGAATGTGGACAGTCTCGTTGGTTCACATGGGAGCAAGTACCGCACCAATGGCGTCCTTCAGCGAGACTACTGCATCGGCCATAGGGGAGCGGTATTGCACCAATGGCGTTCATCGGCGAGAATACTGCATCGGCCCTGTCGGAATAGCGCCAACACCACACAATCGCCCGTCTCTTCGCAGAGACTATCTAAAACATGCGCAATACACAATAATAACACACTCCTGCCAGGTGTATCACGACCAAGCACACCTCCAAAAAGGTTGGCTGCGTGCGGGTAGTTGTTGCGTTGGCGGGCCGGGTGATGACTATGTTGGTGGTTTGATGGCATCGGACTGGAGAACAGGTATTCACCCGGGTCACTTTACACTGACAATGAGGATTATGGTGTTCGAACCTGAAGGAATGCCACTTCCTGGAGACCTGCGCTGGCCAGCCACTGGGGCCGCGTGTTGCCAGGTCGCTGTGGTACCCCGCTAACAGACAGGGGCGTGCAGCGGCCTGTCTGGTGCGGGTGGTGGCCACAGGCCCCGGCATTAGCCCCGAGCCCCGGGGCAGATGCCCCCGGCAGTAGTCCCGAGCCCCGAGTCAGACACCCCCGGCAGTAGCCCCGAGCCCCGGGTCAGACACCCCCGGCAGTAGCCCCGATCCCCAGGTCAGACGCCCCCGGCAGTATTCCGACTCACGGGCCCCGGGTCAGACGCCCCCGGCAGTAGCCCCGAGCCCCGGGTCAGACGTCCCCGGCAGTAGCCCCAAGCCCCGGGTCAGACACCCCCGGCAGTAGTCCCGAGCCCCGGGTCAGACACCCCGGCAGTAGCCCCGAGCCCCGGGTCAGACACCCCCGGCAGTAGCCCCAAGCCCCGGGTCAGAGACCCCCGGCAGTAGCCCGAGCCCCGGGTCAGACACCCCGGCAGTAGCCCCGATCCCCAGGTCAGACGCCCCTGGCAGTAGTCCGACACACGGGCCCCGGGTCAGACGCCCCCGGCAGTAGTCCGACACACGGGCCCTGGGTCAGACGCCCCCGGCAGTAGCCCCAAGCCCCGGGTCAGACGCCCCCGGCAGTAGTCCGACACACGGGCCCCGGGTCAGACGCCCCCGGCAGTAGTCCGACACACGGGCCCTGGGTCAGACGCCCCCGGCAGTAGCCCCGAGCCCCGGGTCAGACGCCCCCGGCAGTAGTCCGACACACGGGCCCTGGGTCAGGGTCACCCTCGGCGTGAATCTAACGCACCACACACGATCTATGATACGCCGCATCAGCACGAGGCAGGCAACCTAGCAGCCTGGACGTCATCATGGGAGTTCGTCGCCACTGAAAGCTCACTGTCGCACGCGCGGTGTCGCAGGCAGCACCACAACTTGTATCGCGCAGCGTGACATCAGCTATCAGCCGTGGTCGACCACACAGCTCCCGTGCGACATCACAATCAGCTGTTCTCTCCATTCTGGGAGAATCACCGGCTGTGCGTGTCTGTTGGATGCTGACGCCACAGTGTTAGCTGTCGTCGGCGATCTGGGAGTTCTCGCAGGTGCGTGTGCTGGGCAGGTACACTTTGAACATGTACTCTTTGTGAAATGACCCCTGTCGAAAAGGACAATGTGTTTATCGTGCAGCGTATACATGGTGTCCAAGTCCAAAGGTGTGCTATTGCGAAACATTGCACTAAGAAAAATTATATATATGTATATATATATATATATATATATATATATATATATATATATATATATATATATATATATTGGAGTATTTCTGTGATATACTTTCACGTTGACATGCTTTGTTAAAGACCATAGCATATCTTGTTCTGATAAGATTTTTCGTCCATCATTCCAACTACCGGATTGCTCGTCACTTTTCTTCATTTAAGTCGTAAAGTATTCGTCCGATATCACTCGTTCATTCTTAACGTTTCGGTGTACTTTAACCATTGTCAAGTTTATTTCGGCATTCATCTGGTTATCACAGTTCATACTAATGTGTAATACAAAATGGTCAGAAGTAAATAACTTTGTAGTTAAAGATCACACTCATTGTTGTCACCAGCGCTTCTGGAAAGAAATGCTTATCTAGGCTTACAATTCGAAAACATACACTAGGTACATAGCACACCCTGTACAACTGTTCACCGGATGGAATTACTGAACAATTCAAGTGTTTTGCATTGGCCAGATGTTCTTCTTGGCGTTGGTGTTCTTGGACCCAAGAACACCAACAGCGACTAACAAGAACAGATCTGACAGGCAACACCGTAATCCTTACAGCAACATCCGACAACCGATGTCTTAGAGTTCTCGAGGCAATTTTAATCAGGGAACAAGAATATATCCTGAACGAGCACAGACGATCATGCATAACACTTGAATTGTTTAATAACTCCATCCGGTGAACAGTTGTACAGTGTGTGCTATGCATGTATGTATGCTTTCGAAATGCAAACCTAGATTAGCACTTCTTTCCAGAAGAGCTTGTGACAACAAAAAGTTTGATCTGTAACTATAAAATGATATACTTCTGACCATTTTGCATTACATATTATTATGAACTGTCATAGCTAGATGATTGCCGAATTAATCTTTTGAAAATGGTGAAAGCACACGGAAACGTTAAGAATAATGAATGATATAGGACGAATACTTTACAACCTAAGTGAGGAGCAGAGACGAACAATCCGAGAGTTGGAAAGACGGACGAAAAAGCTTATCAAAGCATATTAATGATTATTCAGTACGGGGAAATGCTTACCTTGCAACACGTTGATGGCGAACGCTGAGATCCCTATGAGACAATTGGATTGGGATATTGTACAATCTCATGAGCTTAAACCTCAGTCTTGGATCTTCGAAAATCCGGAATAATCATAGCCAATGAAGCGATCAAGAAGCTAGTTTCCAAGTATTCAAAGGTACCAAAGAGCAGTCGCCCTTTGTATTTCATATCCTGGAAGATGCTTCGGCGATGTTAACATCGAAAATAAATAATTAAGAAAAACCTTTTAAAAGTGCAGCATACGCAACTGATTCTAAAAACATCAAAGCGCAAAAATCGTTGGATATAATCTTAAACCTGGATTCTGAATTTGCGACCGTTCCTTCAATTTTCCGCATCGATTCTTCAAAGCATCCTCTTATCATCGATCCGGCATGTTCCCCCAAACAATTTACCGAACGATCCAAGCTCAACTTTCTCATCCCCCTAAAGAATGTAAACTTGATCATGCATTCTGACACGTCTTTCGAAACAACTGTCATTCTGGATACCGGGATTCATGATCCAGTATTGGTTTCCAGAGTGAAAATGTCTGAAGACTACAACTACACCAGTGTCGGCTGGTGCAGTGGCACCACTTCACAAACGAAATGTACTGTTTCAAGGCCTACGACTACTTGAGAAATGTTGAGCTTTTGAGACATTAGAAACTTGCGACAATGGATCACATACGAACTAAGGAAATTATTTCTGTCGTGCGCCAGTGACAAGCGAAACACTGGAACGACATCGATACATTTTGCGTTTCGATCGACAGCAGCGACGCTTACCGATGACAGCGCCACCACCGGCGAAAGCCAGAAACACAATCACACGACGAGAGGTAGTGCACAGTGTGGCCACCGCACACACTTTATAGTACGGAGGAACGGGTCGAAAGTCCGCCGCCGACACCAGCACGGATGCACAAGGCTACCACCAGCACCTCGCCGACAGCTGACGCGCCAGCGGCGCCCCTGGTGTGGCGGCACAGCCGGACCACGTACCGGGTTGATGACGGTGCAGCCCAGCTTGGTGACGGTGTACTGGCTGAACTTGTCGCCGCACACGATCACGTCCGGCAGCGGGTGCAGGTGCAGCGTGTGGTCGTGCTGCCAGTAGACGGGGCAGATGTGCGGCGGCAGCGGCGCCAGGTGGCACTGCGACACCAGCGTCGTCACGAACTGGCGGCCCAGGTACAGACGTCGTTACAGACGGGCGGCCGAGCTGCATGCGGACCACACACTGGCAGCTGAGGTACGGCGGGTCACCAACTGGTGATCGACGTAAGGCAGGTCACACACTGGCGACCGAGGTACAGGCGTATGGGTCACAAACTGTGGATGGAAGTGCAGGCGAATAGATCACAAACTGGGGACAAATATGCAGGCGGGTTGGTCACATACTGGGGACGGAGGTGCGTCAGGATCATTTACTGGCGACGGGGGACAGAAGTCACATACTGTTGAATTAGGTACAAGTGAGTCACATATGGGGACGAGGAGATGGCCGACTGGTGATGGCGGTGGTTGTTGGTTTCTACGACATGTCGACCGGTGAGTCATGTCATGGCGCCACTAATCTCTCACGCCGATTGGTCGCGAGCGAAGAGTAGCGATAGGTGAGACTCGAATTCACCCTCTTTCGATTGTAAAACGAGTAACTTACCCCTAGACTACTTTTCCCACGGCCGACTGGTTAAGGCCGACTGGGTAGGAGTGGGGTGGTCAGTGGTCACTGGCACTGGGCATACACGACATCGACGTCGCTGTGCAGGGGTAGTCAGAGTTGTTCTCGGCTGAAGAGCACCAAAGGTGGTGGTGGTGGTGGTGGATTGGAGTTTAGGGGAGCGTCGACATCTAGGGTCATTTTGCGCCCATAACTGAATTTTAATCAATCTACGGTGCTGCTATCATATCTTGCTATCCATCGTCACGGGTAGGGGTATATCACGTCAAGGCGAGCTTGTCGAATGAACATAAAAATACTCCCAGACGCCACGACCTCAGAGTCGTTCCCTATACACATACGTAAAGAAGAGTCGGTATTCAACCGCCCTAAAATTTGGCGTCGTAGAGGTTCTAGCAGTGTACAGCCAACTAAAACATGGTACACGGTAAGCGGGTTAGAACAGCGCGGACGTAGAGGTCGGTCATCACCGGTAAGCATGTAACTGTGTGTTGCGAATGTATGACCTATTCTCAATCGGCAGAGTATTACTTCTTCCTGGCGTTTTGTTCGGTGAGGATAGCCACTTTCCTAGTGTCGGTTTTAAAACCCTGAGCTTACTACACTTGGAATTCGAGGTTCGTTGCCATTCTGACCGTATATTTGTTAATATGGTGGGGCATAGATCCCTTGGAGGGAGCCGTAGAGGGGCCACGTGGCCATTACCAATGGCGTGTTTGGCGGTAATGTCGGCAGCTTCGTTTTCCGCGAGTCCAACATGGCTAGGAATCCAGCAAAGCACGATATTTCTTCCGATGTCATCTAGGGATTTTACGACTTTGGTAATCCTCCGAACAAGTCGGTTATCCTGGTTAAGGGTGTTCAGTGCCAGGAGACTGCTCAAAGAGTCTGTGAAGACCACGTGCTTTGTGGACCGGTCTTTCTGTATAAAATAGAGGGCTTGCAAAATGGCATACAGTTCGGCAGTAAAAATCGATGTTTGTGTCGGTAAACAAAAAGATTGAACACCTTGTCGACTGACGTAAGCACACCCAACACCAGATACTAACTTTGAGCCTTCTGTGTAAATGCACGAGAAGTCATGATATTCATGTATTTTTTCCAATGCAAACATACGGAGTTCCTCCGGGTTTACGTGTCCTTTCTTTGAGCAAGACAAAGCCACGTCAGTTTTCACTGGGACAACATGCCAAGGGGGAGTGCTCGGCGTGATGATACGTGCTACAGAACGCGGCCTGATATTACATTCTCGAAGGATCGAGGCCATACGAATAGAAAACGGTGGTCCACGCTGGGCCCTGCGACGTGCTCTTAATGTCCCTGAGAATATCCACCGATAGGCTGGGTGGTTCCGGTTTTGGGCAACATTGTACGTGTATCTCGCGCCCAAAAATTTACGGCGTAGCGAAAGAGGTGGCTCGTCTACTTCTATCATTACACTAGCAGCCGGCGAAGTGCGAAAGGCTCCAGTAACGATGCGAAGGGCTGAATTGTGGATCACATCAAGACATCGCTTGGATGTGACACTCGCTCAGTCATAAATAAAAGATCCATAGTCAATTTTAGAAAGCACGAGCGATCGGTACATGAGAAGTAAAACTGATCTGTCAGCTCCATGTGTACACCTAGAAACGGTGCTCATTACCTGAAGACCTTTTGTGCATTTGTTGATACGGTCAGTGATGTGAGTTTTATACGTAACATGGCGATCCATCCACACCCCCAGAACTTGACTGCAGGTCTGAAAGGTATGAGGTGACCGTTCATCCTTATCGTTGGGTCTGTGCAACGGCGTTTGCGACAGAAATGAACAGCGGTAGTCTTTGAGGTGGATAAAGTGAAGCCAGTTCTATCACATCACTCCATCAATTTCACTACAGTTAATTGGAGCTGTCTTTCCACCGTCCGACCGTACGAGAGGAGAACCACACTGTAAAATCATCCACGAACAGCGCTCGTCCTACCGATGTTGGCAGTGCATCACCCACATCAGTTATGGCAATGACGAACAGTCACACTGCGGAACCCCATCAATCTGCTGGAAGGTGTCAGGGAGGTAGCCACCTATTCTGACCCGAAATGCCCTATTTGTTTTTTTTTTAATCGTCAAGAAAAACCCCATCGGGCCTCTTATGCCAATTTGGTGCAACTTCATGAGGATACCATGACGCCGTGCGGCATCATAAGCGCCGTCAACATAAAAAAAATATGGCAGCGGTATGACATCGTTTCATGAAACTCAGGCGTACAGCGGAATCAAGAGCTAAAATATGGTCAAATGTGCTACGGTGTCTGCGGAATCCACTCTGTACCGAGGTGAGTACATGGTTGCGTTCTAAAAACCGCATGAGTTGCAGGTTTACCTTTTTTCAAACAATTTGCCAAGAGAACAGGTCAATGATATGAGTCGATAGTGTAGTGGATCCTTTTTCGTCTTGTTTGGCTTGCAGATAGGGACGACAAGCGCCCTCCGCAATGTAAATGGAAATGTTCCCCTTTTCCACATTTCGTTGAACATTTCCATAAGTGTGTTTAAAGCTGTTAGTTAGTTAGTTATTTGGGTTTTGGGGCGCTTCGACCATGGCTTTAAAGCTGTTGCATTTAAAGCTGTTGTCGGCAGATGTTTAATAATGTCATTGTGTAAGGTGTCGAGTCCTTCTGCTACGTTCCTAAGGGTGCTTATAGCAGCAGTCAGTTCGGAAATAGAAAATGGACTGTTGTAATGGATAGAAACTGTTGTGAAATCAAGGGGTACTGCTTCGCGCCGGGCTTTGTATTCCGAGAAACGTCGACTGTTTTTATTTTTCGATCGCTCGGAGAAGGCCCGTCCAATCTCGTCGGCGACATCCTTCGGATTAATAATATCTTGTCCATTTATGTGCAGTGCGGGGAGTGGGGTGCAGGTAAGTTTGCCGGAGATACGTTTAATACGGGACCACACCGATGACAGCGAGGTGGAACGGTTCAACGTGATGACGTACGCTTTCCACGATTGTCGTTTGGAATCAGCAATTGTGCACCCCGCGTGTGCCCTTGCCTTGCGAAAAGCTACGAGATTCGCCATGCAGCTGTCACGATTGAAAATACGGAATGCCTTCTTTCTAGCACGCAATGCATCTCGGCATTTATCAGACCACCAGGGGACTGGTACACGGCGTGGTGTTCCCGACGAACGAGGAATATATTGCTGAGCACATTGTAACGTTGTGGTTGTAAACATTTCTATGAAAGAGAATCCTTCGGAGCACTCGCCGAGTCTCTCTTCGACATCGGACTGGAAGGAAGTCCAGTCAGCTTTCGCAAAAATCCACTTGAGGGGACGTCGACCAGCTTCCACACCATCAATGAAGCGGGTTCAAACGGGAAAATGGTCACTCGTACCTGGATCATCACCCACCGACCACTAAACAGGGGAAAAGTTCAGGGCTGCAAAGCGTCAGGTCCAGCACAGAGGTCTGTACTGTTTGCAGTGTAAAATGTGTCGGAGTTCCAGTGTTAAGAATACTAAGGAGAAAATTCCGGATAATTTGCTCCAAAGCACGCCCACGATCAGTACTATTCGCTGAGCCCCAAACTTCGTGATGATCGTTAAAGTCACCACCTAAAATCAGCGGGGGAGTGAGCTGGTTTACCACTTGCAGCAGTTCAGCAAGTGGAAAGGTTGTTCCTGGGGGTAAGTATATGGAGCATATGGTGGTAACACGGCGATTAATTATTATCCGAGCAGCGATAGCCTGAATGTTTTATCTCAGGTGTACTTGTTGGAAGGGGACTGAGTGGTGGACGGCAAGAAGTACACCACCATGTGCCACCGTGTGGGTGACGACGTCCTTGCGTAAAACAGAGTAGTTTCTTAAATAAAAGGAAGCACCAGGAGATCGTTTGGTCTCCTGTAGGCATACTACGGCCGGTGTACGACGGTGCAAAATATGTTGCAATTCGTTATTACTAGTTCTCACACCTCTACAGTTACACTGTAGAATATTACTCATTTGTCAGTAAGTGAAAGAGGAAGTCCTAAGCTAAGAGCGTAAAAGCCCAAGAGTGACTAAGTCATGATCTTGTAGTCGGGGGGTCTTGGCTGTGTGGGCGTGAGCGCGGGTTCCCAAACTCTCTTGGCGATACAGCACCGAGAAGAGCACGCTTCATGGCGCGATTTGGGGATGGGGAGGATATTTGGGGTGCACGGTTCGACGGGAACGTGTCACCGGCGGTTCCATGGCTGCTGCGGGTAATGGTGCGGAGTGAGGAGCCGTCAATGGGCGCTGGCCCTCAGGCTTGGGGATCGAGGAGGGTGGGATATGTCGGGCGGTGCAACCCTGTGCTCATAAATCTGCGACTCCAGGGCGCACCTGAACCATAGCATGTCCAAGCTTTGGATCTGAGATGGTTGGTGGTGGTGGGGGGGGAGTTGGTGTGGTTTTGGAAGGTTGGATGGGAGTGGGTTCCGTGGGTATGGCGGGTAAGGATCCGAGGATAGTGGATGCCTTCGGGGCTTCTTAGTCCGCTGGACACGACGCTATTCTTCTGGAGCTCGCTCTGTAATGGGTGGGATAACTGTGATTTCCTGGGCCTTGGCGACGAAACAACGCGCTCCGCCGTGTCGGTTGTGTCATGCGCAGGATTCTGTTCAGTTATGGTGGGTGGGGTTTCGGTGGTCTCAACGCAGTCCTGGGTTGGCTGCCTGTTCCTTGTTGGTATCGTAATGGGCACTCCAAAGAAGCGAAGTAGGGCTATCATTTCAGAGATGAGCTCAGAAACCTTGTCAGGCTGAGTACGTTGTGGGACCACGGGATTCCTTCTGCACGGGATTCCTTCTGGCCCTGAGCCATCTGCGTCACCATCTGTCGACCAGTACCCTCTTCACCATAGTCAACAGCGTAGTTAGATCCAATATCCGCTACTGCATATCAGTTTACGGGAACGGGTCGTTAGCAAACATCCACAGACTAGACAAGATCATTAACTTCGCCACTAGAGTCGTGCCAGGTCTACGGAAATTTGATCATATTTCTGATGCCCGTAAGGAGTTAGGTCTCCTCACAGCAGCTGATCTGCATCTATTTTACAGCCTTACTTTGCTCCACAAGATCATTCTGACGGGTGAGCCAACGGACATTGCCGGTCAAATCACTTGAAACTCTACCCTGCAAAACCGTCACGCACGCATGGGCATAACCATTAGGGGGGGGGGACATGCCCCCCACACAATTTCTGAAGTGGCGATTTGTCCCCTCCCCAATTTTTTTCCGTGTCCCCCAAGCCTCAGCTACCTGAGTATCATCGCCGCAAAATTATACTTAATAATTTATAGAGTTGAAATATATACGCACGAGAATCACCAAAGATACTAAAAGCCGATGTAGCCAAAAACGAGCTTCACAGGCTATCCGTCGTCACAAAATCGTCGAATGGTGAAACAGAAAACGTTAGAAATGTCTGCTTCCAGGTCATTCTCGAATACCATGAACATCGACTTCTCTTCTGTTTTCGCTTGGGTGGAAAATTCTGCTCTGCTAGGCAACACATCTGCATTATCGCAAGGCTTCATACGTCTTGGGTTGCATTCTCTTGTTCATATAATGATATATCCTGAACAAACGCGACTCTGGGTGTCCTTGGGTGTTTTCAATACCACTGAGGGAAGTCATGGGCACCCTTAAGTACGTCAAGTTAACGTTGTATTCGTATTCGTATTCAGCGACGAGTCTGCCAGAGGCGTATTTGCAATCGCATCGGCATTCAGCGACGGGTTTATGAACGTTCGAATCAATTAACACTGAACACGCTGGAAAGAACAACATAGGTCTCGCATTGCTACTTTAACGGTCAAGGTCAAACCAGCTTCTTCGGTCGCCTCCCATTTTTTCCGTTTTCACCCAAACCTGCCCAAATCCGGTTTCAAGTGATAGCCTGTGGTGAACCATCCTGCAACATTTCAAATCGGTGCATGTCGAGATCAAACTTCTGGGTCAAAGGTTGGCTTCATTTATTAGAAGCCGATCATTCATTTATTAGAAGCGATATTGACCGCACGCGAGGTTCAGTTCCTATCGCTTCAATTCCGATAAAATGGGCGTCATTCCAGGTGGTTTGCTATGCAGTATCAGAAGGCTAAGCAACCGAATTATTTGTCAAGGACAAACGCCAAATTGATACTTCGGTCGCCAATTTTTGTTTCGTTTTCTCTCAAACTTATCCAAATTTGGTGTCAAGCAATAACCTGTGGTGAACACTCGAGCAACATTTCAAACCAGAACATGTCAAAGTCAAAAGTTTGATTAAGACCTTCCATGTCATCGCGTTGCGTCGCTATGGTTTCAAATTGCCGAAAATGGATGTAATTCGTGTGGTGTCATTCGTGTTGTCTTGGTGTGCAGAATTAGAAAGTTGATATTTCGAAATAATCTGGACAGGTAAAAATTCAAGCCGATTTCTTCAGTCATCTCACATTTTTTGGTGGTTTTGGCCCGAGCCTCCCCAGCTCCATTTCAAACCGGGACATGTCAAGGTCAAAGGTTTGACTGAGTTCTTCGATGTCATCGCGTTTCATTGCTTTGGCTTCAATTTGCAGAAAATGGATGTCACTCGTGACAATGAATGGACAATCGAAACAATGGATGGCAAGTGACAGCCCACGGTGAACCCTCGAGTGGGATTTTAAACCGGGATATATCAAGGTCATACCTCATGGTCAAAGGTTAGCTTGAATTTGTCAAAGTCCTTGCGATTCGTCGCTATAGATTCAATTTGCACCAAGTGGGTGTCATTCGACGTGACTTGGGCCGTACTATGTTTTTTTCAAAATTTCTAGGGTCAAAGGTCAAACTGATTCCTTTGGTCGTCCCGCATTTTCTTCTTCGCCCTAACCTACCAACATCTTGTATCAAGAAATAGCCCGTGGTACACGTCGAGTAACATTTCAAACCTGGACATGTCAATGTCAAACCACAAGACTGATGGCTAGCTGACATTGTTCGAAGTCCTCGCGTCGCGTCGCTATGTCTTCAATTTTCATCAAGTGGAGTCATTCGCTGTGCCGTTTGGTACACCAGGAAATTGTTCAGAAATCACATTAATTTTCAAAGTCAAAGGTCCAACTCATTCCATCGATCGCCACGCGTTTCTTCGTTTTCTCCCAAAGCTACCCATTCTTGGCATCAAGAGAAAGCCCGTGGGCAACCCTCGAATAACATTTCAACCCGGGACATGTAAGATCAAGCCTCAAGGTCAAAGGTTCGCTAAATTTTCGGTCATCGCGCGTCGTGGCTATGGTTCCCATTTGCATTATGTGGGTGTCATTCGCCGTGGCTTGCCTTACGGTATCAGAATGTTGAGATATCGAAATAATTACACAGATGCCGAAGGTCCGACGCGTGTACAATGATTGAGTGTAATAAGAATAGGAAAATCAAATCTATTTTGTGTGCAGCCGTTGCGATAGCAAGCACTCGCATCTTATATGACTAGGGGCTTCCCCAAGGAATGCGTCATGACCGGATCGGACGGTGCTCTTATCGTTGGTTCTTAATTTACACTGACACATTGCTATTCCCGACATATCAAATATATAACTATTTTCATGTTGCCGATTTCTCTTCATGATTAAACGGAAGTTGTCAATTTTTCAAGAGAAGTCACACGTGAATGCGTGCAATTGTATAACTGGCTGGAGTTCATAACTGCGAGAGAGCAATGTTGTAATCAGGGGTTGATCCAGGAATATGGGGGCACTTTTCTGGAGGAGCGCCATTTCTTTGGAGCGGCACCACTGCGAAAGGAGGCGCCTCTGGCTGCTAAATTCGAGGGGGCGGGTTGTACTCGGACCTTCCTGAAAAACTCGACCTTTACTTCCAAAGGGTGCCTTTTATTTCGTAGGGGCACCTCCGGCAGAAAAATCGAGCGGGTACACTGAAACCTTTTCAGAGGGACGTCTTTTCCTGGCATGGCGGACGCCACCTTCCGCGTGGGGGTATACGCCCTCGGTGCCACACCCATTATCCACTCTGGTTGTCATTGCATCGATATATGTGCCCGTAAAACAGGAAAACGTGGGAAAGATAAGCGTAGGTCCATATTTGCTACCATAAAACCATCGTCCCATATTTTACGTTTTTCCTGTTACAAGAGAGTAACGTTTAACATACTTACAGCATTGCTCTATGGTGATCATGAAATCGGGTTCAGCACATACGACATAAACCTAGATGTTCATGGGCATTAATAAGTGGTAAAACTGGCTAATTTTGACGGAACTTTTGGTTCCCAAAATATCATTTTTTAACAATTATAAATCTGAAAAATTGAAATACATTGAACATTGAATTGAAGTGGCTGAATTCAAAGGATTTTTCTTGGGAGGGAGGCAGGGGTATCCACACGGGGGGGGGGCAATTGCCCCCACCCCCCTGCCGTGAGACTGGGGGGCGCCGACCCCCCCTGAAATTTGAGGAGGCCCTCAGGACGAAAAGGAGGCCCTCCAGGACGAAAAGGAGGCCCTCCAGAACGAAAAGTATACCCCAGGACGAACAGGAGGTCCCAGGACGACAAAGAAGGCCCCAGGACGAACAGGAGGCCTCAAGACGAAAACGAAATTCTACAAATTAAGGGCCTCCAGGAGGAGGACCATAATTTGAAAAGGAATTCACCTAGGAGAGGGTAGGAGGCCCTAGAAATCAAGAGTGTCAAATATTGACACGGAGCCCCCAGAACGAAAAGGAGGCCCCCAAGACCAAAAAGAGATTCTACAAATCACGGGCCTTCAGGAGGAAGCCCATAATTCGAAAAAGAAGTCACCTAGGGGAGGGTAGGAGGCCCCAGAAATCAAGAGATTGCCAAAAATTGGCACGGAGGCCCCCAACATTGCAAAGGAGTCTCAATACGGGAAGGGAGGCCTAATAAAATAAGAGGAGGCCCAAAGCCGAAAAAGAAAGCCAGTGTATATGAGATGAGGTTTCGGAGCAGGGACGTCGCTACCTGGGTGGGGGCAGCGGGGGCAATCGTCCCCACCCCTTGCTTTAAGACTTGGGGGGGGGGGGCGCCCCCCGTAAGTTGAGGAGACCACTATGCGGAAATGCATAAAACAAAAAGGTCAGCAAGGAGCCCGACGGGACAGAAGATGATGCTGTCGAGGTGGATCCAAGACTGATAACGAGGCCCCCACGAAATAGGAGTACCCTAGAAGTGAAAATTTAAGACAAGGACGCAAAAGCAACCTGCTAAGAGAATAATGAGGCTCCAAACACAGATGAGGATGACTCCAAGACGTGAAAGGAGTCCCATAATTTTTAAAAGGAGTCACCTAGGAGAGGGTAGGAGGCCCTAGAAATCAAGAGAGGGCCAAAAATTGGCACGGAGGCCCCCAGAATTGCAAAGGAGGCCCCAATAGGGGAAGGGAGGCCCCAGAAAGTGAGAGGAGGCCCTATGACGGAAAGGAAAGCCAGTGGATATGAGATGAGGTTTCGGAGACGCAAAAATAGGCACCAAAACGAGTAAGGCTCCACCAGAATAGAAAAGGATGATCCAGAAACATGGCACACCTAATGCTGAAGAGGACGACACAAGGTTGGAAATAAGACCCCATGATGAACGAGGAGGCCCTCAAATTTGAGAGAAAGGCCATTGGATAAGAGATAGCTCCCAGGCGGAAAAGAAGCTTCGCAGATGGCTAAGAAGGTCCCCGGGAAATAACAAGACCACTGAGATAAGAAAGGTTGTGTATAATTTGGAAGAGGAGCCTGGGAGAGAAGCGGAGTCCACCAGGAGATAAGACACCACCCTTAAGATGGGCGATGTTCGAATCAAAACGCAGAGCAGGAGGTCCCCAAGACGTAAGAGGAGGCCACTAATTTGAAAAAGGACTCTAGAAGAGAAATGAGGGCCCTGCCGGACTCGAGAGGAGTCCCCCAAAAATGAGTATGTCTACAAGACTGAATGAGGTCCCGAAGAACAGAAAGATTTCCAAGAAAATGAGAGGAGGCCCTTAAGATGGGAGTGGTAACAGGTGTGAAGTGAGGTTTCCAAAATTGAAGATTCCCTCAAGACTGGTAAGGCTTTCCAGGCCCACGAGGCGTGGCAGGAGGCCCATAAGTTGGCAGATAATGCTCCTGGGACATGAGAAGAAGTCCCATACCATGGTAAAGGGCCAAAGGATGTAAGAGAAGACCCTTCAAGACGAGAGAGGAAGACATTGAATATAGAGGAGGGTAGGATATAAGACGTTGAAAAACGGTAGTCTTCAGGAAATGGGACTAGATACTTATGGCGCGAGATGAGGCCTATAATTTTCAAGAAGCCCCTAAGAGATGGTCAAAGTCGTGCCGGGGTGGTTCACATTTACGGCATGGACCAAAACAATCCGGCCGGGGACCCTGAAAATCACGCTGAGCCTGGGTGTACCAAAAATTTACGACCGGACCATGAAAATAAATATAGTGGAACGACGGGTCGTACCATTCCACAACAGTCTCAATGGGACCAAAACAAATGAAGACAGAGCAACGAAAAACACTCCGGACATGGGTCCAACTCTGAAAAACACTCACAAAAACACACAAAAACACAACAACAAAAAACTCCAAGTCTGGGGCCCAACAATGATGCCGAAACCCCTAAAACGTTTTAGACCCAAAAAAGTGTCGAGGCAGCTAAAGCTCGCGCTAGGGATCCAAGAAAATGACGTCGGGGCCCAAAAGATCACATAGGACTATATTTTAAAAAATCGCGTCGCAGCCCTTGAAAATCACCCTGGAAGCCCAGAAGGGCGCGGCGGGCCCCAAAAGTCGCAGCTGCTCCAAAAATAAATTCTTAAACGGAATGTCACTCTGGGACAAAAATATACTCCTTCAGTGGCCACAGTGGCATATCAAAGGGGAAAATTCCTCCTCTATCCTTAGTCATAAACTCTCAAGAATCGTGCCGGGCTCCAAAACTCGCGCTGGGGCCACCATAATTCGCGTCGGTCCACCAGAATTCGCGCATTGGTCTCCAAATAAGTACTTCGGGCCCCCGAAAACTCGTTCCGAGGCTCGAAAACTTGCAATGGGAACTGCCAAAATCGCGTTCGGGCAACAGCTAAGTACAACACTTCCCACAAACTCAAATCTGTCCCCCAAAATATCGCGCTCGGGACCCACAATTCCCATCGGTAGTCACGTCGAATCTCCACAAAATTGGCGTTTAGGCACACACGTAAGAACAGTGTGACCACAAAAAACAAATCGGTATCCAAAAAAATAAAGCTGGAGCCTTCCAAAATAAGAATGGACTTAACAAAATGAATGTCCTGTTCAAGAACATGGCTCTGGAGCGCCGAACATGCAACCAGATGCCTTCACAAATTGCGTATGACAGTGAAGAACATACCGCATCTTAAAAAAATCGAGGTGAGATGCAAAAACGTGGCGCCATGGACTTGAAAAATCAGGCCGGGATTCGGAATTTACAACAAAAAATCCACAAAAATCTCGTTGAGCCCAGAAAACTGGCGTTGTGTCTCCGGAACCACGCACCTGGGCGCGATAAATCGCGCTGGGACTAAGAAGCACCGCACCGAAGCCACAAAATCGCACTGGAGCACCACAAATGTGCGCCAGAAGCCCCAAAAAACACAACAGGATCCTAAGAGCATAACGGGGACCGACAATACAACTGGCCCTCCAAAACGCACATAGTCTCCCAAAAAACGACAGGGCCTTAATGCATGCGTTGCAGTCATAAATAAACATACCCGGACCTCTAAAAAAAATATACAAGAAGCTCTTATGGCACACAGAGGTCATAAGGACGCATCAGGTCCTGCAAGAGGCCGAGACCGCAAATGGCAACATGGTTCCAAAACGAACAAAAGCACCGGGCGTTACATGAAGACATCGTGATCTTCGAAAACGCCATGACGCGTAAAAAAAAATTATCGGTGTCCAAAAAAGCAACAACACACTGAAACGAGGAGGGGTTTCGAAGATGTATTAGGGCGCTGCACAGAAAGACGCAGCGAGTCCAACAAAGAACACTGAGGAAGGGCCTCGGCTCGACAGCCATTCTGGGAGGATAGCAGCAAAGATATCAGGTGCGTCAAAGCTGAGCGGAATTTCCATTTCATAGCTACCAGAAAATGTAGGAGGTAGGAAATTAATGATCGGATTTAATTACTGGACTTTTCGCAGCGAGCGCCCATACTAAGCATGGCAGCACGTCAAATATGGCGCAAGTTTATCATGTGATAGTAATTAGCAAAAGACAGAAGGCTAGGCAGAAACCACAGCATCGTACGAAGTGTAGCGAATGCGCCGAGTGCGCAAAATGAGTGTCCACGTGCACGGATGTTTGCGTCGTGGTGACAAGGTGATATGAACTGGAATGCCAGAAATTAGGAAATTTTACATTTCAAAGTGATGGGTTATTTTAAATTCAAGTTTGGGGTTTTATACATTTTCTAAACTGCTCGTTTTATGGTTTTGTAGCTTTTTTGCACCGATGATATGCTTACGTCTCGGGGCGTTTTCGAAGATCCCGATGCGCTTATTTAGCACCTGGTCCTTTTGTTCGATTTGGAACCATTTTGCCTTTTGTGGTTCTAGCCACTTTTTCAGACCCTTGTGTGTTAGCATGGTTCCTGCGTGCCTTAAGAGCTTCCAGTGTACTTTTAGAGCTCTATGTATGAGCTTTAGAGCTTTAGAGCTCCATGTATGTTTATTTAGGTCTGCAACGCATGTTTTAAGACCCTGTCAATTTCTGGGAGATGGTGTGCTTTAGAGCGTCAGTTGTATTTTCGGTCCCCGTTGTGCTCTTGGGGTCCCGCTGTGTTTAGTTGCGGCTTCTAACGCACATTTGTGGGCCCTAGTTCGGTTTTGGGGCTTCGGAGCGATTTTTCTGTGCCTCAGCCTGACTTATCACTCCCAGGCATGTGGTTCCAGGTACCCAACGCCAGTTTTCTGGGCTCAATGCGATTTTTGTGGATCGTTTCTGATTTGTTCTCTCTCAAAAGTCCGAAGTCCGGCCCGACATTTAGAGACCCCGGCGCCATGTATTTGTATCCCATCTCGATTTTTTGAGATTCGGTATGCTTTTCGGCGGCGTACACAATTTGTGAAAGCATCTGGTAATATGTTCTGTGCTCCAGGGCCACTTTATTGACCCTGACATTGATTTTTTGTGAATCCCTCCTAATTTTGGAAGGCTCCAGGTCGACATTTTCGTATATCGATCCGGTTGTTGTGGAATAGGTGTAATTTCAGCAATGTGAGTTTATTTTTCAAGGGATACCAAAAAAAAACGTAGAATTGTGTGGGGGAGTTATGGTTGAAATCCGACGAATCAGGAAGGATAGTGGTAGACTAGGCCCCTCCACAGGATAATTAAGTTGATCACTAATCGTTTCATTTCGATAGCGGTGACAAAATAGCGGTCGAAATCCCAGGCGCGTGAATTTATTCGCGAAGAAGTTGTTATTTTAGCTTGTTTGACAGATGCCTTGCAGCCAGCTCCAAATGTTAGAAAAAAATTGGAAAATTCCTAAGATTCCAATCAGAAAACCAATGCAACGCACTTCTTCTTTTCACCTTCGCGAAATTATCGTCCTGGGACTGAGAAATGATCGCTTAAGCTTTGCTTAGGGCATTAAGCTGGTGGTAATAAATAACAGTAGTGATGAATCCAACTATATTCAGTTATTCTTGGAGGACATAAAAGTTGGTTGATCAATGGGAGATATCTGTAAGATATACTTGGCATCAGCCTCGCTGCAATCTAGAGGGCAGCGGGAAGACTCTTTTGTGAGAAAACGCATTGAGATGTTGGTTGTTTTTGACACTTAGGTATTTATCTACATATTATTATTTATACCCCAGTATGGCCTAGTTTTCAGCGAAAAATAGTGATTATTGCTATTGCGTGTTGAGTAAATAATTCACCATTCTAAGAACAAACTACATTAATATGAAATGAAGAGGCCTAAAACAACAGGAGACCCTAACACAGTGTAGGCCCCTTTTCGGGGAGCAGGAGGCCCCCTTTCGATCTTGCCCCCCTGGAAGAATTTCGTAGCGACGCCACTGGAGGGAGGACCCTCTATCCTGTTCAGACTTCCTGCGTCCATGACTTGTCCCCCCCCCACCAATTCCGAATCCGTGGTTACACCCATGCACACACGTGCAGACGACCACCTGCACATTAGGGTGGAGTGATTTCCAAAATTTTTGGTGTTAAAGTCTTAAAACTTGCGTTTGGTTCTAAAAAGACGATCTGCAAAGTTTTAGAGCAATCTGAGGCCGGGAAGCCGCCGCGCCTCAGGGCTTTCTGAGGCCGAAATGACGTTTTTCTACCAACTTGCGGGATCAAGCCCGATTTCAGGAATTTAAATAATTAGATAGCAAATAAATATTTATTTCATTGCATTGTATAGTTTGTCATCCACCGTTGTGCTAATTTTCACTTCCCTAACTTGAAAATTGTGCCTGCCACGACGCAGAGTTCCGGAAGGTGTGCCGCCCGCAGCGCCACCACTCCCCTCTATCGGCAGAAGTATGAACTGCGACCATTCACCGTTCATTCCGCAATATAAGTATCTTTCTTGGTCAATTGGGGGGCAGGTAGGTGGCGGATTTGAGACAGTGCACAGTGTGCTGACTTCTTATGCGCACAGCGCTATTTTATTACGATTCCAGCGACTTCTATCGACAGCTACACACGATTGGAGCGTAGCCACAGCCGGCTTTGGCATATTGTAACCTGCCTTTCAGCCTCCAAGCTCACAATGTTTACCTGAGATACCCTGCTAGCATGTTTTCTTGGCTGCATGTGAATTGTTGCTGCAGATATTTGCACTTAATTAATTTACTTTGGCAGAAACACTGACAATCCCACACCTTACTGGGTGGGTACTTGGTTGCACGACTAACGCATATCGCTCAAATTTAGCAGTACTGGCGATGATTGTGTACTCCGACCATCGATTGCCCACCAACTGTTACATTTGCTCACCATCACCACCATGATCATGGGTAAAGAGTTGCTTTGTAAGTTACCCCACTGGCGGCCAATATATTGCGCGGCCACGGCCGGGGTGGCCGAGGCATATTCTCCAAGCATGACCATGGTTGAAACCGAAAATAAGGATCTACGAGGGCGTGTGTCGCACGCGGAATTTCCAATGCAGTTATGCACCCTGAACTTCCTGGTATAGCACAAAAAAAAACTTTGTGATACATTTTTATCCTATGGCGAGGGATGAATTTTGAAACTTACCAGTTGCCTAACCAGTTTTTGCCTCTTTTCCAGACTAGTGAACCTATCAGATTTCGAGTATTAAAGTAAAAAAGGTTAAGGGAAGTTCATTCCGATCGAAGACGGCTCGCTTTACGTTGGGCCATCCCTGCGAACTGCCGAAGAACCAAATGCCACTTCAGATTCATGTATACAACTTCTACAGACTACAGTCTAACAGACTTCGGGCTGTCGACAACCATGCAGCGGGCGAAAGGCAAATCGCCACGAGCGTTGCCAAGGGCGTTGTATACCTTTGGGGGAAAGCAAGCGTCCCTGTTAAATCGTTTCAGTCGATTGTCCGGGGTGTCCTGGTGATTATGAAGAAAGGAAAGGATCTAACAAAGACCCCAATAAAGAAACGCGCTGGCGCAAGCAAAACGATTCCCCTCCATGAGCTGATTGACATCTGCGCGTGCAGTTGTCATTCGAGAAATGCCTGCAGCTGCCCCAGCGAGAACAAGGTTCCATACCGCGAGTGGAATTTCTTACAAGACCAGCGAGGTGAGAGGAAGCGAAGCATCGGCGGCATTGACATGAAGGCCTCCAATGCATTGGGGAGGAGGCGAAGAGATCAGAACCGTCTGCGGCCTGACCCGGCTTTCCTTCAGACGGACGCCAACGACTCGGATCCTGGTCCCTCGGGTCTGACCGAGCACAGCACGGGACACGAGCCAGAAAGCATTGACGAGGGAAGCAATGGTGACGATGCATATGACACAGGGAGTGTCCACGAACCAACACAGACTAGGGCTCCGTACAATATGATGCCTCTGGAGAATTTCGCTAAGGAGTGTGACCGGTACATTGAGGTAACTGATAGGATTGCAGCGGCCCTTGGCACCGCTCTCTTGAAGGACCTTGGCCTCGTCACTGAGAACGACACGAGGCACGTCATCACACGATATAAAGTGATAAGAGCCAGAAAAAGGGCACAGGAGAAAGAAAAACGAAAGCTAAAGGAGGGCATAGGCGGTAAGATGCAGTGCATGGGATTCGATGGGAGACAGGATATCACAAAGATACGAGAGAAAACAAATGAGCAAGACGTACGGCTTACGGGAAAAGAGAAGCATCTGGTATTTGTGAGCGAGCCAGGTAGAACCTACATCGCTCACAGAACACCGACATCAGAAAATAGTGCATCAATTGCTGGCAAGGCTTTAGAAGTCGTTCGGGAGTGCGACTCGGAAGAATCCCTGCAGGCAGTATTGGTCGATGGCACTGCCGTCAACACAGGCCGCGAAAACGGTGCACTCACGAGGATGGAGCGCCAGCTGGGCCGTAGCGTCCAGTGGCTCATCTGCCTTCTTCATGGCAACGTGCTCCCGATGAGGTATGTGCCGCTTGTTTTTTTTAAATAATAAAACAAGAATTGACTGAAATACATCGCCACTATCCACCTGATCCTTACAAATTACATGACATACAATAATATACTGCGTCATCTGCATACCTATCTAGAACCATGGCAATTTGTGAGTCCGTAGTACAATCCAAACACTTGCCATGCCATTTGCCCATTTAGACCCTTATAAATGTTAATCCAATTCCTTCCTTGTCCCAATTCCATTCTGTCCTGGGCTTTTTCGCAGGCATGTGTTCGTGGAGCTGGATGAAGGCCACGGTACCAGTGGGTCCAATTCCTTCAAGGGCCCGCTGGGACAAACTATAGCTGGTGACATTCACCGCCAGCCGGGGGTGGACTTCCGTCCCATACCATTCAACGCACCTGACATCGCGGAGCAGGTTGTCGCGGACCTGTCTGCTGACCAGCGCAACCTTCTCCGGTACTGCCGAGCCGTCGCCACCGGCGTTGTCAGTGCTGAGCTGGCACGCACCAGGCCGGGTCCGCTTAACCACGCGCGGTGGCTAACTCTCGGCATCAGAGTGCTCGTACTGTACACGATAACTGCGTCGCCAACCCTGGCTCTGACAAAGATGACAGAGTTTGTCCAGCAGGTGTATGCCCCTGTGTGGTTCGACATCAAGGCGCGCCCACTCTTCACACAAGGAGTCGTGCATCTCTTCAGAACGATGGGACTTATTCAGACAGACACCTGAAGTGCAGACAGTGGCGAAACGTTCAGTGCAACGAAACGCGTGGTTCGCCCACCCGAAGAACCTAATCGCGGCCATGGTCGTCGACGCTGAGAGGTCGATCCGGGAGAGGGGGGGAAGTCAAACTGAGCATGAGTGCGCGGAGTAACTCGGGATCCCGGTGCCGACAGTTCATGGTACCCCCATTGAACTGGGAGGCGTCCACATACACCGACATGATTCAATGGGACCATGTCGAGGTGATCGAACCGCCAGTTACCGCTCACATGTCGAACGACGAGATTATGTCAGCCGTCGACCAACCTCTCTCGCTACCGGCATTCCCATGCCACGCACAAAGTATCGAGCGATGCGTTACGGCGTCCACGCGTGTGTTCGGCGAGGACAGGCGACACGGCATTATCATATCGCGCCAGGCCAGTTGTGCCTCGAGACCGAAATCCGCCAAGAAAAGTGACTTCGTGTAGCGGTAAATGTGAGAGAGATGGGGGAGAGAGAGAGAGGGTGAGAGAGTGAGAGAGAGAGAGAGAGAGATATATATATATATATATATATATAGACAGTCAGGCAGAGACAGAGACAGAAAGATAGCCGTGTGCAATTCGTAGTCGTATGGTGGTCCAGGATCTTATTTAGATGAGTAGGTCTTAGGACTAACTGCGCTTAGTTCGTTCTGTTCGTGTGCCTATTTGTAGGCATAATAACCATCCGAATATACCCTATCTTAGATCCACCCCCCCTGCCTTCAGTTGTCACAGAGAGGAACTAAAACGGGAAAAACGACCAATACACACAGTTTACACTTCCACCGATAGAGGGCAATGATGTCGCTGCGGTCGGTACACCTTACGAGACTCTGCGTAATGACGGGCACAATTTTCAAGTCAGAGAAGTGAAAATTGGCATAGCGGTCAATAAAAGACTGTAGAATGCAATGAAACAACTCTTTATTTTCTATCTAATTATTCGAATTCTTGAAATGGTGATTTATCCCGCAAGTTCGTTAGAAAACGTCATTTCGGTCTCAGAAAGCCCTGAGGCGCGGCGGCTTCCCGGCCTCAGATTGCTCTAAAACTTTGCAGATCGTCTTTTTAGAACCAAACGCAAGTTTTAAGACTTTATCCCCCAGCGTTTTTACAAAAACGCATAAAATCACTCCACCCTACTGCACATGCCAGCCATGCACAGAGAGGCTGGCCGAAGGAGATTTATCTACTCGTCTGTCTTCCACTATAACAAACTTCCTACTGAAACAAAAACATCGAGGCTGTCTAACTTAAAAAAGCATCCATTAGCTCCACTCCACGAACAACGAACACTAGTCACAAAAAACTTACACAATAGAAGTGTGTACACTACGAACTCGCCTTTAGGCCAGCGCTTTCCCATCACTTCCATAAACTACTCGTTACTACTATAGCTCGTGTTGCTCGTGCTTGTGTTTATAAACTACTATAGCTCGTGTTGCAAGCGCGGGGTGAGTAGTGCAGATAGCGATATGGGTATTGTGCTATGTTGGTATACGAATGTTTGTTGCGCATCTTCTCAAACTATTTACCACAAATATATCCCTTCTTTGTAAATATCTGTGAGTTATACACAGACTGTCCATAATAGCCACTGCACGTGGAGGGTATGTATCATGAAATAAATAAATAAAAAACATAAGGATACATAACAAAAAAAATTAGCAATACTCTAATTAGTCCTGCTATAATTATGGCTGTCATTTGTGGACAGTGTACTGCCGACACGAGAGGAATTGTAACCAACGTAAACAAATTTGGAAGTGCTTTTTGTTGATTTTTTCGTCGGAAAACCTGTAATTTGCTGCAAAGTATATCCAGTGACGCTCCTATAGTCCGAAACACTTGAGAGCCATGCTATGTGAGGAAAGGACCAGGAAAGGGGGAATATTTGTGACTATCTTATGCTGCTTTTATATTATTACATAAGGTAACATTATACCTAGCCAGGCGAGTTTAATCCACGTTACAGCCTCTATCCACACACCACAATTTCCTGCCCCTGACTCTGGATCACCCCCTGTCTGGTCCAGAGTCAGGGGGCCAGACAGGGGCCTCTTATGGCCTCTTCGCACCCTTTGATGGCCTTTTCGCACCGTTCACAACCGTGCCCACTTTGGGACACGCAATGCGCCGCCGACCCCCAGCGGGTCTCGTGGCGCAATGGATAACGCGTCTGACTACGGATCAGAAGATTCCAGGTTCGAATCCTGGCGAGATCGGAAGTTTTAGATTTTAGATACGTTAGTAATGCGGAGACGGCATTCGGACCCAGACGCCACCGCGGTTAGCGGGCGCATTCGTGATGTATTAAATCTACGTAAGAATCATGCACCACGGCTCCGCGGCGCGTTATTCACACGTGGCTTATACTTTAGGTAAAACGGGAATACTTCAGAGGTGGAAAATAAATATCGGCTTGTTTGAGCAATATAGAGCTTGATTAGTTGAGAACTTCACTGACGAGTTTCAGGAAGTAGAGAAGAATTACGGTGTGAATTAATGAGGAAAGTGGCTCCGCTGTAAGGACACATGCTGATGTATGAGGATGCCATTGTGCCGCAAAGGCATTCACGCTCATGAAAATTGACGCGGGAAAGTAAGTTGCTATGGCATTGGTTGCTTAACATGTCTGATGTGCAGCTCATTTACTCTAGGATATGTCGAGCAAAATTTTGTTGGTACAGAAAAATCATTTCTGACAGTAACATATGCGTAATCACAATTGTGATATAAATTCACTGCACTGCGATTTTTCCGAAAGCCGCACTGGTTGTTTGCTAAAATGTTGCGGGTCTCCAAGAACCAAGTAAGTCGAAGGCTAACCATTCTCTCCATCAGCTTCTGCACAGTGATGAAGTGAGCGATATCGGACGGTAGTGAGAGGGATCACCGCCGCTTTTGCCGGGCTTTAGTATCGGTATCATTGTTGCTTTCCGCCAGGCGGAAGGGAAGCATCCCATGGTCCACAGTCTGTTAAAAATAGTGAGGAGAACATGTTTTGCGCACTTCGGTAGGTGCTGTAGCATTTCATTGTGTACCGCATCCGGTCCCTCAGACACACTTTTCAAATTGCTGAGGGCGGAAGCGAGTTCAGCCCGACTAAACGGCAGGTTGTAGTGCAGTTGTTCAGTTGTGTTAAAACTGATTCCATCCTTCTCACACCGGGCACGGTGTTACAGGAAAATTGGATCAGTATGTTGGCTACGCTTCGCAATAGCGTGAGCAATGTGGCTTGCTACCTCGCCTGGATCAATTACGATATTTCCTCAAATGTTGAGGGCCGGTAATGGGACTGAATTAAACTGACCAAACATCATTTTTATACGCGACCATACTTCGGATGTTGGTGTCGTTCGGCTGATCTTCCCTATATATGCTCGCCAGGAGGAACGTTTCGCAGCACGTATGGTTCGTCGAGCCAGTGCCCTGGCCTTTTTGAACGCTAACATATTATCCATAGTGCTGTGCTTGCTGAACTCCTTAAGAGCTCGTTTGCGGGAGGAGATAGCCTGTTTGCATTCCTTGTTCCACCAAGGTACTGGAATACGGCGCGGGTTGCCAGAGGTGCGTGGAATGCACTTATTGGCGCACTGGAGAAGTCGTGATGTAAAATCTTCTACACTAGTACAGTGATTTTCAATGTCTGTTGTAAAAGCCATCCGTGCCCGAGATTCAAAACTAGTCCAATCTGCCGCCCTCAAGTTCCAACGTGTCGGCCGTACTCCCAGAACTACGGCTCTTCGAAGTCAGCCATATCGGATAATGATCATTTCCCAGGCAGTCATCATGAACTAACCATTCGAACTGTTGAGCTAGTTCGGGGCTGGCTATGCTCAGGTCTAGTGCTGATGTTTGGCCCGATGGCAGCGCCAGATGGGTGTGCGCACCTGTGTTCAGAAGGCAGAGTGGCTCGTTCAATATTAAGGCCTCCAGGATTCGATGCCGTGTACAGATATCCGAACACCCCCAAGCGGTGTGGTGGGCATTCAAGTCTCCCAGTAGCAGTACTGGTGGTGGAAGCTCCGCCAGAAGCTGTTTCAGCTCCGCGGTAGGGAATGGTCTTGCTGGGGGCAGGTACAGGGAGCATACATTTATGCGACGGTGGTCAAGTGTGATCTGCGCTGCAACGCTTGCAAAGATGTTCGGAGAGGCAGCTCACGCGCTGGTACACTCTGGTGGACGGCAAGTAATACGCCTCCATGAGAGATGTTTGTGGGATGTACATCGCTGCGGTACACTTTGTAGCATTTGAGTCTCACTGTATCCTCTGGAGCTAGCTTCGTCTCTTGGAGACAAATGGTTGCAGGGTTGTACCGGTGTAAAACGGTTGCAAGATCAAGGACAGAAGTATTCAGGCCCCGGCAATTCCATTGTAAAATGGCCGTTAAAGGAGCCAGTTAAAACGAGTTAAGACAACGTAGTGATTAATAGGGCGGTCACTATTTATTTATTTATTTATTTAACAATACATGCCCTCCACGTGCAGTGGCTATTACGGGCAGTCTGGGTCACAGATATTTACAAAGAAAGGATAGTGGTGGTGGTGTGTTGGAGTTTAGGGGCGCGTCGACATCTATGGTCATTTTGCGCCCATAACTAGAATGGAATCAATCTACGGTGCTACTATCATAGCTCACTATCCATCTTCACGGATGGGGGTATATCACGTCAAAGCGAGCTTGTCGAATGAACATAAAAATATTCCCAGACGCAACGGCCTCAGAGTCGTTCCCTATAAGCATACGTAAAGAAGAGTCGGTGTTCAACCGTCCTAAAATCTGGCGTCGTAGAGGTTCTAGCAGTGTACAGCCAACTAAAACATGGTACACGGTAAGCGGGTTAGAACAGCGCGGACATACGGGACGGTCATTACCGGTCAACATATAAATATGTGTTGCAAAGGTATGACCTATTCTCAATCGACAGAGTATTACTTCTTCCCGACGTTTGGTTCGGTGAGAGGATAACCATTTTCCTAGTGTCGGTTTTAAAACCTTGAGCTTACTACACTTTGAATTCCAGGATCGTTGCCAGTCTGAGTGTATACTTGACAATATAGTAGGGTATATATCTCTTGGAGGGAGCCGTAGATGGACCACACGGCCATTGCTAATGGCGTGCTTGGCGGTTATGTCAGCAGCTTCGTTTCCGGCGAGTCCAACATGGCTAGGAATCCAGCAAAACACTAAAAATTTTCCCATGTCATGCAGGGACTTTACTACTTTGATAATCCTCCGAACAAGTCGGTTATCCTGATTAAAGATGTTCAGTGCCTGGAGACTGCTCAGAGAGTCTGTGAAAATCACGTATTTCGTGGACCGGTCTTTCTGTATAAAATAGAGGGCCTGTAGAATGGCATACAGTTCGGCAGTAAAAATCGAGGTTTGCATCGGTAAACAAAAAGATCGAACACTTTGTCGACTTACGTAAGCACACCCGACACCAGAAACTGACTTTGAGCCGTCCGTGTAAAAACGCGAAAAGTCGTTATATTCGTGTATTTTTTCCAATGCTAACGTTCGAAGTTCCTCCGGGTTTACCTGCCCTTTCTTTGAGCAGGTTAGTGTCATGTCGGTTTTCACTGGGAAAACCTGCCAAGGGGGAATGCTAGGCGTGATTACGTGTGCTATGGAACGCGGCCGGATATTACATTCTCGAAGAATCGTGGACATACGAGTGGAAAACGGTAATCCACGCCGGGTAATGTGGCGTACATTTGATGTCCTCGAGAATATCCACCGATAGGCTGGATGGTTCCGGTTTTGAGCAACATTGCATGCGTATCTCGCGCCCAATAACTTACGGCGTAGTGCAAGAGGTGGCTCGTCTACCTCTACCATTACACTAGCAGCCGGTGAGGTGCGAAAGGCTCCAGTAGCGATGCGAAGAGCTATATTGTGGATCACATCAAGGCGACGCTTGGATGTGGCACACGCTCCGTCATAAATAAAACAACCATAGTCAATTTTAGAACGCACGAGCGATCGATACATAAGAAGCAAGATAGATATATCTGCTCCATACGAACATCTAGACACTGTACGCATTACTTGTAGTCGCTTTGCACATTTCTGTGCAAGATCGTTGATATGGGTGGTGTATGTTAGTCGTCGATCCATCCACACACCCAGAAACTTGGCAGCTGGTTTGAATGGTATATGGCGTCCATTGAGCATAATCACGGGGTCAGTACAAGAGCGTTTGCGACAGAAGTGGACAGCGGTGGTTTTCAACGTAGACATTACGAAACCGGTTTTGTTGCACCAATCCTGCACCTTCCGAACAGCCATCTGGAGTTGTCTCTCAACCGTATGCACAGAGTGTGAAGAGGACCATATGGCGAAATCGTCCACGAAAAGCGCTCTCCCTACGGAATTTGGCAGCGATGTATCCACGTCATTAATTGAAATAGCAAACAATGCAACGCTCAGTACGCTCCCCTGTGGAACTCCGTTAGGTTGCGAAAACGTGCCAGATAGGGAATTTCCTATTCTAACGCGAAACGTTCTGGAAGACAGAAAATTTGACAAGAAGACACCCATGGGACCTCTAATTCCCATATTGTGCAGCTTCATCAGGATACCGTGACGCCATGCCGTGTCATATGCGCCGGCAATGTCAAAAAATATTACTGCTGTGTGGTGGCGTTTCATGAAACCAGAGCGTACAACTGAGTCGAGTGTTAAAATATGGTCAATTGTGCTACGGTGCTTACGAAACCCACTCTGTATGACAGTAAGTAGATTGTTATGTTCTAGAAACCACATCAATCGGACATTCACCATTTTTTCGAAAAGTTTACACAGGGAGCAAGTCAGTGAGATTGGACGGTAATGCAGTGGATCAGTGCCAGATTTATTTTGTTTACGTATGGGCACTACAATTGCCTCCCGCCATGAAGGTGGAAATGTGCCCGATGCCCACATTGCATTTAGGGCTTCCAAAAGTGCTTCTAAAGCAGCAGCTGGTAAGTGCTTTATAATGTCATTATGCATAGTGTCGGGACCCTCTACCACGCATTTCAACGTGCTGATTGCTGTGGTTAATTCATAAATGGAAAATGGTACGTTGTACTGTAGGACATCTGTGGTGGAAAAATCGAGAGCACGTGCCTCGCACCTATCCTTGTGTCTCAGAAATTGCTCGTTATATGTGTTTTCCGAGCGTGCTGACAAAGCTCGTCCCATCTCGTTCGCTACTTCTTCTGGGTCAATGATATCTCGACCGGCCATGTGTAGGGTAGGAAGTGGGAGTGGAGTATACTTTCCAGAAAAGCGCTTAATGCGGGACCATACAGACGACAGTGATGTGGATCGATTAAATGTGTTCACGTAAGCTTTCCATGAATCCCGTTTCGCTTGGGCGATAGTACGTCTAGCGAATACCCGTGCTTTGCGGAAAGCTATTAAATTTGCCATACAACTATTTCTATTAAAGGTACGAAAGGCTTTCTTCCTGGCACGCAACGCCTCTCGGCACTTTTCCGACCACCACGGAACGGGTACTCGAACTGAAGTTCCGGAAGAACGAGGAATGCATCGCTGAGCGCTCTCCACGGTTGCCGTCGTGAATGCCTCCACGGAAACGCCGGATTCATCAGGATAGTCTCCGAGTCTACTCTCAAGATTTGCTTGGAACGCACCCCAATCGGCTCGGTGAAATATCCATTTCGACGGTCGTCGGCTTACAACAACTCTGTTAATGAAACAAGACCAAACAGGGAAATGGTCACTGTTATGTGGATCGTCGTCCACGGACCATTCTAAAAAGGGTGCAAGTTCTGGACTGCAAAGGGTAAGATCCAGCACAGAGGTCTGCCCAGTTGGCAATGTAAAATGGGTTGGCCTACCTGTATTAAGTACACATAATGGAAAATCACGAACAAAACATTCGGCTGCACGTCCACGGCTCGTCGTGGTAGCTGAGCCCCAAAGAGGGTGGTGGGCGTTAAAGTCGCCGCATACCATCACCGGTGGAGTGAGCTGCGCCAACGTTTGGGAGAGTTCAGAAAGTGGGAACCTCTCGCCCGGCGGGAGATAAACGCTACATACGGTAACGGCGTGGCGATTTATTTTCATACGGGCAGCGATACACTGTATATTTGAAGATATAGATACTTGCTGGAATGGAACAGAGTTGTGCACAGCGATAAGTACTCCTCCATGTGCTACAGTGTGCGGAGTAACATCCCTACGTAACACAGAGTAGTTGTTGAGGTGAAAATGTGCATCATGAGAAAGCTTCGTCTCTTGGAGACAAACTACTAATGGTACTCGTAAATGTAAAATGGTTTGGAGGTCGCTGAGGCTGGTTCTCAACCCTCTACAATTCCATTGGAGAATAAAACTCATACGTCAGATATATAAAGATGAAAGTTGCGAACTAAAAACGTGGGAAACGAGAGCGGGTTAGGTTTCCCCTGTTCCCGCCTTCAAAACCGGAGGTAACCCGCGGGCTTCGGGCTGACTCGGCCCAAGGGACTGAGTCCTCGGACGGGAACGTGGTGACCCCTCCCCCGGTAGAGAGCTCGATGGTGGAAGACCTCGCTTCTGAGGCCCCAGCCGGGAAGGGGGTGGAGGAGGACCCATTTGGTTTATGGACGAAGCCGGTCCCTCTATTCGCCGTCGTGGCGATGGGGTTGCCGGCCTCCGTGGTGCAGCCGCCTCGGCTCCCTGGCGGTTCTTCTCGCGGGCCTTTTCCATGTCAGCGAGCCGCGCTCGTTTCGCCTCGCGGGCGCGTCTCTCATCTTCCTGGTGTCGGGGCGGCGATGCAGGTGCGGACGTGGAACACGAGGGTGGGGGGAGAGGCCTGAATCACGGGGGGGGAGAAGGGTCAGGTTGGGACGTGGTGGAGAGGCTGGGTTTGGATGCGGTAGTGGTGCGTGCGGGAAGCGAGGGTGGATTGGAGGGCGGATGGGAAATCGGAGGTGGAGATTTCGAGGGAGGTGGAGAGGGGCTGGGACCGGGCGGAGAGGACAGAGGAGGCCTCTTTGAACGATGGACCAGCGTCCACGTCCCATCCTCGGCCGTTGGTCGGGAGGGGGTCTCTGATGGTCGAACGGCGGTACTTGTGGGCGGTGGGATCTCTGTCGCATCAGTGTGACCTTGGCTCGCTTGCGGCACAGGAGGCACCCCAAAGGAACGAAGAAGCGCTGTCAATCGCGCGACTAACTCCGATGTTCTGTCGGGCTGTGTGTGCTGTGAAGAATACATGTTATTTCTAACTTTGGATGCGTAAGATATTCTTGGATGTGTCTGGTCATAATGATCTCTTGCTTCGCGAAACGATACTTTTTGTGTGCATTTGATGTAAATTATCTCTTTCTCTCTGATGTAAGTCGGGCAAGTTCGGTCGAAAGAAGTATGTGGGTCCTGACCTGCACCGCAGTTCACACAAAATGGGGTCTCCGAAGTGCAATTTTCGCTAACGTGTTCGTAGGAGGCACAGTTGGCACATGCAGGGCGATTACGGCAGAATTTATTGGTATGGCCGAACTTTTGGCACTTGAAACACCTCATGGGATTCGGGAGAAACAGACGGACTTTTACGCGGACGTAACCTACACGGATTTCAGGCGGAATATCTGTGGTGTTGAATGTTAATATTACGTTGTTTGTTGTAATCATTTCAGAGCCCCTCCTTGCTTTCATCTTCCTTGCCTCAGTTACTCCGAACTCCGACAGACCGTCAACAATCTCCTCCTCCGACACTTCCCTCAAGTCGAAGCAGTTGATGATACCTCGTGAAGTATTTTTTGTTTTGTGGGGTTCAATGGTGATCGGAATAATCTCGTCGGACCTACTCTGATTTTTCCGGACGCTGTATCTAAATTCTAATACTTTCAATGCACTCTCCGCCTCTTCTGCCCGTGCAAATTCCACCTCCAAGGCGCCATCCTTCAATCTTTCGCAACGTACAATTTTCCCAAACCTGTCACACCCGTCTCGCCTCTGAAATGGTGATAACGAGGCGAGGGACCTGGTCTTACCACGAAATATAAGTATACGTGGGGCAGTTGAACTATTTGTCTGGTCTCTTCGAGAGGGACCAGGGATGTTTTTAGTTGGTCTGGATGCCATGTAGTGAGATTGTGTTCCACTCCTCGGGCGCCCCACCCCTTAGGGGCCCTACTGGGGGGACGCCTGGGTCCCGCGGACGGGAGGTCGCCAGGCGACCGAGGAGCTATACGGGGCAGGCAGCGCCTTCGTCCGGCCGGGAGAGAGAGACTCACCACCCCGACCGGAATCAAGCGCCGCCCACCCCTTGACCCCTGCCGGCCGGGCCATCAGGCACTGGGACGAAACCCAGGCCCCGACCCGAGGCGACAAGCCACTTGGTCCGTATGGGGCCATAGGGACCCGCCCGCCCCTCCGGGATATCGGGACCAAAGAGGCGTGTTGGTCCCCCGACACAACTAGCACCGTGCGACGGAGGACCTCAACCTCCAGGACTCCGTCAACCCCGGGGGACGGGCCAAGGGGGCGCGGCTACCCCGATAAAACTGAGCTGGTGGGTAGGGCCGGGGAAGTTGCCCTGCCTGCTCATAATAGGGATAGTTGGTGTTGCAGGGCCAGATGAAGGACATGGATGTTGGGATGATATGGGAATGGGAATGGGAGCGTATGGACGGAAGGAAGAGGTGGCTGTGGTGACCCGAGGGAGCGCCATTTCCCTAAGAATGGCGCCCCAAATAAAGGATAGATTTGTGGTCAGTAGTGGGAGCAGATGCGCAACAACATTCGTACACCAACATAATACAATACCCATACCACTCTGCACTACAAACACCGTGCTTGCAACACTAGCTATAAACGAGTGGTTTGTAGAAGTGATAGGAAAGCGATCTGCCACCCCTGGCGCCGCGCCTGCCCCGGCGTGTGTTCTTGGTGGGCGTTGTCACGGCGACGGCGACGCTCCCCTCGTGTGGTTTCTCGCTTGGGAGGGGTGTCGACTGGCGGGGGCGTCCAAGGTCGAGGCTTAGATGACGTCACAGTGATGCGGGCGCTCGACGTCGCAGCCCTGTTCGGCTGCGTGCGCGTTGCACTGCAACATTGTGGATCCGGAGTGGGTCCGTGATTGTCAGCTGGGTGGTATGGGCTCTCTGCTGTACTGTCGGAGACGCGTTTCGGCTTGCCCGACCAACGGGTCCCAGATCCAGGGCTACTTGGCGAGCGCTGACCTTCGGATTTCGCGTCACTGATGGTGGCGTGACAGGGATGCGTCGCGATCATAAACGCGAAGCGTTGGAGGGGAGGGGGAGGAGGGGGAGGAGCAGGAGGGAGAGGTGCATGGACTGATCGTGGGGATGCGGGGGTGGGACTGGGTACTTTGGATGTGGGAATATTGGGTATGGTGGATGGGGTGTTCGTGGGTTTGGTGTGCTTTTTGGTACGCTGCACTAGGGTCCAATCGTCTCCTTCCTTCTGTGCCTCTGTCCCAGATACCTCAGAAGACCGTGGTCTTTCTCGGGTTGGCTTTTCTTTGGCCTGCTCCGGCCTTCGTTGACCTGTGTGTTGCGGCTCTGTTGTCTCAGATCCCGTGGAAAGGGGAGTATACGCACTACCAAACGAACGTAACAAAGTGCTAAGTTGGACGAGCAACTGCGTGGCGCTGGTGGGCTGCTGTTGTGCAAATGTGGTCGGGCTACCGCGAGTCATCTCGGCATAGGACACTTTTGAGTGGTTTTCGTCGTATGCCTCACGGGCTTGCCGAAAGGACAGATTCCTCGTACACTTCAACGACAATATCTCTCGTTCTCTTAAGTACGCTGGGCATGATCGATCTGAGGTGGTGTGTGGCACTTGTATCCTACCACAGTTCACGCGCCACACATGCTGCGATTCGCACTTTTCAAGGGTGTGCTCCGCCAATCCACACTTTCCGCACGCAGGGCGACCGCGGCAGTACCGAGTTGTATGGCCATATCGCTGGCACTGGAAGCACCTCATTGGATTCGGGACGAAGACTCGCACTTTTACTCTGATGTAACCTACTTGCACTGCCGATGGCAGGTCAACCGAGCTAAAAGTGAGAATGATGTTGTTAGTTGGTTGGAGGTCCCTTCCACTTCGCACCTTCATCCTTTGCGCCTCTACCACACCATATTCCGTCAAGCCGTCAACTATCTCAGCCTTCGAGACGTCCCTCAGATCGTAACAGTTGATCACTCCTTTGCTAAAGTTCTTCGTATTATGTGGTTCAACTTTGATTGGAATGGCGATGTCTCTTGTACCATCTCGGGTTCTTACGCTATAAATGGACTTGTCCATGCCCAAAGCCCTCCTTGCGTCCTCCTGATTTCGGAACTCTACCTCTATCCCCCCGTCCCGTAACTTGTCACAGCGCGTGACGGTCCCGATGCGGTCGCATACCCTCTTACGCTGGAAGGGCGAGAGAGATGAAAGGTTCTTTTCTGGGTCAATGGAATTAAATATCAGAATGCGTGGAATGCTTGTTCTTGACGTCGTTATGGTACTTTGTCGGTCTCTGCTAGGTGGAATGTGCGGAGAGTTCGTAGGGCGGTATGCCTCTGCCGGTGTCGGGTTGGTGATGCGACTTCCATTGGGTAAGTCGGTGTTCTGGTCCCCTCGGGGTCCAGTATGATTTGTTTGTGTTGAACGAATCCATGTAATGTGTTTGGTTTCAGCTCCCCGGGCGCCTCATCGTATAGGGCCCTACCGGGAGGACGCCTGGGTCCCGCGGACGGGAGGACGCTAGGCGCCCGAGGAGCTATACGGGGCAGGCGGGGCCTTCGTCCGGCCGGAAGAGAGACTCACTACTCCGACCAGAATCCAGCGCCGCCCACCCTTTGACCCCGGCCGGCCGGGCCGGCGGGCACTGGGAAGATTCCCAGGCCCCCGGCCCGAGGCGACCAGCCACTTGGCCCGTGTGAGGCCCCGCGGGCCCGCCCGCCCCTCCAGGATATCAGGACCAAAGAGGTGTGTTGGTCCCCCGTCACAACTAGCACCGTGCGACGGGGGACCTCAACCTCCAGGACTCCGTCAACCCCGGGGGCGGGCCGAGGGGGCGCGACTACCCCGATAAAACTGAGCTGGTGGGCAGGACCAGGGAAATTGTCCTGCCTGCTCATAGTGATAGTTGGTGTTGCAAGGCCAGGTAAGGAACATGGATGTTTGGATGAGATGGGCATTGGAATGGGAGCGTATGGATGGAAGGACGAGTGAGGCACTCTTGGTCTCACTCCTCGCCGGTATGATGGTCGCCGGGTCTGTGGGGCACTCAATCCCCCCACCACCACCACCACCACCACGTAAAAGTGGTGCCTCGTCGGGGGGGGGGGGAGGGACGTCTTCATTAATTGTATTTTGATACTTAGTATGGTTTAGATGTAGGTGGTTGACATGGGTGACTGCGCCGCGTCCGCGAGAATTGACGCGTCATTTCGCCATTTCGCATTTCCGCAGTTCCGCATTTCGGCTAGCTTTTGGCCATGTTTTTATTTGGCTTCTGCTTTGCTCTATATTTTGCCGAACAAAATTGTGTTGCAAACTAGACACTAGGTGACTGCACCAACCAGTGTCGGGAATGACCTGGCGTATGTACGAGTGTGTGAGCGCGGAGGAAATCCGACCAACCGTCTGACCAGAAGTCTTGTCGCGGTGCGTACACCGACACGACAGAGGACGCGCAGCGTCTCTGTCGAGACCGTTGTTGTTGCCAGGGGCGGCACGGTGGACGACACACTCACGCAGTGTCCTAAAATTACTTCACCATTAACTGTGTGGATGAAGAAAGAAGTTGCTTGGGAATAGTGAAAGATTGGAAGAAAATAAAGGATCGCCACTTAAGGATTAAAAAATTGGAATGCCTTTCACTTCAGTCACATGCATTTTACATTTTTTAGCAGTTGTGTATATAATGACTGCCCACACATGTAGTAAAATTGTAAAAACCTAAGACAAGGATGAAATAGCACAATTCCATTAACTATGAATTTCCAGGACACGTGATCAATTATTTTACACTGCACTCACGTGGGGCGGAATGTCGGGGCAGTTCTCGGTCGGGTAGTAGATGCCGTGTCGGCACAGTTTGGACAGCACGTCCTCACGGAACACCACCATCTCCTGCGAGCAGAACTGGATGCGACACGGGTTCGACGAGAACACCGAGTTGGGCACGCGCTTCTGGAACTCTGCCGCGATGTAGGTGGCCAGCGGCGCCCTGTGAGACACAGCCACACGTCAGACAACGCGCGCGCTCGACTTGCACACGCTTGGCTCTAAAACACGGGCCCGACCAATCTGACGGAGGGATGGCCGAATCAGTTCCAACTGAGCACAAGGTCAATGTTTCAGTCGCATTTCAACGTTCCGGGGACACGCACCATTGCACACATAGATGAATGACACCAAGACGCTTTTCTGGCCAAACAGTCAATGGGGTGCCCAGTTTGGAATAAACTTTGAATATTCCTAGCGGCGAATGGAACTGGATGGAGGGGCGAATAGCTCGCACTGGAAGATCTAAAGTTGTTGCCAGAGGCATCACCGTCATAACCACCAACATGTTGGATCGCGACGCCAAACCTCTTCATCCACTACATATTCTTCCTGGAGCTGGGCTGAGCCGAGCTCTTAGCAGAGTAGTGTTCTGGCATGATGACTCTCTTAGCAGAGCAGTGCTCTGACAGGCACGCACACCATCGACAGGAAATTACAAGTAAAACGTTTCCCCAGAAAATTTGGGCGCTTGAGTATCCACTTGTATCAGAAATTTTCATTTCCACATCCAGCATCACAAAGCACAAATTCAACGCTGGCGAGGAATGACACGAAACTGATTCTTGCATCGCCGGTCAGCACGGGACCGGCGCCACGGCTGTCACTAGAGCAGTGTCAGGGGTGTACACCGTACAGGGAGGCACCAGTGTTAGTGGTGTACACTGTACAGGGAGGCAGCAGTGACCGTGGCCCCTGTCACCGTGGGAGAGCAGTGTCCAGTGGGGTGTACACTGTACGGGGAGGCAGCAGTGACCTGACCGTCACCAGAGCAGTGTCGAGGGGTGTACACTGTACGGGAGACTGCAGTGCCTGGGGAGGCAGCAGTGACCTGGCCGTCACCAGAGCAGTGTTAGGGGTATACACTGTACAGGGAGGCAGCAGTGACCTGACCGTCACCAGAGCAGTGTTAGTGGTATGCGTGTACACTCGTACAGGGAGGCAGCAGTGACCTGACCGTCGCCAGACCAGTGTCGGGGGTGTACACTGTACAGGGAGGCAGCAGTGACCTGGCCGTCACCAGAGCAGTGTCGGGGGTGTACACTGTACAGGGAGGCAGCAGTGACCTGACCGTCACCAGAGCAGTGTCGGGGGTGTACACTGTACAGGGAGGCAGCAGTGACCTGACCGTCACCAGAGCAGTGTCGGGGGTGTACACTGTACGGGAGACTGCAGTGACCTGGCCGTCACCAGAGCAGTGTCGGGGGTGTACACTGTGCAGGGAGGCAGCAGTGACCTGGCCGTCACCAGAGCAGTGTCGGGGGTGTACACTGTACAGGGAGGCAGCAGTGACCTGACCGTCACCAGAGCAGTGTCGGGGGTGTACACTGTACGGGGAGGCAGCAGTGACCTGACCGTCGCCAGAGCAGTGTCAGGGATGTACACTGTACGGGGAGGCAGCAGTGACCTGGCCGTCACCAGACCAGTGTAAGGGGTGTACACTATACGGGAGGCAGCAGTGACCTGACCGTCGCCAGAGCAGTGTCGGGGGTGTACACTGTGCAGGGAGGCAGCAGTGACCTGGCCGTCACCAGAGCAGTGTCAGTGGTGTACACTGTACAGGGAGGCGGCAGTGTCAGTGGTGTACACTGTACGGGAGGCGGCAGTGTCAGTGGTGTATACTGTACAGGGAGGCAGCAGTGTCAGTGGTGTACACCGTACAGGGAGGCAGTGTCAGTGGTGTATACTGTACAGGGAGGCGGCAGTGTCAGTGGTGTACACTGTACAGGGAGGCAGCAGTGACCTGACCGTCACCAGATCAGTGTTAGTGGTATGCGCCGTACGGGGAGGCAGCAGTGACCTGACCGTCACCAGAGCAGTGTCGGGGGTGTACACTGTACAGGGAGGCAGCAGTGACCTGGACGTCACCAGAGCAGTGTCAGTGGTGTACACTGTAGCAGGAGGTGCAACCGTCACCAGATCAGTGTTAGTGGTATGCGCCGTACGGGGAGGCAGCAGTGACCTGACCGTCACCAGATCAGTGTTAGTGGTATGCGCCGTACAGGGAGGCAGCAGTGACCTGGACGTCACCAGAGCAGTGTCAGTGGTGTACACTGTACAGGGAGGCAGCAGTGACCTGGACGTCACCAGAGCAGTGTCAGTGGTGTACACTGTACAGGGAGGCGGCAGTGTCAGTGGTGTACACTGTACAGGGAGGCAGCAGTGCAGGGTTAAAATAATGGTTTTTCGTTTGGTGTGAGATGTCGAAACGAGCATAGGATGTCGAAATTTGCCATGGAATTAGTATCATTTAACATGTTTTTGATGTCTTTCATACTCAAATTTGAGGAATTGTTGTATGTAATGTACTTACGACTGTACCTTCATGACTTGTTTCGGGATACATCGTTTTGAAGCGCTATATTCGAGATAGGGAGAGCGTTATATTCGAGATAGGGAGAATAATGCCTATGTTGTAAACTGGTAGTGTATGCCAGATCACATTTTAGGTACTACCATTACCTGAAATTGCGTTGCGAAATATTCGTGTATCAACATTTCTTATCGAGCGCATGGACATAATGCTTATAAACGAGATTCTGTTAGAAAGGAGACACAAATACTTCATAAGCACGCATCAAGGAGCAGGATGTCGCTACCCCTCGGAGAGAGATGTCGATTGAGTGTTCAGAAAGTGGTATTTTCCCACCATATTTCATGAATAATTTATCACTGCAGCAGTGACCTGACCGTCACCAGATCAGTGTTAGTGGTATACACTGTACAGGGAGGCAGCAGTGACCTGACCGTCGCCAGAGCAGTGTCGGGGGTGTACACTGTACAGGGAGGCAGCAGTGACCTGACCGTCACCAGAGCAGTGTCAGTGGTGTACACTGTACAGGGGGCAGCAGTGACCTGGCCGTTGGTTGGTTATTGGAATTTATGGGCGTGTCGACTGCGTTGGTCATGAAGCGACGATAACATCAGTAAAACATTAAAATGCAAGCAACATCATCAGTGAAACAGTGAAATGGAAGTATCATCAGTGAAACGGTGAAACAGAGCAAATTGAAATAACATCAGTGAAACGGTGAAACAGAAAGAGCAAGCGCAAGCAAATATCATCAGTGGAACAGTGAGATGGAAGTGTCATCAGTGAAACGATGAAACAGAAAAAGCAAGCGCAAGTAAACATCATCAGTGGAAAAAGTGAAACTGGAATAACATCAGTGAAACAGTGAAACCGAAAGAGCAAGCGCAAGCAAGCATCATCAATGGAACAGTGAGATGGAAGTATCATTAGTGAAATGGTGAAACAGAAAAAGCAAACGCAAACAAACATCATCAATGGAGCGGTGAGATGGAAGTATCATCAGTGAAACAGTGAAACGGGAGCATCATCAGTGAAACAGCGAAACAGTAAGAGCAAGCGAAGATCAGTTGGAGCGACATGCCACGGTTCCGGGCGCGTAGTGTTACATGTCAGCGAGGTGTAAATCGCTCGAAATTCGACATCCGAGAGGAAGCGAAACAGCTGTCCTGAAGTTACAGTGCGTGAATGGTCACCCAGGAGTTCGCGGAGTGACGGCGGCTGCACGACTCCAAGGTGTCTTCGAGCATCGGCGAGCAGGGGGCAGGGTATCAGAACATGACGTACTGACAGTGGTGCGTGGCATCGAGGGCAATTCGGCATGTCCTCCCCACAGAGCAAATAGTGGTGCGTTGGGTGGGTGTGCCCTAGCCTAAGGCGGCAGAGCACGACCTCGTCCCGCCTCGTCATACGATAGGACGAGGGCCACTCCCCAAGACATGGCTTGATTGTTCGCAGTTTGCTGTCCTGCAGTGTGTCCCAACTAGACTGCCATTAAAAAACAAAGGTCGTGATAGAGTGATCATACTCCCTCGTGGGGAGCGGCATAGATCGCATGTATGGGGCTTGTGCTGCTCGCTTTGCAGCAGCATCGGCTGCCCCGTTCCCCACGATGCCAATATGGCTCGGGATCCAACAGAGGACAATAGTGTTCCCAGTTTGAGCGAGTGATCCGAGACGGCGCAAAACGTCCTGTAAGATGGTGTCAGATGGGTTAAACTGTTTTGGCGCCCAGAGACTGCTCAGTGAGTCGGTGAAAATGACATGCGAGGCATCCTGCCCCACTTCAATAAAACTGAGGGCCTTTGTGATCGCCACCAACTCTGAAGTGTAAACAGTTGCATGTGGTGGTAGGGAAAAAGATTTTGACAGAGGCCCAGTAACAAATGCACTGCCCACACCAGCGTCAGTCTTGGATCCATCTGTGTAAGTTGTGATGTATCCCTCGAATGAGGCTATGTGCTCTAGTGCACATGAGTCGGTACTGTGGTGAAGCATGGTCTTTTCCAACCGAGGAAATTGACATATCTATTATAGGGGGAGTCACTTGCCATGGCGGAGTTCGAACCGGATTGAACCGCATAATCCCCTTCGGTTCCAAAAACCAGGTCAAACGAACATTTACCATTTTCTCCACCAGTTTACAAAATGACGATGTAAGTGATATGGGTTGCTAGCTCGCCGGGTCTGAAGCATCCTTGCCGGGTTTCAAAATTGGCATCATCCTAGCATCGCGCCATGTGGATGGGAAGTCGCCTTTCTTCCAGTGTATTTATGGTATCTAACATGGCTTCAAGTGCACGTGTTGGCAAATGTTTGAGCATGTCGTTATGCACAAGGTCGGGGCCCTCGGCTACGCTTCGAAGGCCTACAACAGCGGAACTAAGCTCAATCATGGTGAATGGCTCGTTATAACAGGGCTGCTCAGATGTGGAGAAGTTCAGTGGGTGCTTCTCACCTTCGGCATTCCGACGTATGAATGAGTGGTATCCACTATTGCAGTGGCATCGGTTGGGTATCGTTCGGGCCATCTCGTTCACCACCTCAACCGGGTGCGTGACGTTTCTGCCACGTATCTGTAGTGTTGGCAAAGGGGTGGAGTTGTATTGGCCTGCGATGCGCTTTATCCTCGACCATATTTGTGATGTAGGTGTGGAACGATTCAGTTTTGTCACATAGGCCCTCCACGAGGTACGCTTTGCCTCCCGGATGGTACGCCGTGCGATGGCCCGAGCTTGTCGAAAGGCGATGAGGTTGACCGCATTGCTGTTTCGATTGAAGGCTCTGAAGGCTCGTCGTCTTTCCCGGATAGCCTGGCGACACTCCTCTGTCCACCATGGGACGGGAGCGCGACGAGGAGTACCAGAGGTGCGGGGGATGAAGTCAGTGGCGGTCTGCACGAGTACGTTGGTAAATGTCTCAACCTGTCCGCGCACCAGTCCGCGCGGACACACCATAGCTGTCACACCAGTCCGCGCGGAAAATATCTCCTCCAATCGTGTCTCATACGCTGTCCAGTCCGCTTTCTTGAAATTCCGTCGGCGTGGTCGAGTTCCAAGTATTGCGCCGTCCTGATACTCCAGCCATACAGGGAAATGGTCACTATTGAGTGGGTCATCAGCCACGGACCAGGTAAAAAGTTGTGCAAGTTGTGGGCTGCACAGGCTATGATCCAAAGCACAGGTATGGCCGGAGGGCAGGGTAAAGTGCGTCGGCGTGCCGGTAGTTAAAATACACAGGGACTCATCATGCATAAAAGACTCCAAGAGCCAACCTCGTCCATTGATGTCCTCGCATCCCCATGCTGTATGGTAAGAATTAAAATCGCCTAATATTAAAACCGGCGGGGGCAGCTCCGAAATCAAGTGTCGCAACTCAGTAGTTGGAAACCCAGCACCAGGCGGTAAGTACAAAGAACAAATAGACATGAGATAATGGTTTAAATACACTCGTACTGCAACAACCTGCAGCTTGCAGAGAAGCACCAGTCTCTCCGCCGCTAAGCTACGGTGAGTGGCCAGCAGCACACCGTTATTCGCAATGGTGTCAGATTTCGTATCCTCACGAAATACTGAGTAGCATTTTATGCTGTAAAAGTATCCCGGCGTCACCTTGGTCTCCCGGAGGCAAATGGCCGCAGGGCAGTGGCGGTGGAAGAGTGTCTGGAGCTCTTCGGTGCTGGTTCTCAGCCCCCTACAGTTCCATTGTAAAATGGATCGCGATATATTCATTTAAAATGCGTTAGAGTTGCGTGGAAATATCACAGACAGAATCACAGGTAGATACTCTTACTAGCTCCACGGTCCATTGTAAAGGTAGATGCATGGATGAATCGGGTAAAACTGGGTGACGTAAAACGTAACACCAATACCCTATGAGAGAGATAAGGACGATTTCTGACGAGATCTGGGAGTTCCCCCGCTCGGTGGTGATGGTTTCCACGGGGATGGCCGCTTACGTCCGGCCGCAGGGAAGTCACAATGCGCCGCCTTCTCACCACCACGTGGTGGTATAGGAGGCGGACCCATCAACCTCAAAGTCTCCTCCGTGGTCGCGCGTGAAGCTGGTGATGATGGAGGTGTCGCTCTAGGATGCGAGCCAAGCACCTGCCCAGTCTCTACGGAGATCGCAGGGCTTACGCGTGACGTTGGTGATGATGGAGGTGTCCTTCTAGGTGACGGTCCTCCTGCTCGTGCGCTGGGCGATGAGTCTCTGGACGTAGTCCTGGCTACACGACCAGGCGCCCCCATATTGGGAGCCCTCGGGTGAACCTTGACCGTGAGTTGCGGCCGAGCCGCAAAGGGTGCGACGACTGGAACCCGTCCGGAGGCAATGTCGGTCTCTCTCGAAAGATTCGGTGGGAACGGGGGAGTAGAGGTGCTTGTGGACTGGGCATGGACGCTATCGGTGGATGTGGAGGATAAAGTCTGCACGCTAGGTTTGGGGCCCTTCCCGGGTCTCTTCGTTCGCTGAACAACACTCCACTCTTCCAGAACTCGCTCGGCGGTCGGCATCGGTAAAGTGACGTAAGGGTCTGGCATGGGCGACGCGTCGCACTTCGCCGCCCCGGAGCGAGGTTCGGGCTGAGCTTGCCTACTTGACGGGGGACGAGTATTCCGAAAGAGCAAAGTAATTCACTCAATGCTGCAATGAGTTCCTCCGTTTTGGGTGTTTGCACGCGCTGTGAAGTCGTTGTGGTGCCTTTTACTTTTGTTGCGTATGACGTTCGAGGATGGGAGCGATCGTACAGATCCCTCGCTTCGCGAAATGTTACTTTTTGGGTGTGTTTGATTGATATTATTTCCTTCTCTTTGGAGTAGCTGGGGCAGGCGCGGTCGAACGAAGTGTGGGGGTTCTGTCCTCTGCCGCAGTTCACACAGAATGGAACTTCCGACGTACACTGCTCGCTGAGGTGGTCGGGGAAGCACACTTACTGCACACGGAACGATTCCGACAACACTGGTTTAAAACAACGCATGGGGTTCTGAAGAAAGACTCGTACCTTAACGCGGATGTATCCCACCCGAATCTCAGAAGGTAAGTCGGTTGAATTAAACGTCAATATCACATTGTTCGTCGTAATCAGTTCTGCATCTCGCCTAGTCTTGATCTTCCTCGCTGCTACCACGCCAAACTCAGACAACCCTTCCACTATTTCTTCCTCAGGTACGTCCTTCAGGTCGTAACGGTTTATCATTCCTCGCGATGTATTTTTGGTTTGATGTGGTTCGATTTTAATTTAGATGATTTCATCGATTTTCCTACCACCTTTGCGCACACCGTATACGAACTCACCGTTCGTCAACGCTCTCTCCGCTTCCTGTGCCACCACGAATTCTACCTCCAACGCTCCATTCTTCAACTTTTCACAACGTACAATTCTACGAAGTCTGTCACACCCATCACGTCTCTGGATAGGGGACAACGCCGCAAGATTTTTCGTCAATCCTCGGATGATGATGATACGTGGGGCAACGGTAAGAGTATTTCTACTGTTTTTTCGGGTTAGGCATTCTTCCACCGGCAGTGGGTGGGAGAAAGGTCTGGCCCCTACTTGAAGGACCAGGAGCGGTTTTATGGTTTGGAGATGCCATGAAGTGTGTTAGTTTTCGACTCCTCGGGCGCCCCACCCCTTAGGGGCCCTACCGGGGGGACGCCTGGGTCCCGCGGACGGGAGGTCGCCAGGCGCCCGAGGAGTTATACGGGGCAAGCAGCGCCTTCATCCGGCCGGAAGAGAGACTCACCGCCCCGACCAGAATCCAGCGCTGTCCATCCCTTGACCCCGGCCGGCCGGGCCGGCGGGCACCGGGAAGAGTCCCAGGCCCCCGGCCCGAGGCGACCAGCCACTTGGCCCGCGTGAGGCCCCACGGGCCCGCCCGCCCCTCCGGGATATCAGGACCGAAGAGGTTTGTTGGTCCCCCGTCACAACCAGCACCGTGCGACGGGGGACCTCAACCTCCAGGACTCCGTCAACCCCGGGGGGCGGGCCGAGGGGGCGCGGCTACCCCGATAAAACTGAGCTGGTGGGCAGGACCGGGGAAGTTGCCCTGTCTGTTTATAGTATGGATAGTTGGTGTTGCAGGGCCAGATGAAGGACATGGATGTTGGAATGAGATAGGCATTGGAATGGGAGCGTATGGACGGAAGGACAAGTGAGGCACTCCTGGTCTCACCCCTCGCCGGTATGATGGTTGCCGGATCATTGGGGCACTCAATCCTCCCCCCCCCCCCACCCCACCGCGTAAAGGTGGTGCCTCGTCGAGGGGGGTGTGACCTGGCCGTCACCAGACCAGTGTCAGTGGTGTACACTATACGGGAGACTGCAGTGACCTGGCCGTCACCAGACCAGTGTCAGGGGTGTACACTATACGGCAGACTGCAGTGACCTGACCGTCACCAGAGCAGTGTCAGGAATGTACACTGTACGGGGAGGCAGCAGTGACCTGACCGTCGCCAGAGCAGTGTCAGGAATGTACACTGTACGGGGAGGCAGCAGTGACCTGACCGTCGCCAGAGCAGTGTCGGGGGTGTACACTGTACAGGGAGGCAGCAGTGACCTGACCGTCGCCAGAGCAGTGTCGGGGGTGTACACCGTACGGGGAGGCAGCAGTGACCTGACCGTCAAAAGACCAGTGTCAGGGGTGTACACTGTACGGGGAGGCAGCAGTGACCTGACCGTCGCCAGAGCAGTGTCAGGGATGTACACTGTACGGGGAGGCAGCAGTGACCTGGCCGTCACCAGACCAGTGTCGGGGGTGTACACTGTACAGGGAGGCAGCAGTGACCTGACCGTCGCCAGAGCAGTGTCAGTGGTGTACACCGTACAGGGAGGCAGCAGTGACCTGGCCGTCACCAGACCAGTGTCGGGGGTGTACACTGTACAGGGAGGCAGCAGTGACCTGACCGTCACCAGAGCAGTGTCAGTGGTATGCGCCGTACGGGGAGGCAGCAGTGACCTGACCGTCACCAGAGCAGTGTCAGTGGTGTACACTGTACAGGGAGGCAGCAGTGACCTGACCGTCACCAGAGCAGTGTCAGTGGTATGCGCCGTACGGGGAGGCAGCAGTGACCTGACCGTCGCCAGAGCAGTGTCAGTGGTATGCGCCGTACGGGGAGGCAGTAATGACCTGACCGTCACCAAAGCAGTGTCAGTGGTGTACACTGTACAGGGAGGCAGCAGTGACCTGACCGTCACCAGATCAGTGTCGGGGGTGTACACTGTACAGGGAGGCGGCAGTGACCTGACCGTCGCCAGAGCAGTGTCGGGGGTGTACACTGTACGGGGAGGCAGCAGTGACCTGGCCGTCACCAGAGCAGTGTCGGGGGTGTACACTGTACGGGGAGGCAGCAGTGACCTGACCGTCGCCAGACCAGTGTCGGGGGTGTACACTGTACAGGGAGGCAGCAGTGACCTGGCCGTCACCAGAGCAGTGTCAGGGGTGTACACTGTACGGGGAGGCAGCAGTGACCTGACCGTCGCCAGACCAGTGTCGGGGGTGTACACTGTACAGGGAGGCAGCAGTGACCTGGCCGCCACCAGAGCAGTGTCGGAGGTGTACACTGTACAGGGAGGCAGCAGTGACCTGACAGCGGCGTGACTCACCGAGGCAGCACAGGTGCAATGCAGGGATCGGCTGGACCTGGCACAAACACGAACCGGGACGCACTCAGCTCGGGAATCCCAGCCACCATGTCCCCCAGCGCCTGTCGAAAGACGGAGAGCCGAGGTCTACAGGAGCATCGGGATGCGACGCGCGTGCAGGCATGCCTCATTATCCATCACGCGGACGCAACATCCTCGGGGTCGTAACGTGTGGGGTCAACGACAGGATCCTTGGCCTTGGAGAATAGCCTTGGCTTCTACGACGCATTGAACTGCCAGGTCACATAGTATACCAATCTTTACTCCCGACTGGCAGAGGGTGGACTCAAGATGCTTAGAGGTAGAAGAAATTGTAAGATGCAACGCCCGTTGGGCGTAACGCTGATTTTTTTGTTTTTAAACTAGTCAGACAGAGTACTTCCTATATCTTTCATCTTTGCGATCCCAGAGGTAGACAAGTCATGAACACTGATAAAGGTAGTTCAAGTGACACAAATATCCAATCTCAACATTACTAATAAGATAAATCGCATATAATAACAAAACTACAGGATGTGCGCAGACAAACACCATTCCGCAGCATTGAAGCACGCACGCTGCCGCCACCCATCTCACCGCGAAATGTTTCCTGAGCTCGCGGTAGCTGTCCGTGCTCTTGGGCGCGTCCGAGAAGTTACCCATCATGACGAATGCAGTGGGAGGAGTCTCCTTGAATCCGTCAAACATGCGGCGCAAGTGGTCCATCACCTGACGACGACGATGGTGACGATAGTGATGGGCAGGCAAATGCTGGTGGTGGAGTGACAGTGATGGAAACGCAAGCACTGGGATGGCCGTGTGAATAACGAGTCAGGGTAGGAATGAAGCAATCTAAGGAGTGATTGAAAAACAACGATTCTAGTCCGATGCTCCTCCAGTCAGTCATGAACGATAGTGGAGTTCATGCTTGTGAGTGATAATAATGGTGGTATGGATAAACAAGAGTACAAAATAAAAGAAAGACAAAAGTTGACGGTGCGCCAAGACCTTGCAGCCGTGGGAAAGGGCGGAAGAGAACAATGTGAAACGACAATGCTGGCGATGACAATTGTGGTGGTGCAATGGTGATAATGGTGAGGATAGTGCAACAATGATGCGATCGGAATTGGGAGCCGGAACACAAATAGTACGCGATGGAAATACCGCGAAAAAAACAACATACCAATACATGTAAAACGAAATCAAGTCATGAGCCAATCCTTGAAGGCATTTATCAATATTTCGTGTTCTAAAATATATACATTCCTTGAGCACAAAAAGAACCGTTAAAATAATTGAATGCCATTTGCTGGCTAGCCTAACAGGGAAAATGCTTTTCTCAAAATCGTCAGGTGCGCAAGCTCGAAGGAAATGAAGGCTAATATTGAGATGCAGGAAAAAAGCGCTTACATTCGGATGCGCTTTCCGGGGAAAATATCTCCAGATGAAAACTTGAGCTCAATAAAATTATTTATTTGCGGAAAATCGGAAATGACCCGGCAGATCAATTATGCATGCTCATGTGATGGTGACGCTTTGTAAGGTTTTTTACATTTGGTGTGTGCAGTATGCAGTTTAATCCAACCAATCAAATTACCCAATGATTTGAATATTTTCCTTTGTATGTCCAGAACAGGACATTTCAGTGCATTATAATATAGCCTAAGCAAGGCACCATTTCACAATTAATTTGAGATACAACTTTACATCAATGCCTCCCCCACCACCACCAATCAAGAAGAAAACATGTTTGAAACCACTCCAAACAAAATTAAATCTGTTGTTTATTGAATGGTTCACGTTGCACTTTATGTACATCCACAGCTAATGGCGCCAAAACCCAGTCTGAAATTTGCACAGTTCGCAAGGCTGGGTTCGTCCGTCCGCTATGACCACTCACTCCATCTGACTAAATGGCTGCAAACATGGCATACATCCGCAATATCTTGCGGGTGTATGCCATGTTCTAATCTTGTACATGTTTTCCAATGAGATGAAACTCCTAAGAGGGGCCGAGTGGTTAAGGTGTTGGGCTCTGGGTACCAAAGGTCCGGGTTCGACACTCGCGCCGCTCAGGACATTTCCCAATCCCACGGCCCACCGGCGAGACAGTGTGGGCTGCGCCATTAGCCGTGAATGTGCATAAAGTGCGTTGTGAACCACCCAATAACCCCCCAAAAAAAAAAAATGCCAAGATAACCAAATTATATGACGACGGTAAATGCATTTGGCGCCGTCGAAACGACGGCTTACTGTCGTGTTCCTGCTTCGAGACACACCGGATTGACTGCTGTGCTTGCCCGACCACCCCCGAAATTGTCGGACAACGCATTTTTGATACGTTGAAGTCTAAACAAGCCAATTAAAATTGCTTGCAGTAGAATGTCAATGGTGTAATGTTATGCAATGTATATAGCACGTGGTATTCCACCACGTAGAGCGCTAAAAAAGCTGCATTCCCTCACACCAGTTATTAATTCTAAAACTGACCCGGGGCTGATTCAGCAAAACATCGGACAGAAAGACGAACATGCTGCCATCTAGCTGTTTTTCCAGCACTTGAAGTTCCTTGTTGGAGCGGGCGCAGACTTGGTCCGCTCCGCCAAACATGTTCTGGTTTCCAAAATGGTTTCTGCGGATACGTGCGAGACGACAATCATCAACAGCGAGCTCAGACCATCAACAGGGTCTCCCACGCCGTGATGTCTCGGTCAATGGTCCCTTTGGGGCCAGAACAATAGTTTTCATTTTAGAGGTGATCGCCCAAGAAAGGGCGATCCCAAGTTGTACCAGCACACGAAAACGGCAACTAGTACTGTGCGCAATGGTGACTCAATAAAACAAATGATCCACAACACACTTGCAATTGCATATCATATAAAAGGACAGCTGAAACTAATCAAATATCTTCAATTCTCAGGTTCAGAGAAAATGCACCGGCACCACAATCTTCCCGCCCGACAGGCGTTAAGGTACCCAACGAGCATACATTGTGCAGGTCCAAGTCCACAGAGACGTCCAGCATTGTCGTGACCGAAACGAGTTGGGCGGCAAGACATACCGAAACGTTTCAGTATCCTCGGCCGGCGGGAAGCCCATCACGGAGCAGTCGAAGACGTTGTCGTCGAAGCTGCCCTCGCAGAGGACGAAGCAGCCCTCGGAGAACATGCCCACCGGGAACCTCGCCGACAGACCAGTGTCGGTGAGGCGCAGCGTCACGGCAGTCGGCCGGACGGGCCACGGGTGCAAGGTGGAGACAGCGTCACGTCACACATTGTGGGGACGGCGTCCTTCACACCTCACGTCACGTCAAACATGGTAGGGACAGCGTCCCCCACACCACACGTCACGTCAAACATGGTAGGGACAGCGGCCCCACACCTCACGTCACGCCACACATGGTGGGGATAGCGTCCCCCACACCACACGTCACGTCACACATGGTGGAGACAGCGTCCCCCACACAAGTCACGTCACACATGGTGGGGATAGCGTCCCCCACACCACACGTCACGTCACACATGGTGGAGACAGCGTCCTTCACACCTCACGTCACGTCAAACATGGTAGGGACAGCGTCCCCCACACCACACGTCACGTCAAACATGGTAGGGACAGCGTCCCCACACCTCACGTCACGTCACACATGGTGGGGACAGCATCCTCCACACCACATGTCACGTCACACATTGTGGGGACGGCGTCCTTCACACCTCACGTCACGTCAAACATGGTAGGGACAGCGTCCCCCACACCTCACGTCACGTCAAACATGGTGGGGACAGCATCCTTCACACCACAAGTCACGTCACACATTGTGGGGACGGCGTCCTTCACACCTCACGTCACGTCAAACATGGTAGGGACAGCATCCCCCACACCTCACGTCACGTCAAACATGGTAGGGACAGCGTCCCCCACACCACACGTCAAGTCACACATGGTAGGGACAGCGGCCCCCACACCACACGTCACGTCAAACATGGTAGGGACAGCGGCCCCCACACCACACGTCACGTCAAACATGGTAGGGACAGCGTCCCCCACACCACACGTCAAGTCACACATGGTAGGGACAGCGGCCCCCACACCACACGTCACATCACGTCACACATGGTAGGGACAGCGGCCCCCACACCACACGTCACGTCACGTCACACATGGTGGGGACAGCGGCCCCCACCACAAGTCACGTCACACATGGTGGGGACAGCATCCTCCACACCACAAGTCACGTCACACATGGTGGAGATAGCGTCCCCCACACCACAAGTCACGTCACACATGGTGGGGACAGCATCCTCCACACCACAAGTCACGTCACACATGGTGGGGACAGCGGCCCCCACACAAGTCACGTCACACATGGTGGGGACAGCATCCTCCACACCACAAGTCACGTCACACATGGTGGGGATAGCGTCCCCCCACACCACACGTCACGTCACACATGGTGGGGACAGCATCCTCCACACCACAAGTCACGTCACACATGGTGGAGATAGCGTCCCCCACACCACACGTCACGTCATACATGGTGGAGACAGCGTCCCCCACACCACACGTCACGTCACGTCACACATGGTAGGGACAGCATCCCCCACACCACACGTCAAGTCACACATGGTGGGGACAGCATCCTTCACACCACACGCCGTCACACATGGTAGGGACAGTGTCCCCCACACCACACGTTAAGTCACACATGGTGGGGACAGAGTCCTGCACTCCACACGTCATGTCACACATGGTGGTGACAGCGTTCCCCACACCACACGTCACGTCACGTCACACATGGTGGGGACAGCGTTCTCCATACCTCACGTCAAGTCATACATGGGCTGTATCAATCCATCCCACAGACAGCGACCACATATAGCCATACGCCAGCTCTCGTGTCTACTGAGCCGTGCACATTGAAATCGTATCTGGTTAGCACGACTTGTTATGCTAGTTGAACAATGGCCACATGACTCATTAAACAGGAAATATAAATGACACGATAATTAGCTTCTCCCAGCTATTATGTAAAATCCCACCATACATTGACATCAGTGATGTGACGCCCCATCCATCCAGTGATGTGGAGTGACGATGACGAGGCAATGGAAATGTGGGGTGACGATGATGTGATGAGAATACGGTGCAGTGACGACGGGGATAATGCGGTGTGATGGTGTGGAGTGACGATGGTGAGGCGATGGTGAAGCAAGAGCAGTGTCAGCTTTGCGTGATACGGTTGGGTACTACTTTGTCGGATGACTGCGAGTGGAGGCGAGGCCCGAGCGAGACAGCTTCGGGGTGTATATGATGCACAGGCCCACCTGAGCGGCCCCACCGTTACGAGCCACCTCCGGGGTGTATATGGTACACAGGCTAACCTGAGTGGCCCCACCGTCACGAGCCACCTCCGGGGTGTATATGGTACACAGGCTAACCTGAGCGGCCCCACCGTTACGAGCCACCTCCGGGGTGTATATGGTACACAGGCTAACCTGAGCGGCCCCACCGTCACAAGCCACCTCCGGGGTGTATATGGTACACAGGCTAACCTGAGTGGCCCCACCGTCACGAGCCACCTCCGGGGTGTATATGGTACACAGGCTAACCTGAGTGGCCCCACCGTCACAAGCCACCTCCGGGGTGTATATGGTACACAGGCTAACCTGAGCGGCCCCACCGTCACAAGCCACCTCCGGGGTGTATATGGTACACAGGCTAACCTGAGCGGCCCCACCGTTACGAGCCACCTCCGGGGTGTATATGGTACACAGGCTAACCTGAGCGGCCCCACCGTCACGAGCCACCTCCGGGGTGTATATGGTACACAGGCTAACCTGAGCGGCCCCACCGTCACAAGCCACCTCCGGGGTGTATATGGTACACAGGCTAACCTGAGTGGCCCCACCGTCACGAGCCACCTCCGGGGTGTATATGGTACACAGGCCCACCTGAGCGGCCCCACCGTCACGAGCCACCTCCGGGGTGTATATGGTACAAAGGCTAACCTGAGCGGCCCCACCGTTACGAGCCACCTCCGGGGTGTATATGGTACACAGGCCCACCTGAGCGGCCCCACCGTCACGAGCCACCTCCGGGGTGTATATGGTACACAGGCTAACCTGAGCGGCCCCACCGTCACGAGCCACCTCCGGGGTGTATATGGTACACAGGCTAACCTGAGCGGCCCCACCGTCACGAGCCACCTCCGGGGTGTATATGGTACACAGGCTAACCTGAGCGGCCCCACCGTCACAAGCCACCTCCGGGGTGTATATGGTACACAGGCTAACCTGAGCGGCCCCACCGTCACGAGCCACCTCCGGGGTGTATATGGTACACAGGCAAACCTGAGCCGCCCCACCGCCACGAGCCACCTCCGGGGTGTATATGGTACACAGGCTAACCTGAGCGGCCCCACCGTCACAAGCCACCTCCGGGGTGCATATGGTACACAGGCTAACCTGAGCGGCCCCACCGTCACGAGCCACCTCCGGGGTGCATATGGTACACAGGCCCACCTGAGCGGCCCCACCGTCACGAGCCACCTCCGGGGTGTATATGGTACACAGGCTAACCTGAGCGGCCCCACCGTCACGAGCCACCTCCGGGGTGTATATGGTACACAGGCTAACCTGAGCGGCCCCACCGTCACGAGCCACCTCCGGGGTGTATATGGTACACAGGCTAACATGAGCGGCCCCACCGTCACGAGCCACCTCCGGGGTGTATATGGTACACAGGCTAACCTGAGTGGCCCCACCGTCACGAGCCACCTCCGGGGTGTATATGGTACACAGGCTAACCTGAGCGGCCCCACCGTTACGAGCCACCTCCGGGGTGTATATGGTACACAGGCCCACCTGAGCGGCCCCACCGTCACGAGCCACCTCCGGGGTGTATATGGTACACAGGCTAACCTGAGCGGCCCCACCGTCACGAGCCACCTCCGGGGTGTATATGGTACACAGGCTAACCTGAGCGGTCCGGGCTGGCTGCACCGTCACGCCTTTCAAATCTTAATGAGTGTGCTACCTATTAATTCCTTCACCAAAAGCTGGAATTGTGCATTGGAGCTTCAAGCCCACTACATCATGCAATTTGAAAAGCCGCGCCCACGCGTCGCGCACTTAGTGTTCTCCAGGTTGAGCTGGACGGCGCCAGTGGGGTCCTCCAGGAAGAATTTGCCCTCGGTCAGCTGTGTGAGCATGCCGAGCACGAGCACGTTGTCGAGCCGACTGGTGCTGCCCAACAGCAGCTCCACCGGCTGCAGTCGGAACCGATGACCGGAGGCGGCCGCCGTTGGCCGGAAAAGGTCGTTACGCAGGCACCTCTGCTGGATCAGGTGGTACCTGGCGGGAGACGAGCTGCTGGGTCAGATTGTGCCTGGCCGGAGACGAGCTGCTGGATCAGGTAGCGCCTGGCTGTCTGGAGGTCATTGTCAATTATTTTCCCGGAGAAAAACAATGCCAGCCACATGCCCCACAGACACACGATTCAACTGATGAAATTTGAATTGCCTTATCGATGTCATATGCTGGCCTTGTGTTCATGTTCCAAAGGAGCAAGATTAGAAAGCGACCTGAAAGATTACTAAGGATGGCTCCTCGCCTGTCAATATCATGCATGGATGAACAGTACACATTTTCCAATGTATTGTAATCTTGACAGCATGTTATATGAAGTACATGGACGGTTGTTGTTGTTGTTGTTGTTATTATTGGGGCTTTGGGGCGCATCAACTGCAGAGGTTATGCAGCGTCCATAACTTCGTCAGTCAGTCCAGGTGTGGACGTATCGACGTGGAGTAAATTGGAAGACTGGGGTCACAACACGCTAGTGCACTTCATGACGTGTTAAGAGAAAATAAAAATGTTTAGCGCTTGTATCCTACCTTTGTTGGCGTGGGTACACGACGTCAATTCCAACCGCAGAAAGGAATGGGAAGAATTTAGCGACATGGTGAGACCCGTCGCCCAGTAGTTCGACCAGGGTGGGCGATGGGGTTCCAAAGAAGCGACGACGTTCCGCTCGAAGGTGACGACATGTGCTGATAATATGGGCCACAGACAAGTTGTCGCCGCAACGTGGACAGACTGGCCGTTCTTCAGAGCATAGAAGGTAGCGATGTGTAAAATCCGTGTGTCCTAACTGAAGGCGGTACAGAATCACTTCCTCACGCCTCGATCGTCGCGAGCAGGACTGCCATGCCCGCAGGCGAGGTTTTAATACTTTCAATTTGTTGCCCAGGACAGCATCCCAAGAAGGCTGCCACTTGTTGTGCAGGTAAACAGATATATTTCTGTAGAAGTCCCTTGCAGGGAGTGGCAACCGACGCGTGCAGTGTGGATTCGCTGAGCGTTTAGTTGCAGCATCCGCGAGCTCGTTTCCAATAATTCCGACATGGCTTGGTATCCAACACAGTACCACACTTTTCCCCTCCTGAGCTAAGGAAGAAATGAGCAACAGTATGTCTTGTATCATGGGGTTAGGGGGGTAAAATCGTTTCAGGGCCATGAGACTACTGAGAGAATCAGACAAGATCAGGTGTAAATCTCCGTCGCCTACCTGGATAAAAGAAAGAGCCTTGGCAATAGCCACCAGTTCTACTGTGGAAACGGATGCATGTTGTGACAGTGTAAAACCCCGAGTAGTATTACCACATACAAAAGCGCTTCCGACGCCTATATCAGTTTCAGAGCCATCGGTGTATGTGGCTGTTTACCCCTCGTACGACCGTATGGTCTCTAGGGCTCGTGCCTGCAATTCTATGCATATGGTACTTTGTTTGCATGTTTCGGCTACAGAGAGATCAATACTTGGGGAGGTCAATTCCCATGGGGGAGTTCTGATTTGTGTTGTCCGGAGGACACCACGCAGCCTGATCCCACTCTCCTGAAATAGTTCCCGAATTCTTACACAGAACGGACTCATATATGGAGGCCGTCTGTGTTGAAATAGACGGAAGTTATGAGGTGATACGTGGGGTGTTATGATATGTGTTATGAAGTTATGACCGCTTGATACGTGGGGTGGTCGGGAAACTGTGCCAGCTCGATAGCATACCGCATGCCCAGCATTTGACGGCGCATGGCAAGCGATGGTTCGTTTGCTTCAACAAGGAGACTCGCTGTTGGCGAGGTGCGGAATGCTCCGGTAGCGATGCGCAGTGCAGAGTGGTGTATCGTATTTAAAGTACGCTTGGTGGAATCGCTTGCAGAGTCATACACAAAACTAGCGTGGTCAAGTCTTGAGCGAATTAAGGATCTATACAAGAGAAGCAGGGTTCTCCTGTCCGCCCCACATGTAGTACGATATATGCATTTTAAGATGTTCATAGATCTAAAACATTGTTCACGTATGACCTTAAAATGTTCCTTGTACGAAAGTCGCGTATCAAGGTGAATTCTAAGGAAACGAACCACCGGTTTACGAAGGATCGTCTCTCTATGGAGGCTAAGCGACAGATCCCGGGAACACTGTCGCCCCCGGCAAAAATGAGTACAAACAGTTTTAGCAGTTCAAAAGCGAAAACCATTGGCTGAACTCCATCGCTGTAGTCGTGTTACGGTCGACTGGAGCTGCTTTTCCATGGATGCGACCTTCGAACCAGGACACCAGATGGCGAAGTCATACACAAACAACGATCGCCCGATGGTAGTTGGGAGGTTGTCGACGATGTCATTAATAATAATTCCGAACAGGGGAACGCTCAAAACGCTGCCCTGTGTTACACCATTAGGCTGTTGGTATCTATCAGAGTGCCGATTCCCCACTCGGACACAGAAGGAGCGGTCGGCTAAGAAGTTTTGCAAAAATGTCCGCGTATACCGTGTTACCCAATATGTCCGCGTATACCGTGCTTAAAAACTTTCAGAAGAATGCCATGTCACCAAGTCGTACCATACGCGCCCTCAATGTCGAAGAAGATAGCGCCAATGTGTCGTTTGCCCTGAAACTCTGTTCGTATCACTGTGTCTAGTGATAAAATATGGTCAACTGTACAGCGGTTCTTTCTAAAACCACACTGTGCGTTTCTAAAAATGTTGGAGTGTTCCAAAAACGACATCAAACGTACGTTCACCATTCTCTCAATGAGTTTGCACGATGATGAGGTGAGGGCGATGGGTCGGTAATGTATTGGATCAGATCCACTCTTGCCAGGCTTCAGAATCGGTATTATTGTTGCTTCTCGCCATGAGGGTGGAAAGCCTCCTCTTTCCCAAAGTCCGTTGAAAAATTATAAGAGCACGTGGAGCGCACTGGGAGGCAGGTGTTTCAGCATGTCGTTGTGCACGTCATCAGGGCCCTCAGATACACTCCGTAGGGCATTCACGGCGGAAAGCAGCTCAGTTGCGGTGAATGGTGCGTTGTATGGAAGTATCTCGGTGGTTGAAAAGTCTATTGGAGGTCGTTCGTGGCGGGTTTGGGGGCGTACGATTTGTGGCTCAAAGCTTCCCTCTCGGCTGCGTTCCGATAGCGCACGTGCAATTTCATTAGCCACGGCGGAAGGATCAGAGATGACCCGACCTCCTGCCTGCAGTACAGGTAGTGGTGGGGACGAGAACTTTCCCGCGATGCTGTTAATACGCGTCCATATTTGGGTGACTGGTGTTCGGTGGGTGAGCGTGTTTAAAAAGGAGCGGAAGTATACCCGTTTAGCTTCCAGACAAGTTCGACGAGAAGGGGCTCTGACTCAAAGAAACGCTATGCGATTTTCGTCGGTACAGTTGTGGTTGAATACCCCGAATGCCCGTGTGTGTGCACGAATGGCGCTTCCACACTCGTCCGTCCACCATGGGACTGGGGAACGTAGGGGGCACCAGAAGTTCTTGGGATGCAATCAGTAGCACAGTTGATGAGTTCTAAGGTAAATGCTTCTATGGATTTTGGCAAGCAGAGATAATTGGCGGAAAAATTTGCTTCGAGTCTATTCTCGAACTCGGACCATTTGGCCTTTTTTTAATTCCATCGCCTTGGTATCGGCCCAAGAACTACTCCATCTTGGTAAGCCAACCATACCGGGAAGTGGTCGCTGCCCAATGGATCGTCGGCCACCGACTAAGTGAAAGACTGAACCAGCTGAGGGCTGCACATACTTAGATCTAAAACAGGTTTATTTCCGGATGGGAGAGCAATGTGTCTGGGATCCTGTGTTTAAAAGGCAGCGGGCTTCGTCATGAATGAAGGATTCTAAGAGGCGGCCACGTGAGTTTGTGGCGAGACATCCCCAAACGGTGTGGTGTGTGTCGAAGTCTCCCAACAGTAAAACTGGGGGAGGGAGTTCCAGCATTAGGAGATGGATATCTGCAGCAGTAAGAGAGAGTCCTGGCGGCAGGTACACGGAACAAGTTGTCAGTGCACGTCAATTCAAGTTGATGCGAGCACCAACAGCTTGTAGACAGGTTTGCAAAACTAATTCATGTACAGGTATGCTGTGGTGTACGGCTAAAAGGACGCCGCCGTGCACAACGGTGTTAGTCCGAATATCCTTTCGAAATATGGAATATCCCTTAATGATGCAACGGGCACCAGGTGCCAGCTTCGTCTCTTGGAGACAGATGGCATCTGGGAGGTATTTGCTGGCCACAGCCTGGAGATCCAATAAACTAGTTTCAGCCCTCTCCAGTTCCATTGTAAAATGCCATGTGAAGGAGACATTCAAATTAAAATAGTAAAATGTGAAATGTTTGTGAACACGACTAAGATTTCAGATACCAACTAGTGCTGCTCAGTTGCAGTTTTGCAACCGGGGATGTTTGATGTCATGGGCGCGTGCGTGAAATACCCAATTCTGTTGGTGACACCGCCCCAGGCAGGGCCCGCTTTGCAACACGGCTCGAGGCTGGGGGGGGGAGAAATCGGTGTGTGTCCAGCTCGACGCGGGGTGACTTCCGGGGGTCCCATCACGTTCAGGATTGGTGGCGAAGGCGGGGGGGGGTCGCGATATGGCGTTGGCTCCCGGGATACAGGCTCGAGGTGACTAACTCTCGTCGGGTTGTACGTCCCTGGGCTCCAAGGTCGGGTGCTCCAGGCTGTACCGGGAACCCGGATAGTTGTAGGGTTATTGGTGCAGCCGCCAGGGATTGTTTGGGTGTCTAGAGGCCCCAGCGGGCGGTGGACTGAGATGGAGTAGGGTCAGATGTAGTTGTGGCGGTGGTGGTGGTTGTGATGAAGGTGGACTGCATGTAAGTGGATGGCAAGGATGTGGGTACATAGGCTAGTGCTGAGGAGGGTGTGGAAGTGGAGTTGGGAGACGAGAGGGAGGTGAGGCTTGGGGCGGGTTGGGTACTGATGGATGGAAGGATTGCTGACGTAGATGCCAATGTGGAAGCTGAGGGTTTGTTGGAAAGCCTCCTCCGCTGCACCTCACGCCACTCTCCCTCATCTGGCCCCAAGGAGGCAGTAGCGGAGATTTCAGCGGACAACCCACTTTGCACAGAACTTACTGCCTGTGCGCGAGATACAGAGACGTTGCGGGCCCTTTCACGTATAGGTGGGGGTATCAGTCGAGGTACCGCTACGGGTTACCCTCTCTTTCGGTGGCAACGTACTTCTTTCAGTCAGTGGTACACACGCCATGCCGAAAGAGTGAAGAAGTTCGCCGAGTTGCGAGAGGTCCGCGGCACTCCCTCTCTGAATTTCTGGTACAGCTAGTGTGGTTCTGTTGGCTTTGGCAATTGGCGGCGTAAGATACCCTCGGGTGGGCAGCGTCGTAAGCCTGCCTTGTCTCTCTAAATTATAAGTTTCTGGTAACCTTGATAGACATCATTACTCTTTCCTTGAGATATGTCGGACACGACCTGTCATACGTAGTGTGCGGTACCTGGTCGCTTCCACAGTTGGTGCACCACGGTTTATCTGCACTACATTGTGAGTCCTCATGTTCAGGCGATGAGCACCTGGCGCAGAGCGAGCAATTCCAACAGTTTTGCTTGGTATGCCCAAACCCCTGGCATCCGTAGCATCTCATCGGGTTTGGGATAAAACGACGAATCTTCACCCTGACATAACGTACGCGAATATCAGGTGGCAAATCAGGTCGGTTGAAAGTTAAAATGATGTTATTGGTTGGTACCATAATATTACCCTTACGAATGCGAATGCGTCTGGCCTCCACCACTCCAAACTCATTCAGGCCATCAACAATATTTTCGTCGCTCACGCCTAGAAGGTCATAACAATTGATGATACCTTTCACAGAGCTTTTCGTCTTATGCAGTCAGCATCGGGGTAGCAACATCATGGCTCCCCTTATGGTTACGAATAGTGAACTTAAACTCAGTAGCTGTCATTGCCTTTTCTGCGCCCTTGTTGTTTCCGAACTCTACTTCAAGTCCACCGTCTCTCAGTCGTTCACACCTCAGGATAGCTCCGAATCGGTCACAACCATCACGACGCTGGAAGGGTGATAAAGTCGCAAGCGGTCTTGATCCCTCCACTGCTTTGAAAACAAGTGTGCGAAAGCTATGGGTTTGCACATTACAATTGGTCACACGTCCATACCCCTCACGGGTTTGGCCAGTCTGGTCCTTACGAGAAGTCCCAGGATTTTAGTTTAGATTAGGATTTGCCATGAAGTATGATTATATTCGGCTTCTCGTGACACTCCACCCCCTGGTGGCTCAACTGGGAGGACGCCTTGATCCCGCGAACGGGAGGACGCCAGGTGAACGAGAAACTATACGGGGCAGGCGGCGCCATCGCCCGGCCGGGAGAGAGATACTCACCACCCCGACCGGGACACAGCGCCGCCCACCCCTTGACCCCGGCTGACCGGGCCGGCGGGCACTGGGAATAGTCCCGGGCCCCGGCCCGAGGCGATCAGCCACTTGACCCGTGTGAGACCCCACGGGCCCGCCCGCCCCTCCGGGATATCAGGACCAAAGAGGTGTGTTGGTCCCCTGTGCGACGGGGGACCTCAACCTCCAGGACACCGTCAACCCCAGGGGCGGGCCGAGGGGGCGCGGCTACCCCGATACAACTGAGCGGACTGGTAGACCAGGGGAAGCTGGCCTACCTGCTCGTAACAAGAGGGTTGCTGCTTGGTTGGATGAAGGACATCCAAAGGGACGCAGCCACGGGATGGATACTGGAAAGGGGAGAGGTACGGGTGGTGGGGACTACGTGAGTCCCCGGAAACATCTCCGTGCTTCCAAGCCCCTTATCGGGGCGGCTGTGGTAACCCGAGGGAGCGCCATTTCCCTAGCCAGCCGTGTGACGAGGGTGACCCTACTGCGGGGGAAGTACATGGATGGACTGGATGTTCGACTGATTATTATATATGGAGTACTCTTGCAACACAATTTCTAAATGTCTCCTTTAGAAATTGGAATACACCGTGAGGACAAAACGTAGTAATGTGGATGACCACACAAAGCAATGTGTGAGTAGTTGGGATGTTTTGGAGCGTCAGCTGCTTCGGCTATATTGTGTCCATAACTGAGATGTTAAAAAGAACTTCAGGAGATAAAACAGCTGTGCGAAATGGTGACAGACAATGCGGTACAATGCAGCACTAATCAAGACACTCGAAAGACTGGTGGAGATGATGTGTGGAAGATGAGAAGCAAGTCAATTGGTCTAAGCCATGTCAGTTACTATAAACAAAAGCATTATGGCACAGTTCAGCACTACACTGGTGGGAGGGGGAAGTTAACCTAACCTATGCCCACTTTAATACCCAAACAGTCCAGCAAAACCGACTAATTAACTTAGTCCGTAATTAAAAACCGACTAACCGACAAAATAAAGGTAGAAAGGACGACAGTGACACAAAAATGATGAACTTGCCACTCTTTTGACATAAATCATGCATGCACAAAAAAGATAGATACAATGTTGTTATTTCAGATTCTAGGGGGCATCGACCGCACTGGTCATATAGCAAATGGATACCCTGTATACACTCAATAAAGGGAGGGGCATATTCATTTCAGGCACCCACACAATGCGCCAGAACCACATTTGAGCGAGGACGAAATACTTCCTCACCTCCTTCCTGGTCGAGAGCGACCGTGACACTCACCGTTCCCTGAACACTTCCGCCTTCGGGGAGACGCTGTCGGGCAGAATCGACTTGGCGGGAAGGCCTAGCAGCTCATCCTTGAGGAACTTCTGCTTGCTGACGCAGTATGAGAAGCAGGGAAAGCTGAATGCGTCAAACACCATGAAGAAGTCGACCTCACCGCGAGCCTCTTTGATGCAGTCCTGAGGAGACATCGTCGGTGATCAGCTCGCCACGGCATCGAGCAGCCAAACACCGGGAAGGCAAATGCTACCGACAGGCAGTACAAAATGCGCACCAAACAGCAAGAATGGCACCCAAAACATCCACCACATCGGTGGTGCTGTCAGCCCAGCACGTGTTTCCTTAAGCATAGCTCAGTGTTCGATCGGGCTACAACCATAATCAACTGAAGTGGTCAGTGGAACGCGACTCAAACACAACTTATGCTCCACATGTTTTTTGTACTGAAAGACCAGTCATGGTCAACTCAGACAGCATACCTGCAGAACATCACGGATTAGCTCCCTGCCTATGATGCAGGTATCCAGTGACTGCTTCTGAATGAAGAGGAGGATTTTGTCCACCCAGAGTCGGCGTTGCTGTTCTCCAACTTGCAGCAAAGCCTCGACGATGTAATTGGCGGCGTCACTGCAATGAATAAAATAGTTTTGTTTTAGAGTCACACATACCCACAACATATGTCTTAATTCAGAGTTGCATATTTTTAAAATACTTCGGCAATTGGTGATTCTTTCAACATATGCACTTTAACATTAAACATATTTCAATACATAACAGAATGGATTCATCAGAATTTTAGGTTCCATTTATTTTCTACTTTTCACCCAATATCTCCCAGAGCACTCTATGGTTGTGTAGTTGATGTAGGTAACAACCTTTTCAAGGTATATCCATTCAGTCTGAATGTAGAATTGACATTCTGCTTCACTGTTGAGCGCTCCATCGTCCGGGTTCTGGCCGATAAACACCTTGTGAATTATTTTGGCAGCACTTTGTTGCATCAACAATCCCAACTATGCCTGAAAAGAATGCATATACAGTTAAGTATTATGCAGCAGGTCATTTGTTATCAAATTGAGGTCAGTATTTATACATGGGGCAGCCATGGGGTTCTCACCAGAGCTTTCCGACACGAGAACCGCGTGCACCACCGAAAAATGGACCTCTTTGCCAATTTCTAAATCAAAACCCAGACCGGAGGTTTGATGGCAGTGAAATATGGGTACAGTTCAGCTGAGCTTGGGATTTATTAGTGGGTGTATGCTAACTCATGTTTACAACTGTGATAGCATGAGTTGTAACTTTTGAAGAATGTTACAACTGTGCATTTTGAGGGTTTGCATTTAGTTATCATGCAGTCTCCCACCTAGGGCCCATGTGTGTCAGCCCTTGCTGCACCTGGGACCTGTGCAAGTCAGTCTCTCCTACACCTGGGACCCGCACAAGTCAGCCTACACTGCATCTAGGACTTGCACAAAGAAGAACCTTTGGTTCTTAGTTATATGTATATTTCATATTGATGCCAAAAAGTTGCTGAAACCAGCTTCGTCACACTAGCCCAGGCACATGACACACTGTGTAGTGGTTTCGAAAACTTCATGAAGATTGGGCATGTAGAAAAAGCATGCTAGTTTTTCATGAATTGTACAAGCAAGTTTTCTCACCTCCAACAGCAGTCAGTCAGTTGGCATGCTTCAAAGGGCAACTTGAGATCCAGACATTTTCTATTTGATGATTATTATATGACATGGACCTTCAAACCTTGATTCCAGGAGTGCATTTTGAAGACTAGAATATCCACCCACACCTGGGGGCACCTTTTGGGCCTGAGTGGTTGCTGGTCCCATCTCAGGTGTGAAGGATGAGCTTTCAGGCATTAGGGCATCTCCCCAGTTCTGAGGGTGCATGTTTGGGCCCCTGGGTGCCATTTGTGGCTTCAGAATACTGATGGGAGCCTTGAAGGCCAGGAAAGTCAATAAAATGTCAGGGGAGCAGTGTAATGAAATTGATCTTGTGTAGGGTGGATGGGAGCAGTGATGTCAAAAGACCAACTGATGTGAACAAGTGTGCAAAGATGCATGGATAAAGCCTATTCACAAAATATTTTATTTCACCTTTGTTGATTGTTTGATGATGGTGATAACATCAGCATAACCCATCCCTCTACAATTGTACAAGTGCACAGTGCTCCTACCAGAGGCCAAGGACCATTTTGTAGACCCAACAAAGCCCACCCTGGACTAATGATAGCAAAAGTGTTATGCAATGTCAAACATAAAAAGTGAGGTGAATACAATTGTCATTAAGTGTGAGTATCCACTCAAATTTCAGAATTTTGGGGCAATACAAGGGAGGGACAACATTCTGGGCATAAACTGGCTTTATTTACATTTACATCATTTACATCATATCACGATAATGCATGGCTGACTGACATCTAATGGAGTTTCTTCAACACTCCGTTTTCCAGCAATTGACATTCCCATTTGGAGTGCCTCTAGCACCTGCCAAGAGAACCATGGTCCAAGGGCCTAATCCCTCAATGAATCATTGTCTCCACCCTCAAAACCCCAAATGAACTCAAGCCACCCAATATACTGCTACTCAGTATGTACACACATTATAATTATGGCATACTGCAACATATAGCTGCAGTATTCCACTCTATTCCAGACTTTTTCTCTTCAACATTTTTCCAGCCCAAAAGAGTTCCATTTTTACAACAAAAAGGGAAAAATATTTTTTTTAATGTACTTTTTTCTTCAACCAGTTTAGGTTAGGTTAGGTTCTCATCAATCAGATAATTTTGAAGAAGAAAAAAAATTATGTAAATTTTGAATTTCATTAGAAGGAAAATATTTCCTTGAATGAAGATTAGGCTTTGTTAGGCTGTTACATTTTTGTCTTTATTTTAAATGCTACTTTTTGTGGTATGTTACCAAACTCCATGCCACATTCAATGTTATTTTGTCTCCCAACTCAAAGGTATGCATTTGCAGAGAAAATCAGTGGTCACACCATGTGGAGCACATTTATAAACATTGCATTGACAAAAGTAATTCCAAGAAATTATGGTATTATTGGAGATCAAGGTAAAACTATATTTTGGAGTATGATGTATTTTAACATGAAAAAGGTGATTTGACCCCTCATTTTCTCTGCAAATGAACACTTCTCATTTTGCAAATAAAAATACACCATCATAATTTTCCCTCTGTAAATATAGCCCATCACATATAATTATCATTGCCTGGTGTGTAAAAGGCATGATAAAAAAGAAATGCAACAATTCATGCACTTGATTCACTACTCTTTGACATTGAAAACCTTATGTTTCTGGCTTAATTCAATATTTATTCCTGACAACAAGTATTGCTCCAGCCACATACATAAAACCTTTGACCAAGGCCTGAAGTTCCTTGTGATGCTCTTAACATTAACAGCAGAGCTAACAATGTTGCCCAAGTTTGATGACATGGCTAAACAGTTGGGAACAATTTTGGTTTCTGGTTTGGGTAGGCTAGATATATTATGCTATGAATCTTAGTTTTGGTTAATTTAGGTTTGGTAATTATATTTTTTGTCCATGATTTATATATTCATATGTAATTATAAAACACTTGATTAAAAGCAGAACACTGCTGTTACCTCTTCCAACCTCAGCTCTGTCAGAAATGCTCCTTTTCATTTGGCAATGAAAGTAACATCACAAAGGAGTTTTTAATGAAGTAATATAAATAATCATCTAGCAAAGTAAGCCCTAGCCTAGCCTGGCCTGGTGTTGAAGAAAAAGCTTCCAAAATGTCAAGTGATATAAAAATTGAGGAAGTTAAAGAAGCAACTAGTTTATTATTACTTCATTTTACTCTTACCTTGGAAAGTGTGTAAAATGTAACCTGTCACATCAAATAATATAACATAGTTCCAAACTGCAATAACAAACATTCAATGGCCCAATGCAAATCATATCTCATAGAGGAAAACTGAGATTGAACACATGCTAACAATATTCATCAGCATTGCATTGTTGTTTATTGGGTGGTTCACAATGCAGATTCACAGCTAATGGCACTGCCCACACTTTCACCTGTGGTCTGCAGGATTGGGAAATTTCTGGAGTTGCACTAGTATCAAACCAGGAACCTTTGGTACTCGGAGCTCAATACTTTAACCACCTGGCCCCCCCCCCCCCCCCCCAGCATTGCATTGGAAAGATAAATGCCAAGAATTCCAATATTACCTAAAATGCACAAATTTAGCCTGAAAATAAGGACCTGGACAGCCCTGGTTAGAAGTACTATCTGGCATTGCTTAGCTAGGAGACCAGCTATGAAAAAGATTGTTGGCTTTTAGAGAGAGTACAAAAGAGGGCTACAAAAATGGTTAATGGCATAAGCAACCTGGCATATGAGGAAAGATTGAAGAAATTGAATATGTTTTCACTTAGATATAGAAGGCTGAGAGGAGATCTCATCGAGGTCTTTAAATTTGGCAATGGTCTGGAGAGGGGATACCTTGGGGAAATGTTTGAATTTAACAGAAATGAGGCAATTAGAGGTCATAAATTCAAAATTAAAATTAACCACAGCAGAACAAGGTTAAGGCAAACTTTCTTCACCAACAGGGTAGTGGAACACTGGAACCAGCTGCCAGAAACCATTGTCAGTAGCAGCACATTGAACATTTTAAAAACAGCATAGACAATCATTATAAGAATAGAGGGCTTGCTTTTCAGTATTACAGGGAGGGCTGATTGGCAGATTTGGTGGGCAACTGGTTCAGTGTACAGAGTGCAACCAAGAAGGGCCCTTGTGGCTTAGAGTTGCACTAATCTTTTATGTCTTATGTCTTTATGTCTTTATGCTTCTCCAGTAAAGCATTACCCAGTTGTCATGCAATAGGCAAGCAATTACCAAATTGCACACACGTTGGGGTGTGCCACAGTATGCACATGATTACATATAGCATAACAGGAACAATGTGATAACTGATAGATAAACACACGATAAGTTAGAAAACTGACTGGTGGTGGTGCATAAATTAACAAGGTTAGAGCCAGAACGGAAACCCGACATGAATAACTTCAACGTGATGACAAAGTTGACACTGTATGTGGCTTTAATTGACATAAATTGTGTGAGATACATGTACTCCAGTAATATCAACCAGACCAGATATTGCTGAAATAATTAAACGGATGATGCCTTTCGCCCAAAAGCCACTGGGACAGGAACAAACAAAAACGAGAAAACCCTTGAAGCTTCAATGAACATGTTCACAAACGGCGGGGAAATAAATTGTCTAAAATGCGCCATAATAGTACGGAAATGAAAAGCACCATATTTAGGAGGAGCCCTTCAGTAAGCGTGATTTTTTCCCAATACGAGGAAGCTACAGGGCGCATTTGATTGGTTGATGGGCCTGCTGCGTGACGTCATTATATCTGGTACCCAGAGTGCATCATCTGTTAGCTTCATTCGTCGTGTCGGTGGAAATTTGAATTCGTCTCGTTTAGAAACGGATGCGTATGGTCTGAGTTCCCGGAAGTAGTGGCGTCGTCACGAAATTCTTCGAGGGGGGGGACAAGATCGAAAGGGCACCTCCTGCTCCCCGAAAAGTGGCCTCCATTGTGTTAGGGCCTTCTGTAGTTTTAGGCACTTGTGTGGTTCGGGGATGGGAAACATTATTTCGTATTGATGTACTGTTTGTTCTTGGCATGGTGCATTATTTACTCAACACGCAAAAGCAATATTTTTCGCTGAAAACTGGGACAAACCAAAGTATAAATAAGTAATATGTGGATAAATGCCTAAGTGTCAAAACCAACCAAATTATCAATGCTTTTTTCAACAGAAGAATCTTCCCTTGGCCTCTAGAATGCGGCGAGGCTGATGCTAAGTATATCTTCCAGACTTCTCCCATTGATCATCCCATCGTTATGTCTTTAAAGAATAACTGAATATAGCTAGATTCATCACTACTGTTATTTATTATCACCAACTTGATGCCCTAAGCAAAGCTTAAGCGATCATTTCGCAGTCCTAGGACGATAATTTCGCGAAGGTGACAACAAGAAGTGGGTTACGTTGGTTTTCTGATCACAATGTTAGGAATTTGCGAATTTGTATAACATTTGGTGCTGGTTGCAAGGCACCTGCCAAACAAGTTAAGATAACAAATTCGTCGCGAATTAATTCACTCGCTTGGGATTCCGACCGCAATCTTGTCAAAGGGAACTTATCGCAATGAAATGATTAGTGATCAACTAAATTATCCTGTGGAGGGGCCTAATCTGCCACTATCTTGCCGCCAGCTCTCAAGGTGGAAGGACGCGCGCCCGAGCTCCAGGTTTCCAGATAAGTCGCTGCAGAACAGGGCAGTACTCTAGTCTAAGCTGTGGATAGGTGCTTAGCAATTACTTCTCTTATTATATTTCATTAGGTTTTATCTTATAAGCATTTTCGTAGCACGCAAACTATACTATATTAACCTAGCGACGCCGCAGGACGCCATCTTGTATGCGCCAAAGGGAGGCCTCGTGGCTTCGGCGTGTTCTCGACTCTTCGATTTCTGTAGTAGGAGATATTACAAGTGTGTAGATTTGATAAGTACATTAGACAACATTCATACTATCCTAACATACTTTATTTCTTTTTTGGTGTGCATAGTGTGTTTGGTGTTGAAGTTTAAGATAGTTTAATTAGTAGTAAGTTGGGGGTATTCATAAGTGCTGTGTGACAGTTCATTTTTCTGTCTAGCCATAAGTGATATCAAAGGGATATTTATATAGTTGTCTACTTGTGTGGAAGACAATTAGATTAGACATCTTGTTTAGTTATTTAATTTATTTAAAAAACAAAACAAAACAAAAAAACAAACAATTGTTTAATAGTTTCTGCTTTTCTTGAGGCACTCAGATATTTAACTGACAGTATAGGAGGTAGCGATTTATAGTGAATGATAGTTAGCTTTTTTGTCGGTTGTTTAGCAAGTGTGTTTGGTGTTGAAGTTTAAGATAGTTTAATTAGTAGTAAGTTTGGGGTATTCATAAGTGCTGTGTGACTGTTCATTTTTCTGTCTAGCCATAAGTGATATCAAAGGGATATTTATATAGTTGTCTACTTGTGTGGAAGACAATTAGATTAGACATCTTGTTTAGTTATTTAAATTTATTTAAAAAGAAAACAAAACAAAAAAACAAACAATTGTTTAATAGTTTTTGCTTTTCTTGAGGCACTCAGATATTTAACTGACAGTATAGGAGGTAGCGATTTATAGTGAATGATAGTTAGCTTTTTGTCGGTTGTTTAGCAAGTTAATTTAGCAAGTTAATTTGAATCTAAATCTAGGCATAAGCTGCAGCGTTTAGGATGGTTTCGACCAGGATGCAGGCACTAGAGGAAGAAATTAGGACCCTTAAGGCAGAGGTTTCCAACCTCAAGGCTGCCCTTGTTGCACAGGGTAGGCAAGATAAAGCAACAAGGGGTCAATCCGTAGCAGGGACATCATATGCCCAGGTGGTCGCAGGCCACCAGGTAGCTGAGGTTTCCCCTACTGTGGAGGTGGCTGGGATCTCTCAAGAGGGGAGTGTTAATAGTGTTAATAGTGAACAGAGGAGGGGTAGTTCTGGTAGGTCACAGGAGGGGAAGTGGCATGAGGTCAGGGGGTGGAGGATTTGGAGACGCGAACCTAAGGAAAGGGTCAGTGAGTGGCAGGTGGCAGGTGGTAGGAGCGGGAGGAAGTGTAGCCGACCGGCCCAGCGAGCAGGCATAGTAACAACAAATATGTTCCAGGCATTGGATGACTGCCCCCAGGATAGCAGTAGTGAGGAGTCAGTGCTTGTCATAGGAGACTCTCGTGTACGTCATTTAGAGCGGGTATTTTGTAAAGGTAGGAGGGACAGGAGGTGCATCACCAGGCCTGGTGCCAAGGTGAAGGACCTGGTACCTGCGGTGGCACAGGTCACCAGTGATCACCAGTTTAACACAGTCATAGTGCATGTAGGGGTAAATAACATAGGTCATACTAGGAGCGAGGAGCTTCTGCGGGAGTGCAGGGCCCTTCTGGCCACCCTGAAGGGTACCAATAGAGTGCTTGTAACAGGAATTTTACCTAGGGCTAGAACCTCCCCTGAGTGGAGCTCTAGGGCACTGGCAGCTAACACCAGGGTAGGAAAGCTCTGCCAGGAGCTAGGTTTTACATTTGTAGACGAGTGGAGCAGGTTTTATGCATCGTGGGACCTCTATCAGAGGGATGGCCTGCATTTTTCTGAGAAGGGGGTCCATGTGTTAGGCAAAGTATATGAGCATGTCCTTCAGGGAAACTAGGAAATGGGGTGGGGAGGGATGAAATTGCATTGCCAACTCAGGAATATTCCAATAGTGTCAGCCAAGGCAATAGAACCTCAAAGTCTGCAAATAGGGACAGCAGCAACTCAAGGGGACTGAGTTATAGTTCATCTAGTGATAAAAGAACTCCTCAATATGAAAAAGCCAAAGGTGGTCATGGAGCATTTGTTAAGTGTATGATGTTTAATGCTCAGAGTATCCGTTCCAAATTTGATGAGTTCAAGTGTTATGTTGCTGAGGAGGAACCGGATTTTGTTTGCATTACGGAGGCATGGGTCAGTGAAGGATATTTTGGAGATAACTTACAGGACTATGAGATCCAGGGATACAATATGTTTTCGTGCAATAGGGGTCCAGCAATGAAAGGGGGTGGTGTAATGCTCTATGTGAATAGCTTATTCAGTTCTCAAAAAGTAGCAGGTGGGGATAAAAATGTGTCTGTGTAGTCCATTTGGCTTGATGTCACTGTGGGAAAAGGCAACAACAATACTCTTAGGATAGGAGCTTTCTACCGATCAGGAACCCTGCCACATTCTCAGCAACTGGAGCTTGACAAGGTGATTTGTGAGGAAATCAGTAGAAACTTTAAGAGGAAGTGCCTTATTCTCGGTGACTTTCATCTAAAAGGTTATGAAAATGCTGGTGTTGGCTCCTCATCATGCAAAATGTTCAGGAAATGCCTTGAAGAGGACCTGTTCTTACACCAGTTTGTATCGGAACCTACCAGGCATGGTTCATTCTTGGACCTTGTATTCTCGCATTTAAGTAACTTGGTTCAAGACTTGACTGTAGGCGAAACTCTGGGTAAAAGTGACCATAACATAGTTAGATTCAAGGCACATGTAGGGGAAATTATCAAGGATAATTTGGTAAAGGTTCCAAATTTCAACAGAGCAGACTTTAACGGCATGAGAGCGGCTTTAAGTGCCATCAGATGGGAAGAAGAATTCTCCAATTTAAATGCCTGTGAAATGTGGTTAAAGTTCAAATCTTACTTAAAGGAAACTCAGATTAGACATGTACCCCAAAAGCAAAGACGCAAAAGAAGGGTAGGAAAGCCAGCATGGCTTACACCAGACGTGATAAAAGCAATTAGGGCTAAGAAAACTGCATTTATAGTTTTTAAAGAAGCCTCAAATGTCATTAATCTAAAGGCGTATCAAAAAGCTAGAGACACTGTGAAGCAAAAAACCAGAGCAGCAAAGCGAGCAAAGGAACTGGATTTAGCTAGAAACTGTAATGGGGACAGTAAAAAGTTCTTTAGTTTCTACAAGCTGAGTAAAGTTTCTAGCACAATTGGTCCACTAGAAGTAAACGGGACTACATTGGGTGAGGATAGTGAGATGGTTGAGGAGCTGAGCAAGCAGTTCAAATCAGTGTTTACATTGGAAGATATGACCAATCTGCCGACCGTACACCATAGTTCAGTTACATGGGATCTGACAAATGGTGTTGATTTCATTGGTAGTGATGTTGTTTACAATCATATCAGGAAAATAAAGCCAAATAAGGCCGCAGGACCTGATGATATTTATGCTAGGGTGTTGCGGGAAACTGAAAAGGAACTGGCATTTCCACTTAGTATAATATTTTGTAGATCAGTTTCACATAATGAAATTCCAACCGATTGGAAAAGGGCAAATGTAGTTCCTATTTTCAAGAAAGGAGAAAGAGGGAAAGTTGAAAACTATAGGCCAATAAGTCTCACATCCCTAGTCTGCAAGGTACTCGAATCAATTATCAAGGATAGAATAGTTAGTTATCTGGAAGGTAGCAGATTGATTCAAGATACTCAACATGGATTTAGAAAAGGACGATCGTGTCTCACAAACCTCTTGGACTTTTTGAACTTCGCCACAGAACAATTTGATCAGGGAAATCAGGTTGATGTAGCATATCTTGACTTTAGTAAGGCCTTTGACAAGGTACCCCATAAACGGTTAATGATACAGCTTCAGTCCCATGGTATTGCAGGTAGCATCTTAAAATGGATAGAGTTGTGGCTTTCAGATAGACAGCAAAGAGTGATGCTAAATGGTACAAAGTCATCATGGCAAAATGTTCTTAGTGGAGTCCCCCAGGGGTCAGTACTAGGGCCATTACTGTTCATTATATTTGTAAATAACATTGAAAGTGGCCTAAGCAGTAAAGTTTTGAAATTTGCAGATGATTTGAAGGTCTTTAGGGCAATAACAGGTCAGGATGAGCATATCTCGCTGCAAAAAGACTTAGACGAACTTGTGAAGTGGTCCGAAGAATGGCAAATGAAATTTAACTTTGATAAGTGCAAAATCATGCATGTAGGTAAGCAGCATATGAAGGCTCCATACTTGATGGGTGGCCAAGTGCTATCAGTGACTCAACAGGAGAAGGATTTAGGTGTTATTCTAAATACAAAATTGGGGGCATCAGAACAGACCAAGGAAGCCAGGAAGAAGGCACTGAGAATGCTCGGGGCAATAAATAGGAATGTATCATACAAAAGTGAGGAAGTGATCAGGAAGCTTTACTGTGCATACGTCAGGCCACATTTGGAATACTGCATCCAAGCTTGGTCTCCTAGCTATGAAAAAGATTGTTGGCTTTTAGAGAGAGTACAAAAGAGGGCTACAAAAATGGTTAATGGCATAAGCAACCTGCCATATGAGGAAAGATTGAAGAAATTGAATATGTTTTCACTTAGATATAGAAGGCTGAGAGGAGATCTCATCGAGGTCTTTAAATTTGTCAATGGTCTGGAGAGGGGATACCTTGGGGAAATGTTTGAATTTAACAGAAATGATGCAATTAGAGGTCATAAATTCAAAATTGTCTTTATGCCTGGGAGCGATAAGTCAGGTTGGGACACATACAAATCGCACCTAAGCCCCAAAACCGAACGCCCACAAATGTTTGTTAGAAGCCCAAATAAACACAGTAGGACCCCAAGAGCACAACGGGGGCCGAAAATACAACTGACGCTCTGAAGCACACAATCGCCCAAAAAGCGGCAGGGCCTCAAAACATGCGTTGCAGCCCTAAATAAACATGCATGGAGCTCTAAAAAAATACACCGGAAGCTCTCAAGGCATGCAGGGACCATGCTAACGCACAAGGGTCTGAAAAAAAATGGCTGGAACCACAAAAGGCAAAATGGTTCCAAATCGAACAAAAGGACGAGGGGTTAAATAAGCACATCGGGTTTTTCGAAAACACCCTGACAGGTAAAAATATCTTCGGTGCATAAAACGCAACAAAACCCTAAAACGAGCAGGAGTTTCAAAAAAATGTTTTAAACCACTAACATGAATTGAAAATATATTACCCATCACTTTGAACTGTAAAATTTCCCAATTTCATGCATTCCAGTTTTTATCATCCGGTCGCCACGACGTCAACGTCCGTGCACGTGCGCGCATTCGGCGCATTCGCAACACTTCGTGCAATGCTACGGTTTCTGCGAGGCTTTCTGCCTTCTCCTAATTACTGTCACATTATAAACTTGCGCCATATTTGACGTGCTGTATGGGCGCTCGCTGCGAAAAGTCGAGTAATTAAATCCGATCATTAATTTCCTACCTCCTACATTTTCTGGTAGTTAGAAATGCAGATTCGGTTCAGCTTTGACGCACCTGATATCTTTGCTGCTATCCTCTCAGAATGGATGCCGAACCGAGGCACTTCCTTAGTGTTCTTTGGTGGATCCGCTGTGTCTTTCTGCGCAGCGGCCTAATGCATTTTCGAGACCCCTCCTCGTTTCAGTGTGTTGTTGCTTTTTTGGCCACCGATGATTTTTTATGTGTCAGGGCGTTTTCGAAGATCCCGATGTCTTCATGGCCTCCTTTTGGTCCTGGGAACCTCCTTTTCGTCCTGGGGGCCTCCGTGTCAATATTTGGTAATCGCTTGATTTCTGGTGCCTCCTATCCTCTCCTAGGTGACTTATTTTACAAATTAGGGGCCTCCAGGAGGCCCCTAATTTGTAGAATCTCTTTCGTCTTGGGGGCTTCCTTTTCGCCCTGGAGCCTTCTTTTCCTCCTGGAGGGCCTCCTTTTCGTCCTGGAGGGCCTCCTTTTCGTCCTGAAGGGCCTCCTTTTCGTCCTGGGGGCCTCCTTTTCATCATGGGGCCTCCTTTTCGTTCTAGGCCTCCTTTTCGTCATGAGGGCCTCCTTTTCGTCCTGGAAGCCTCCTTTCCATCCTCGGGGCATCCTTTTCGTCCTGGAGGGCCACCTTTTCGTCCTGGAGGGCCTCCTTTTCGTCCTGGGGGCCCCCGTGTCAATATTTGGCAATCGCTTGATTTCTGGTGCCTCCTACCCTCTCCTAGGTGACTTCTTTTACAAATTAGGGGCTTCCAGGAGGCCCCTAATTTGTAGAATCTCTTTCATCTTGGGGGCCTGCTTTTCGTCCTGTAGCCTTCTTTTCGTCTTGGAGGGTCTCCTTTTCGTCCTGGAGGGCCTCCTTTTCGTCCTGAAGGGCCTCCTTTTCGTCCTGGTGGGCCTCCTTTTCGCCATTGGGGCCTACTTTCCATCCTGGGGCATCCTTTTCGTCCTGGGTCCTCCTTTTCATCCTGGAGGGCCTCCTTTTCGTCCTGGAGGGCCTCCTTTTCGTCCTGGAGGGCCTCCTTTTCGTCATGGAGGGAATCATTTTCGTCCTGGGGGCCTCTTTCGTCCTGGGAGCCTCCTTTTCATCCTGGGGGGCCTCCTTTCCCTCCTGGCCTCCTTTTCGTCATGGGGGCCTCCTTTTCGTCATTGGGGGCCTCCTTTTCGTTATGGGGGCCTTCTTTTTGTCCTGGGGCCTCCTTTTCGTCCTGGAGGGCCACCTTTTCGTCCTGGAGGCCTCCTTTTTGCCCTGAGGGGCTTCCTTTTCGTCTTGGGGGCCTCTTTTCGTCCTGAGGGCCTCCTCAAATTTCAGGGGGCGGCGCCCCCAGTCTCACGGCAGGGGCTATTGCCCCCGCTGCCCCCCCGGTGGCGACGCCCCTGCCTTGAAGCTGTAAGAGACTGAATTGTGAGAGAAGAAGACTTGTAAGAAGCCAGTGTAATTGTTCAAGCAACCCTAATCTGAACCGGCGATCTTTTACTTTTGCACGTGGGTACTCCGCGTGAGGTAGACACATGATGTAAGCACCTATAATGCTTTTGTTCAAGGGATAAAAAATCCCAGGTGCTAAAATCAAACTTCGCTGCAATCCTGGATTCAAATATTCCATTTTATGCGAGAAAGGTAAACTTTTTTGTTCATATCTGTTTCACCAGCACTTCTAAGCAGGGATGCGGAGCCGGAGCCGGAGCCGCCGAAGCCGGAACATTTTGCCCGGAGCCGGAGCCGGAGCCGCCGGGACAGTTTATTCGGAGTCGGAGTCGGAGCCGGAGCCGTCGAAAGCAGGGCGGTTCCGACTTCGAAAGAGGTGTAAATTAAACAAAAGTAGCATACGTGAAATGAACACATTATAGCTAGTATGGTATGGTATGGCATGAAAACAAATTTGTTAAAGCCAAACTGTTTAAATACGAGTAACATGTAAAAATGTCATCGAATAATGGTAGAATAACCAATAACTATATTCTAGCCTCAGTAGTCAATGCAATAGTTTCATGTTTAGTTTAGTTAAGTTCATTATTTCCATCATCAACAGGTTGTTGTACCTCATTAGAGATGAGGTCAAACATTACAATTTACAACAATGGTGGTCCTTGGACCGTTCACGGGATGGGGAGTGTTGTTGATTCGAGTCTCCCCTTTTCCGATTGCCCCAATACGGCACGAAGCGAGTTTCAGTTTACTAGGGCATAACACTGAAAAGTGATTTGGGCGGGGGCGGGCGTTTATTTAAAGATAGATACAGGGTTTATATGGGAAAGTTCCTTATAATTGTCTGAAGTTTGCGCTTCTCAGCGGTTGCGGCTAACTTTTTTTAAATCCCCTCTAGCTCTTACTTAATGGATCGATCACGTTCGGGATGTGCGGAGCCGGAGCCGCCGGAGCCGGTACATTTTGCCCGGAGTCGGAGCCGCCGGGACATTTTACTTGGAGCCGGAGTCGGAGCCGGAGCCGGTATACTTCCCCCGGAGCCGGAGTCGGAGCCGGAGCCGTCCAAAATTTTCCCGGCTCCGCATCCCTGCTTGTAAGCCGTCGGTTAGCAAGCCTCGGGTATTTTATCCTTCACCTCTATATCGCTGCGTCCCGATTGATGACGTCACGCCGGCAACCTAGGCTCATCAACCAATCAAATGCGCCCTGTAGCTTCCGCGTATTGCAAAAAAAATAACGCGTTCGGCAAGCATCTAAACGGTGCAGTCGGTGCAGTCGGAACTATGACGTCACCCCGAACTCAATTTTGCGCCTGCAGTCGACAAATGTGACAGACGTGAGACATTTCTGGTGCAATTGCGGGTGCGGTATTTAATTTCTGGCTAAAGTCGTGCTGGGTCGGCCCACTTTCATCTGTATTTTGTACGATTTGTAACTTTGTGGTTGTGGGGCATAACTCCAGCTTAATCATGATTTAGAACCTTTAGCTATAACTTATGCTGACGAAGCAGGTGAGGGTCAGCTGCTTCCTGCCTTCGTTCAGATTTTGAATGATGCGTTTGGAAACATGGGTAAACGATATGTTTGGGCGATGGGTGGGTGATGGATGGTTATGCACAGTTAATATATACGTGTAGTTTTCGACATGGACGTCGGGCATGGGCGGCCGAGGAAGAAAAATAAGGGGAGCTACCGCGGCACCGTGGCACCTGACGTCTTTAATTGAGGCATCTAACATTTCCTCATCGACATTAGGTAAATTTGCACTTTCAGGTAATCAGAATTCATGAAATTTCTGTTTTTCAATGCAAGTTTTATATTTGCGGCTAGCATGTGACCACTCAATTCCTCTGCAGATACGCACCTTTCAGTTGGCAGGAAAAATAATTCCAAAAAGACAAGTTTGGCCTGCGTCCACTGCATGGTCATTAGACTCATCAGTGGACTAGGTAACTTAGAATATGTGGAAAGTCTTATGGCATTATACATGCACTCACTGAGGTACAGGAGGTGAAGGAGTGATGTGACCAGGGGCGGTCTGTAACCCCCAAATGAGGTGAGGCAGAAAAAAAAATCGCCGGATTTCGACCAGTATTTTTCATAAGAACCCATTATTATTTTATGTTTAGATGAGTATGAACAACTTAACTTAGCGCTGCAAGGTAGCAAATCTATCACCATCGTTCCGAAATCAGTGGGTTTGAAACCCCTCCCTCGTGTTCAAATTCTTCCGAAATTGCCGGGAAGTTTTCACATATAAAATATCATTGAGGTTATGATATATTTATATTTCACAGCCCCAAATGGCAGGCATACACACACACATATTATATATTATTAGTATTACATATATCCCTTGTTTACGCCCCTGCACCGAGTGGGGAGGAATCATGTTGCAACAGTTATCTCTTACTTGCTCCTACCCCTCCTACTCGCCCGTGATCTTCCGTTGGCCTGTCGCATCATGCTGCTCCTACCCGTAGCACTGCGCGATTCCTGCGGTGCTTGACATGAATGCAGTCAGCGTGGGTCCAAGCGAAAAAATCCTAGTGTTATGGAAAATACAGCTCATATTCATGAACAAGATGCTTCAAGTTTTCAATTGAACCAAATTTTGTCCAATTTCAATGGTAATTAAGATCGGAAATATCGTGTGGAAAACACGGAAGTTTCGCTGGAGCGCCTACGGGACTGAGCAATTGTCCAGCCCAAGTCACGTCACCGATTGCCAAACAATATTGGAGGGCCCCGGCCTACCCTGCGTTTGTGATGAAACGAAAACTTAATATATGGCGATATGTGCGAGAGGAGAGCTCTATCATTTGCCGACCAATGATAGAGCTGTTTGGAAGCTAAGCTATGAATGATACAAATGTAAATGAACACCACTTTTCACCATAATTATGAGTCACCAATGCATATTTGTTTCCAGTTTTTCAAGTTTGCTATTCTCCAGTGAATGAAAGCATCATTTTATGAAAATAGCATACAAAAATACTTCCCGGCTCTACTCAGGTGAGGCACTGCCTTAGTGCCTTCCATGGGCGGACCGGACCGCCTCTGGATGTCACTGATGTGTACACAATTATTCAAGGGCTAGATCAAGCCAATCTGAATGATCCTCTTCTATTTAGCATATAGGGGTCATCAATCCATGTTGGTTTGTTCTTGGTTTTACGATACATCGACCGTTGGGTCATGTAGCGTCGCCAATCCCTCACACCGATTGGTCGCGGGCGAAGAGTAGCGACATGTGAGACTCGAACCCACAACCTTTCGATCGTGAGACGAGCAACTTGCCCCCAGACCACTCGTCTCCCATCAATCCATGTTAGACAAATCAAGGTACAGGACGGTAAAGCCGCTACAATAGGTCTTCAGGCAAAGGGTTGTTGCTCAGTGGAATAGACTGCCTGCTGGTGCTGTGGGTGTCCCTCATTAACTGTATTTAAAAGTCGGGTGGACAAATTTTTAGGCTGGACATTGTTTAATGTTCTAATTAGTGGTGGATGACATGAGATTTTTGGTAAGTTAGTGTGCATGGTCCAGGCCCCTTTAAGCAGGCAGTGGTCTAGTTTGAAAATTATTGGTAGGGCACTTGATCCACATGCATGTTATGCAGGATCCGGTGAATAGGGCTTGATAGGTATGATAGGCATGGATGGCTGTGTGGGTCAATAAGTACCTATATGTCAATAAGTGGTCAGTTCACTAACAAAATGCTAAATTCACTGAAGTAATATCCAACACCACAATAAAAACATGGGTTCCAATGATAAGTTGCTTATTCGAGTTTTAGGGCATATCAACAAGGTTTGGTCATTTCACACCCATGTATAACAATGAAGATGCATGTTATTCCCTCTTCCTCCACTTAAAGATGGGAAAGATGTGGGGCTGAACATATGACTTTAATGGGGATGTATGCAACAATGGAAAATGCAAAATTGTCGGTAAAAACCTAACCTAGCCTTCCAATGTGTGATCAACAAAAAATTTATGTTTGGTTGCCTGTATGATATAACCTGATGTTGAGTATTCTAAATCGCACTGATGTTAGGTCACCTAAAGCCCATTAACAATGGATCGCCAGAACCTACTGATGCTGTATTGTGAAATATCATTGTCACAAAAGGATTTTGCATCATCCACTGTGCCAATCCTACATGGTGTGACATGAAATAGGGAATATCTTGCGTTAAATATTCATCTATAGTCTTATGAGCCTCATCCGTCCAAAGCCGGAGTATAATCATGGATGATGTACGCCTGGATTGGAAACTCCACGTCGGCACCTTTCATCTGCGCGTATCAGCGGCACCAATCTGCTGCCTAGCGGTTGGTAAGTAAAAACATGAAAATCCAGCCAGCTTTAGGCCGTGGGCCTATGGGATTTCTGGCTACGCATTCCGTATTCGCAATTTTTCCAATGGATTCAGCCACCCCAGGAGGATTGCATTTGTCTTTCATGATACAGAATTGATTAACCCGCGCTGTCTTTCCGGTCAAATTCTCACACCCCGTCTCGGGGGCGGGGGGCGGTTGAAGACCCCCCTCTAAAATCCAAACTAAGCATCCCACGAAAACGAAAGAGGTGTCATCGGATAGCGGTCGAAGAGTAGGGGGTCCGGTTCCACCCGCCAAAACAATTTCCCCCCAAAAAGAGACATCACTAAGGGGCTGGATTTTCACGAGTTTTCACGACTTAGATTATGTTTTTGACTCTGGGGAGTTCATTTTGAGGATATATGAAGAATTTTTTTTGGAATGAGAAAAGGACAGCGAAGTCCACCAGGGCTATAATTTATTTTGGGCCGCAAAAATAACTTCTTAATTTCACAATTTGTGTTTTCAAGTTTTCTTTAATTTTCCTTTTTCAATGGGTAGAACAGACCGAGAAACGCTGTTGGAAGTCAACTTGCCTTAATAGAAAATGCTTACTTTAGCCAGAATCCTGCATTTGAACTGCAATTTGGCAAATACGCAAAATTCACATGTAATCAAAAACGAAAAAAAAAATGAAAAATTCCACTCGTACGTTTTGTTGCATCCGTAAAGATAAGCAAACGCTGACAGTTTCATTAAAAATATCTATATCCGTTAAAGCGTGACGACTGGTTGAATTTTTTTGGAGGTGACCTCACTTGACCTTGACTAACTCGTGACTCTAGATGGCCTGACCTAAAATTTTTGAATTAGCATGTCAAATTGATGTGGCAAAAGGTATGCCAAATGTGTGCGCGCTGCCGCGCGCCGTTCGTCCGCTAACGGTTTTTTGGGGTGGTCTTTGACGCGGGTTTTGACCCCGCAGATTGACATTCCGGATGAGAATTGATTTGGGGGCAGCTGCGACTTTTGGGGCTCCGGTGCGACGTTTTGGCCTCCAGTGTGAATTTGAATGCATTTGAATGCAACGCTACTTTTTTGGGGTCCCGGTGCGCTTTCTTGGACGCGGCGTCATTTTTTGGGATCCCTAGCGCCAGTTTTGGTGGACTCGAAACTTTTTTAGGGGCTCAACACGTTTGGGGACCTTTGGCGCGATTGTTGGGGCACCAGAGTGATTGTTTATGTAAAAATTGCTTCTTTTAGTTGCTCATTTTTTATCCCCGCCGCACATGTCAAGCCCATAATGTTATTTGCATGAGCTCGGGCGCCACTTTCTTGGGTCTCCAGGTTCAATGTGAATTTCATGGGCTTCGTTCCGACCTTCTGGACCCGCATTGGAATTTTCAAGGACCCCGACATGACTATTTTATGCTTCCAGCGTGATTTTTAGGGGCCCAGACGCGAACTTCTGACACCCTACCGTCATTTTTTAGAGGCCACGTTCAGATGTTTGTTTGGCTCCAGTGTCAATTTCATAGGCTCCAGCGATCCTTTTTGGGTTCCCAGTGTGATTTTCAGGGGCACCGGCCCGATATTTTGGGGCCCACGGCAGGATTTCTAGAGGCCCTGTCCGACCTTTTGTGTCCAACAGCGTTCTGGTGTTCTGATCAGCGGTTTTCAGGTGTTCTGGTCGGCCTTTTGGCCCCCACCGTGCTTTTCAGGGGGCTCAGCCCAACTTCTTGGGGCCTCAGCGGAAGTTTCGCGGGCGCCGACCCAGCTCTTTGAAGCAACTGGCGTGATTTTGGGGCGTGCCTCGCCTTTGGGGGTTCAACAGTATTTCTAGGGGTCCCTGTTCCACTACTTGGAGCCCGAGCGTCATTTTAGGGGCTCCAGAACTATTTGGGGGATGTTATTCTCAGGAGCCTCGGTGCGATTTTTGGGCCCAGGCAACATTTCCAGGGCATTGCGATAGCTTTATATTCCGCAGCACGCAGCGAGCAGCTCCACACCACCACACACCAGCTAGGAATGAGGAACTCCGGGAGGAACATGCAGATATTAGCGCCGCTTTTGAAACATACGGGATAATGAAGGCACCACATTGCCCTGCAATTCGCACTGCTCATTGATCCACGAGTTCACCTTCCACCGATTTCCGTCTTGAAGCACTTGTAGCATATTATGCGCACCTGGCGTGACTATAGGTAGAGTACGGTGTAGATGTGAAGTAAACCGATAAGGGCGATAATGACATGCAGCCATCAGCTGAAACTACAGGTTTGAGCATTATAGGTTCTGAACATTATGGATTCTGTGCATTGTAGGCTTTGAGCCTTGTAGGCTTTGAGCATTAGTGGTTTTGACGCATTAGATGCTTCAAGAGTTATACTTTCTGAATAATAGTTGAAACGAAGCATTATAGGTATTGAATATTATAGGTCTCGAAGCATTATGTGTTTTGAGCATTATGTGTTTTGAAGTTCCCGCGGGATGATATTAGAAGCTTTAAAACATTATAGAATTTGAATATCATATATTCTGAATAACTATACGTTCCAAGCATTATATTGTTTGAGACATTATAGGTTTTGAAAATCCCCCCGACGACGATTTAGAGGCTCTGAAGCATTGTGTGTTTGAAATATTATGGGTTCTGAAGCATTATCGATTTTGAGCATTTTAGGCTCTGATGTATCCACAATTATTTACTTTTACGTTGTGAAGGATTTACCTTCAAAGCCCTGCGGCAGAATCCGGCTTTGGTTTGGCGCTTTGTTGTTGTCTGTTGCTTCTTGATCTGCTTGTTGTGTTGTCTTGTGTGGGCGTGATCCAAGTTCACGTTCTCGTCACCTCAATCACTCGCTTGCTGCCAACAGCCAAGTCTAGTCCACTCCGGGAAACGCGCGAGAGGAATGGAAGGGTGCAATGTGCGCTTCTAGTAGGTCAATGTCAAGGCCGCCGAGTCGGTGTGTGCCGATGGTATTTCGCAACAGCGTACATCAAATATTTGAGGGCTGTGTGGGCGGTGCGGGCGGTGCGGCAGGAGTCTGTCCGAAAGTTCAAGCAAGGCAAGACCTGTAAACGCAGTCAAGTGTTGGTGGTGTTATCTGCCTACCTCAACCTACATCCTGGTCATACTAGAGATCCTACCTATTCAGATAAGGTTAGTGTGCCAAGGTGCATAACTAGGTGCTTACCTGCCTACCTACCTACCTACCTACGTACATTCCTACATTCCTACTTACCTGCCATCAAAATGCTGAACAAATACATCAAGGTTCTCTCAAAGCTGCAGCGACCACAGCTGCACAAGTTCTTCATCAGACGCTTTCTACGTGGTCTCAGTACATCTGTTGCGAGAGACCAACATGCTGCTTCAACTCCAATGCCTGAAATCACAGAAAAGTATCCTCATTTAAGGACTCATCAAGATATCTATGAATTCAGCCTGGAGAATGTAAGTATAGCAGGGAAGAAATTGGGTTGGGTAGCTTGCAAACATAGGCACTACATGGGTAAGTAGGTGCCTGCTTACTAACACCAACACACTAGTTTTGTAGGTAGGTACCTATCTACCTAAGTAGGTCAGTATGTACCTATGTAGGTGTCTGATTAGGTACCTAGGTAGGTATCTAGGCATGTAGGTACCTTGTACCTACCTAGGTAGGTTGGCAAAGTTGTATTTTATGGTGCTTGCCAAGCATTGGAGCATAATTATTTGAATATCATGTTTATTAGCATGATTAGGATGATTTCCTTGATTAAAGGCCTAACAGAACCTAACCCCCTTGTTTGCTTCATTGGTCTAAGATGTTTGTAAACCTGTTGAATGCTGTATAGCACAATAATACCTTTATTTTCATCACAAATGTTTGCTTTTCCATGTGCTAACAAAAATGCTAAAAACATGCTTTGGGTTAGATAATATAGCATGATGAATTAGGTATGTAGAATTGAAGAAATTCCTAACCTTACCCTTACCTCCTTTATATAATATTTTCTTTTAAAATGTTCAACTGAATGGCCCCCTGAATGTCCTGCCAAGGGTCCTGCTCATGGCCCCTGATGGCTCTGCTGATGATCATGCTGATGATTGGAATTAGTGATGTCTGCCCATTTCACTCCAGTGACTTGTCACTCAGCACGGTTTCCATGTGATTCACCACCACCGCTAATGTCGCCACTATACCCTGTAGTGCTGCCAGCATACTGGTGTCCAGAGACACTGCACTGACTGGTACTGTCTGTGCTGCTGAGTATTCTGGCACCATTGCTGACACTAGGCCTGAAGCTGAGTTTTCCAGGAATCTGTCAGCTGCAGTAATCAGCCTTGATGATATATGTACCTGTGTGGTGGTGGTGATCAGGGACACAAAATGCACAGTTTATCTGCATTGGCTAGAGGTCTGTCTTCTCTGGAAAAATTAGAAAATTGTGATAACCTAAACGTGACCAGCTGCCGGCTTGCAGATGCTGGAGTCAGGAGCAGTTACAGGGGAGGGGACTGAGGCATGTGTCCCTTTCCATGGAAGGTGATCGCTCCTCTGGCCAGGAAATGTGCCTATTGGGAAGGCTTGAGATAACCCCCTATGTTTTTTTAGTCCCAAGCACCCCTCCAAGAGAAAACTTGCCTCTTCAGTGTGCTCGAATGGACTCACCTCGAATATCTCTGCCAGAGGATCCCCTCAAAGGGAAAAGTCATTCCTCCAGGCAGGAGCAGATTCAGAAACTGTCATGAGTGGAAATGGTCTCTGGAGAGGTGCCTCTAGCTGAGCAAATTTTAGGAAGGAGATACACTCATGCCTTCCCGGAGGGGAGCCTTTGCCTTCAAAGTTAAGTTATAGGCTCCCCTATGAAGGAAATGACCCCTCCAGGCAAGAGCAGATTCAGAAATTGTCATGAGTGGAACTTGGTGTATGGAGGAGTGCCTCTAGCTGGAAAATTTTAGGAGGTGCACTCAGGCCTTCCCATAGGGGTGCCCCTGGCTGACAAATTCAATGGGTTGACTCAAACACACTGAAGGGGGCCTTTACCTTCCAATGAGCACTGCTGGCTGAAACATTCCGGGGGTATGCACTCTAGCATTCTGCAATTGCACCTTTTCCCTTGAGAGGTGTACCTCTGGCTGAAGAAATTGATAGGGATGCACTTGAGCCTTCCCAAAGTGGAGTGTTTTACTTGCCGAAGAGACGCCAATTTCCATGGAGGCACATGACCGTAAAATGCCGAGTTTTGAAAATGACTTGCACATCTGTCTTTTTCCTGGGGATACTGATGGTGTGTGTCCCATTGCTCATGCCCAATTTTCATTTGGGGAATAATTGTTTTCTAAAATATTTTACCTATATGTGTGATTAAATACCTTCTTTTTTACTATCCATGACTCATACTATATCGACCACTTCGTCTATTTCACAGGTACGTGCCTACCTGGGGAGCAGTGACGCACACATGTTTTACCATTTGAGACATATTGGGCATATAAAACGGAGGGACATCCGAAATTGATTCTTCTTAGAATAGCTACAAAGACCTGCACAATAGTACAGAAGTGGCGAAATATTACACACGTGGTGCATTTAGTTAACGATGAATTAGAACCATCTTAATTTTGTGCTATCAGCAAACCAGACATGGGCGCAACATGATGATAGTTGTCGACGCGCCCTAAAGCCCAAATAACTAACTAACTAGCAAATCAGACAGCCAGACAGATAGGTGCACATTTAATGTCTTGTGCTGTACTGACCTACTATGTTATTCCGGCCTTCTCGCTCGCAGAAACCATGATTGCTCACATGTGGCCAGGTTTTGTTTTCAGCATTGCTTTTTCCCCTGCCCATGTGTAGCTTCTTTTCCTAGACAGTTATGCAGTCTAACACCCTCAGTACTACTTCAAGCTGGGCAGGTCATGTAGCAAGTGTGCCTCTGTGATAATGCAGACAGCAAGTGTGCATCAGCAAGGTTTTCGTTTTCTGTTGGTGGCGAGGGGTCCAGTTAAATATCGACAACATTTGTTCTGATGAGTTTAGAAACGCTACGAGACGTTGATGGGATCCCTTTTACATCGCTCACCACGGCTACTTCATGTCGCCCCATGCATACCTTTGCTGGTAGGGTACTGGTACTGGTAGGGTGTTGAGGTTCCAGGGGTGCAATGCGATCGGTTGCAGGCGCGTGGTATGGTCACACACACGCATTTGTGCATCTTGTTGGCGGTCTGGCTGTTCGTGGGAGGTTGTGACAATTGGCCTAAGTCTAGCATGCAAACAATTAAGGACAGGGTCGATTGACATGCACCGAGGGCCTGTCACGTAATGCACACGGGAGTGGAGGGGGGAAGATTCGGCTCTGCCCGTATGATTTCGGAAACTACTGAAGCTTTAAGCACATCATTTTATGGGTAGATTTTGGTGTAGTGAACTCGCTTCAGTACAAATTGCGTACCCTTCATATTCCTTAAAGTCAAATAAGGTCATGATCGGCCGCTTCACCGATCTACCACCGCTCCACCGCCACTCCACCGCCACTCCACCGCCACTCCACCACCACTCTACCACCACTCTACCACCGCTCCACCACCGCTCCACCACCGCTCCACCACCGCTCCACCACCGCTCTACCGCACCAACCAACGGCGGCCAGTAGATTTGACACCATTGCCCTATATCTACTGACGGATTTCGATTTTGGGTACATCTCATCGATGTTTCAACAGTAATAAGAGTGCATTACAATATCTGTGGTTAACTTTAACTTTGAATTTATGACCTCTAATTGCATCATTTCTGTTCAATTCAAACATTTCCCCAAGATATCCCCTCTCCAGATCATGGACAAATTTAAAGACCTCGATGAGATCTCCTCTCAGCCTTCTATATTTAAGTGAAAACATATGAACATAAGTGAAAATATATCAATTTCTTCAATCTTTGCTCATATGCCAGGTTGCTTATGCCATTAACCATTTTTGTAGCCCTCTTTTGTACACTCTCTAAAAGCCAACAATCTTTTTTCATAGCTAGGAGACCAAGCTTGGATGCAGTATTCCAAATTTGGCCTGACATGTACAGTGAAGTTTCCTGATGACTTCCTCACTTCTGTATGATACGTTCCTATTTATTGCCGCGAGCATTCTCAGTCCCTTCTTCCTGGCTTCCTTGGTCTGTTCTGATGCCCCCAATTGAATAGATATATCCCATCTAGGTAGGATATACCTATCTCCAATGTATTTTAATGCTATGATCGTTCAGATAGCCAGCCTACACACCTATCAAGAGAGCGGTGCAGTAAATGGGGACATTGTTTCCTGCCTGTTTTATATTTGTGTTGTCCTCAAGTGGTCACCCCAAGGCTGTGTGAGCTGATGCCACTGTGGTTCTGAAAAGGGTCATGGCCATTGTCAACTTGTTTGATTTCTGAGTGGAAGTGAAGGTTCTGCTGCGCTTACCATTGGGATCCATAAAAGTGACAAAAACATGTTTAGGTACTTCTGCACTTCTTTGTTTACACTACACTATCTTTGTGCATGCTTTCAGTTTGTACTACATATATATTGCCCCGGTCTCATCCAAAAAAAAAAATTTCATTTCTCAATGTATTTTGTTTTATTTCTCAAATTTTGTGACCTCCATAAACAGCATGGATATTTCCTTGTCTCCTGGTAGTTACTCTTTATCGCTTTGTAGACTTGATTTTCTAACATTTCATTGAAATCCAATGTATGTTTGTAATCAGGGATGCGGAGCCGGAGCAGGAGTCGGAGCCGGGATACTTCCTCGGAGCCGGAGTCGGAGCCGGAGCCGTCCAAAATTTTCCCGGCTCCGCATCCCTGGTTGTAATTCGTCAGCTAAATTCCAAATGAATGATCTTGGGCTGCTGCATTGCATTTTATTTTGTTTAACTACCGTGTAACCTCAGCCATTCAGCCTGCAAATTGGTAATGTAATGTAATGTAATGTAATGCATTTTGGATCCTCCCGAGCAGGTTTTTTTAGTTTCCGTTACAGGTGTACCAATGTGCAGCACAAACCATCGTCACGAGCATACACGCATCACACTGAAACACTAGAAATTAGAGCATACACGGAAATTAGAACCCGGACATGCGCAGCATGACCAAAAGCCTCCACCTGAAAACATTAGCCACCTGAGTTCCTCACTAGTAGTCTGGAAGTCTACTGGATGGTAGTCTGGAAAAGTTACAAGCGGTGAACTGGTCAGTTTCGTGTATCACTCATTCTGGGAGAAGACAATTGCTTTGGTCAATGCACACAATAAGCAGGATGTGACAGATGTATTTATTAGGATATGGCAGGTGGGTCCGCAACCATGTGTGTAATTTCCATTGCCTGTATTTTAACAAAAGATCTATTAGAAAGCATGTTTTGAGGTTAACCAGTAAGTTTGATGTGTTACCCAATGATGTTTTGCTATGTTTGGTTACATGAAGAAAATGCTTCACATTTTTCATTTATACATTTATTATGTTTGTAGACATTTATACAGCATTTGTGGATGAACGTTTGTGAAGTGATTTCACTTCATATTGCTGTTGAAGTTGCAGACTCATGTATCCTATGTATCGCAAATCATTTTTGCCTACAGCCCAATGAATTCTGGGGAGAGATCGCAAAATCGTACTTGGAATGGATTGAACCCTTTCACACTGTCTGCAACTGCGACCTACCGAATGGGAAAATATCATGGTTTGAAGGAGGCAAGCTGAATGCATCAGGTGAGCCCCCACGCTTCCCATCAGCTGGCTGCAATCAGGTATGGTTGAATTCTGTATTCATATCAATGTATTATAGTGTAGCGATGCACGATATACACAACCTTCGTCATCCCATGACAGGACAAAGCACGTCTTAGTTATAATTTATTAACTGCTGCATAATGGCAAGCGGCCAGGAACTGATTAAAACCATTTCGAATCACATCAATAATGTTGCATTTGCGAGTTTTCATGCATAGAGGTAAATCGTTGTAGCTCTTTCCCTTACTCCTCCACTTAATGGCATTAGTGTTCAAGAGCAGTTGTATCGCTCCGCCGTTATCTGCTGATGGCTAGCCGTGACATTTTTGCTCATGGTGGAGAGTCCGACCGGCCACAGTGGCTGCCCGGTATATCGTCTCGTGTTAACTCGAGGCCCACTCCAGTTACCACGACTGCACGCCCAATCCAACCCGAGCTAGCCCGCCCTCAGGCCTGACGTCCGCATCATTCGACCAGTTGCTGCCGTGTTCACGGCAATGCGTATTACTGCGTTAGTGCCCAGTCGGTCAACAAGTTATGCGTTATTCCCCAGCCCGTAACCGATGTATCCAAAACAAACAACACCACGTTACGTTCATCATGATTGTTTGATTGTGGTGTGTGTGGCCGAGTGGTCAGTTGACCTGACCCGCCATTAACTGCGTCTGAGTTGTGGGTTGGATCCAGGCGACTCCGAAACTGATCAATAGACGCACATCGTCAGGTAGGCTCCGACAAGCATTGCGTTGGCGGTGATATGTCCGCTCCTGTATTGAATCCCAGTGTTTAAGATAGCCAGCCTACAAACCTATCAAGAGGGCAGATGAAGCAGGTCTTCTGACCTTTCCATCGGGTGAGGTGCAATTTAAAACGCGAATATTCATCGCACGCCCGTGACGATAGCAGCGGCCGGCAGTGAACTGCGTCGACCGACACATGCGGACGACACCCGGCCAGACGGCGCTCATCTGGGAGCGCGACGAGCCGGGCACCGAGCAGCGCGTCACCTACCGGCAGCTGTACGATCGCGTCAGCCGCATGGCGTCGGCGCTGCTGCAGCACGGCGTGCGCCGCGGCGACCGCGTGGCCATCTACATGCCCACCTCGCCGGCGGCGGCCGTCGCCATGCTGGCGTGCGCCAGGATCGGCGCCATCCACTCGGTCGTGTTCGCCGGCTTCAGCGCGCAGGCACTGGCCAGCCGCATGCAGGACGGTCAGTGGGGGGGGGGTGCGTCTCACTGAGATCCCATCGTCCAGTCACGAGTGAGCCGATGAAGGTCTTCATCTTCATCTTCATCTTCATCTTCATCGGCTTTCTATTCCTCATGAACTGTATTCTATTTGTATTCTTCATCGACTTCATGATGCTTTTTATTTCTGTCTAGCAGTGTAATTTGATGAATGCGTTGCTCGAAAACCACTTAGCTTTGCATGCTTGCTTCAAGCTGCATTATTCTCTGAACACGCAAGACAATGCGCGTAAGCGAAATGCACGGATATTCGACTGCGCAGTGCTGTAAACCCTTGCCCTCGCTCCTTGAGCTTCCCTACGGACGCCATTGCACTGGTTGTAATTAGGTGACCTGAGGTGGCATCCACGGCCAGGGGCGTAGACAGCAAGGGCCTCTGATCAGACGATAGGTGGCAAGGAGGTCAGCTGACCTGGCCCGACCTCAACAGATGGGGTGGAGACGGTTATCACGTTTGATTAGTATGTATGTGTCAGGAAGGTGATCTAGCTTAACCTAACGTAACCTTACCTTACCTTCCCTTACCTTACCTTACCTTACCTTACCTTACCTTACCTTACCTTACCTTACCTTACCTTACCTTACCTTACCTCCACAGCCGGGGGTGGGGACAGTCATCATGCCAAACCCCACGGTATGCGGCGGGAGTGTGACATGACCCGGCTTGACCTTCCAAGCAGAGATGACCAAATCCGACGAGCCGGTGAGTGGTGAGGAGGCGACCTGGCCTGGTCTGCCCAGGCGACGCGCGGCGGGAAGGTTACTTGACTTGACCTGACCTGACCTGACCTCGGCAGCCGGGGCCGAGACGGTCATCACGTCTGACCAGGCGGTGCGCGGCGGGAGGTGACCTGACCTGACCTGACCTCGGCAGCCGGGGCGGAGACGGTGATCACGTCTGACCAGGCGGTGCGCGGCGGGAGGTGACCTGACCTGACCTGACCTCGGCAGCCGGGGCGGAGACGGTGATCACGTCTGACCAGGCGGTGCGCGGCGGGAGGTGACCTGACCTGACCTGACCTCGGCAGCCGGGGCGGAGACGGTGATCACGTCTGACCAGGCGGTGCGCGGCGGGAAGGTGACCTGACCTGACCTGACCTGACCTGACCTCGGAAGCCGGGGCGGAGACGGTGATCACGTCTGACCAGGCGGTGCGCGGCGGGAGGTGACCTGACCTGACCTCGGCAGCCGGGGCGGAGACGGTGATCACGTCTGACCAAGCGGTGCGCGGCGGGAGGTGACCTGACCTGACCTGACCTCGGCAGCCGGGGCGGAGACGGTGATCACGTCTGACCAGGCGGTGCGCGGCGGGAAGGTGATCGAGCTGAAGCGAATCGTTGACTCAGCGGTGGCCGAGTGTCCGGGCGTGAAGCGCGTGTTCGTGGCGGCCCGTACCGGCGCCGACGTGCCCATGTCCGACATGGACATTCCCATGGAGAAGGTGCGCCCGTGCGTCGGCAACATCCTCGGCTGGTGCAGATGGGTGTGCTGCTGACTGGTCTGGTGACACATGCAACTCACTCTCCTGGCAGGTGGATCAGCCGGTGATCATATGGGCGACTTTACGCACGTACTTAATGTTTCCAATCATGGCGTGTGGGATGGGGGGTCTCCGCTTCGAGGTGTTCGACACTAATTGGCCCTCATATTGATGACTCGAACTTTGTATAATTTATTGGAAATCAACTAACATTTTATGGGAAGGAAGTGACATGCCACGTTCCTCGTCAGTTAATGAACCTGAATTTACCAAACGGTCATTTTGCAAGTTTCCTGTTGTCGTACGACCTAGTTTGACATGCAGCCGTGTTATCTACTTCATTTATAACATTGAGCTCGTTTCACACCGTGTATCTCCGGGATAGCTAGTAGCTGGGTGTGGGGGGTGAATAGATTGTTCGGCTGAATTGCACTTCGCGATACTACGTGATATCCCATCATCTTGTGCCACACATTCATAACAGTTCTTAGCCGCGCATTCAGAAAGGAACCGAGGTTGTTTCCTATCTGTATACTTGTCAATCGTGACTGCGGTTAACCTGAAGCTAACTGAAGAGTGCCTGACAATATCGATAAGTGAACATGTGGAGATGTCGGTACCTTGTGTGCTCGCCGTGGCCGGTACGTTGTATGCCCCTGCTACCGTTGGTTACGAGGGGCCATGAGTCCGGTCTGTGGACCGGTCGACCCGCCGTAACAGTACACACCTGCTACTGCTGGTCACGTGGGGATTGGGGGTCCGATCCGAAATGTTCATCTGGCTGCGGTTTTGGCCGGACAATCTCCAGCTAACGTGTGCCGGGTGCGCTGCCAGGCCATGGAGGCAGCACCCGCCGAGTGTGAGCCGGCGACCATGGACGCCAACGACTTCCTCTACATGCTCTACACCTCCGGCAGCACCGGCAAGCCCAAGGGGCTGATGCACAGCGTCGCCGGCTACCTGCTCTACTGCATGTTCACGCAGAAGGTGGGTTGTCCTGGACTCTAGAAGACGTGCCCCTCCAACATGGTGGTCTGCCCAGAAATAAAAAAAAATATTCGGTTGCCCCTTGTGCTACATACTCGCGCAGTTGAATCGCGGGCGTCGGACATCGCGACTCTAACCCAGCTGTGAACCGAATTTATTAAAGGCAGAGTCGCAAAGTAGTCACTGAGACATGGCTTAGTTTCCTGTGAAACTTCCAATGCCTGAGTCAACTTCAGCACATCCGTAATAACAGATCATGTTAGGTCAAGCCTCTTGCCGTTCACACCAAACTCGATATGGAAGTATGGGCTGCATTTTCGGATTAGTTTTATGGAGAACGACTTTTAAACGGTGAAACGTATTTTGGAGTGTTTTGTTTGGTTCACTATACACCCTCAATAGGCACATTGAGTAAGCATCATCACTTCATATGCCATCGCTGGCTAGCAACGATATTAAATTACTGCTACTCGTATCACAATCGAAAGGTTGTGGGCTCGAGTTTCACCTGTCGCTACTCTTCGCCCGCGACCAATCGGCGTGATCGATTGGCGACGCTACATGACTGAACGGTCGATGTGTCGTAAAACCAATAACCGACCAAATTACTGCTCACAACACCATAATTAGTGCATTATTATTATTATTATTCGTATCTTAGGCGACTAAAAATCCAACGAAATGTTCTTTTTAACGCCGATACAATGTTTAATTATGGCTGCACGAAACACCTACAGAAAATCGCTCTGATACCACCTGAACAGGTGGCCTTGGTTCACGTTAATCACGGATACAATAAGGACATCTTCGTGGGAGGATGTAATTCGAGACCTAGTGTACCTTCGGAAGCGTCGTCGATGTGGTAACGTGGTCCTAGGACATCTACGAGATGAAGTATGAAATGAACGCGCCATATGGACGCCAGTAAAACGAACGAAAATTACAATTCAGCGAAACAAGTCAACTGCATGCTCGCAGCAGAAAGGTCGTCTTGCCTTACTGACATGATGTGGCCTGCGGAATCTTCTGTTCAAATTTCCAAATGGTCAGGTCACAGAGGTGGATCCAGCAATTGTGATGGAGGCGCATGTCCGGAGAGGCACCACTTCGAACGTACTTGGGGGCGCCTCTAGATGATAATTCGACGACGGTGCACTCCAGCCTTCATAAAGGGGCGCCTTTTCCTGGCCGGAGGGACGCCACCTTCCCATGGGGGTGGTACACGTCCCAGTGCCTCTCCCCTTGTATCCGCCGCTGTCAGGTCACCGGTGGTATGTCAAACCCAGTACCATGTCACTTCACGACATGTCGATCAAACTTCATGACACGTTAGCAATGGCCGGGTGGCGGCCGGCTACCTGGCATCGTTTTCTGCTCGTCGCGACGGAACCACTCCGAGCACATCCACCAGACCCTTTCGATGTGCTGGGGGCAGACCCTTTTGATGATGAATGAGGCTCAGCTGATGGGGCCTCGTTCCCAGGACCACACACCTCTGAGTTGCGCGTGCGCCGGCAGCATTGCTGCTGGGCAGTTGCACTGGAAGGGCCGGGCCGGTCGCCGACTGGACGGGCTGGTGTCGTCAGCGGCCGCTGTCCGGGCGGCTGGCCTCCGGTGTCTCGCGTAACAGCGCGTGCCGCCGAGACACGTGTCTCGGCTGGTAGCTCCGTCGCTTCGGCCCCGCCGCCGTACGCTGCGACCTGCCGCGACTGGTTATGACGTAACATGAGTTGCTGGGTCTAGGCGTATCGTGAGTTGCTGCTGCGTATAGTTGTGGCGTGGCGTGTTGCTCGGAGAGCTATTTAGATAGCGCTGTAGATTCCGCTCAGTCCTGCATGACCGACCCAGTCGATGTGCCCTTAATCTCAAATAACTCAAGATTCTTCTCAGTTAGGTAGGTTGATGCCTCGTAGATAGTGTAAGTGGTCTCTTGTCGCCGCGCGACATTTGCCACCATGGTGTGACCGTGGTGTATCTCTCACGTGGTTATCCAATGGGTGATCTTCAGTCACAGAAGTGCACTTGACCATGAAGCGACTCATCCACCTCCTGGCAATGTTGGATTTTCACTTCTCAGTCTTGGATTCGAGTGTACAATTATTTGGCATGCCAAAGTACGGAGTGTATATTCTTGAGAAGCACTATGTAATGGAGTGTATAATTTTCCAGTTTGCCAAATTATGGGGTGTATATTGAAGCACCATGTAATGGAGTATATACATTTCATAGATAACAGAGTGTATACATTTTGAAAAAATGCAGTGATGTTTCCTGGAATCAAGAATTAAAACCCGGGGGCCTCGGCAGCTTAGATGATGGAGCGTCGGACTCAAATCTCGCGGCCGGCGGCATTTGCAGGGTCCACACACGACCAATCGATGTGATAGGTTGCCGACGCTATACAACCTTGCGGTTGAATGCGTCGTAAAATAACCCAAGACTCTTCTTCTTCGAGAATAAAACGCATTCAAATAATTTCTTCGGTTCCTATCCTAGTGTCTCGCAGAGAACCAGATGGGGCCCACCACACATCGTCGTCTGAAGTCATCCACGTTACGTGGATGACTTATAAGGCAACTTCCTGAACAATGGTAGAGAAAATGACTACAAAAGTATACTTAATCGATGTCAACCAAGTTTATATATATCCATGCCTGTCACTCCTGACATGCCCACACAGCACAACTAATACATATTCACAATACACCTTAAGAGCAGGACGTTCGCGCACCGACTGATATATGGGAGGGTCTAAAATGTTGCTTCGGGTTTCGGAATATATAATTGTTTAAGGAAAGTTATACTAAAACAATCCGTCTAAAATATTTTATTCTCACGAACATGAATTCTTTTTTTTTAATGAAAAAGCTGAGAAAATTTATTCAAGTCAATTCTTATTAATATTAAATGTATTTCGGTGCACTGTATAAATGTATTTCGTCACACCAGGAGGCTCCTGGTGTGACGTACTCGCAATATTGTGCTCCGGTGTGCGGTTTTCACTACTATCTAGCGATATGTGTGTGAGTGTTCCCGTCCGTGTGTGTCAACCGAGATCTACCATCCGTGTCAAGTATATACTATGGTCACCAGCGAATCTAGCCGGTCAGCCGGTGTGTAGGGGTGGGAGGAGGCCTCCGCTGCCCATGAGATACACCGGGGTATCCCAGAACAACACTACCAAAGGAATCCGGGAGTAAGCCTGTGGTGCACTTGGCAGGATGCGCTTTCACCTTCGACGTGCGCTGGGGAATGCTATGAGAATGGTAGTGAGCCTGTGCGTGAGCAAGTGGTTTCGCAAGTGTGGATTCGGAACTTCCATGGGAAATTCAGGTATAGAAGGATTTAAAAATATAAAGTTCCATGTGTTACATACTTTGGCTTGTGGTGGGAGGGGGAGGTATTGATGTATGTTTTTAATTGTCTTAAAAATGAGCAGAAAAGGTTACGAACTGCTGCATTACGCAATTGTTCACTATAGTGAGTTGATTACGTTATCACAGGAAGACGTTTTTGATGAATCTCTGAACGTGCGTATCCTTCTCTCATTGTATTTGTGTTTGTGGCCGATCATCGTTTTCATTCATCCAAATGTTTCCATATATATGACATAGCCACATGCAGTCCCCCGATTCGTCAGTGTATCTATGGATATATATATATATATATATATATATATATATATATATATATATATATTGTGTGTACATGTATCTGTACATATATTTTGATTACGTATGTATTAATCGCACATCGCGAATACTTCATTAATTTTTAACTTTCGTGCAGTATTACTTAGTATTTAATTGATACATTATTACTTTCCACGCATTATTCTTCATTTAAATAATCGAGGCCGTCGCAGTTTCAGTCGATTTGTGATGGAGGCTGCCTGGTCGCACCATTCATCTGTGCGTCACCTCCAGCTGGACGTGATCACCTTCCGGCAGTGATCGCCAATGCCCGCATGTGTGAAGACAACGGGCTGCTACGCCCGGCCTCTCTCACTGGCGCGTGTTGTAGCGCACGCCCATCCGTCGTGCTGGCGCCGCGTTTCCGCACGCTCTGCCTGCATTCCAGCATGCGTTCGACCTGCGGCCGGGCGACATTTTCTCGTGCGTGGCCGACATTGGCTGGATAACCGGGCACAGTCACGTGGTATACGGCCCGCTGGTCAACGGCAGCACCGCCGTCATGTTCGAGAGCACGCCCACCTACCCGGACCCAGGTGAGCCACCTCGGCCGGGCCGCGGCCTGTTGCCTGCGCGGGGCCTGGTGCTCTGCCGACACGACCCGTCTGATCTGGACCGAGCCGGCCGGTCCGCACCAGGACCGAGCCGGCTGGTCCGCACCAGGACCGAGCCAGCCGGTCCGCACCAGGACCGAGCCAGCCGGTCCGCACCAGGATCGAGCCGGCCGGTCCGCACCAGGACCGAGCCGGCCGGTCCGCACCAAGACCGAGCCGGCCGGTCCGCACCAGGACCGAGCCAGCCGGTCCGCACCAGAGACCGAGCCAGCCGGTCCGCACCAGGACCGAGCCAGCCGGTCCGCACCAGGACCGAGCCAGCCGGTCCGCACCAGAGGACCGAGCCGGCCGGTCCGCACCAGGACCGGAGCCGGCCGGTCCGCACCAGGACCGAGCCGGCCGGTCCGCACCAGGACCGAGCCGGCCGGTCCGCACCAGGACCGAGCCGGCCGGTCCGCACCAGGACCGAGCCGGATCGTTGTGGTTCCCGTGCCGGTCGGTAACGCCGTTCGCAATGGTCACAACTCGGGTGTTTGCGCTCGACTCGAATTACTAACCCGCTTAGTCGGTCACCGATGAGTGTTACCCAATCAACATTATGCAACAAATTAGCGTGACATTACTCGATCAGCACTATGCAGCCACAACATAACGTAGCATTACCAGATCAACATTATTCAACCACAACATAACGTAGCATTATCCCATTAGCATTATGGTTGTTTGTTTGTTTATTGAGTGGTTCTCTACACACGTCATGCACAATCACGGCTAATAGCGCCATCGACACTGTTTCGCCGGTGGGCCGTGTGATTGGGAAATGTCCCGAGTAGTGCGAGTGTTGAACCCGGGACCTTTGATGCCCAGAGCCTAACACTTTAGCCACTCATCCCCGCCCCATTAACATTATGTAGCAACATAGCGTGGCATTACCATATCAACATTATGCAAGGAGAGCGTAGCGTGACATTACGCGATCAAAGTCATGTAGCGATAGCCTAATGTAACATTGCACCGGATCATCATGTAACGACAACATAACGTGACATTACCAGGTCATCGTGTAACGACAACATAGCGTGACATTATCCTCATGACACAGCAGCGTGGGAAAAGTGGTTCGCTGACCTGGAGTCGGAGAATAAAAAAATTGTATCGGAGCCCTCCAAGAAAAAGAAGATATTCCTGCCCATGGAGTCGGATAGTAAAAAATTCGCCCGGAGAACGTTTATACTGTACATGCACAGTTACTGCAGTTGCTGAAGTGATACAACTACTATTCAGATGCTTTTATCTTAACGGGTTACTGTGGTTTTGCGAATTGAGGTGGAATTCATACCAAAGTAACCCAAGGTTTCTTGCTTTTTTTTAGCATTTACATGGCTCCCAAAAATAGGCCTTCTTCCATCAATGAAGTTCGCTAGCTGATGCTATTTTACGCATTTCAATTTTAAATTGAATGCTCTATTTCATGAAATTAACAGAATTACTGAACACGGTCTGTGATGTCCAGAATTACGTTCTTCAGTAGTCTCCGATTCGAATGCGACTGTATAACGGACCTCTGATCCGATATACGAGCATTTGACGTCATTATATATATTTCGAGTTCCAACTATGGTGGCAAGAAATGGCAGCAATACGAGAGGTTTTGTAATGGAGTTTTTATGGTGTAACGCCAGTATTTCCCGGAATTATCAAGAAGAATCGTGGTATTTTCCAATCTTTCCTTCTAAAGTGTCATTTCGACAGGATTCTGAAGACATACGAAAACCTAATCCCTCATATCTTTGTTATTCAGAATGAGATGAGATTGGCGCAAGCCGAATGACGATTCATCTGTGATTAGAGTGCTCGTACTGGGCCGCCGTCCCTGCCAGTGTGAAAATATCCTGAGATGAAGAGGCTGAGGTAATAACTATTTCAGAAATTTACGTTATTTTGTTCTCTATTGTTTTTATGCTATGTTGATGCTTTTGTTTCGTTCGGATTTGGGGGCATCGTGCACACCAACGATTGGCCTGAGTAATCCCCCCCGCACACACACACGAGTTCGGCCTTAATTGAGGCCCAAACTGAGCCACGACATAGTTTGTAACTCGTGCGATCGGTACCTATCTGATATAACCAAGGGCTCAACCACAAATGTGTAGGATTTTACAGCAACATTTCCTTCATGTCATTTACTTGCACCTTCAATATCAGTTCTTCCAGGCAAAATAAATGTACAGGTGTAGCCAGAGTTGAATGTATTTATTCAAAGCATATTTGCGGATTCATACACACATGCATAACATGCAATAGGTTTGACACATGCACAATGCAATCCAAACAACCACCACAAACTTGTTGGTATTCTGATATAACATGATATGCTTCCTGGGCAATTGGCTGCAATCTACATTTCATGCCTTATGGCCTGCTATACCATGCTCTTCTGTTCTGTTGTCCAGGCTTCTAATTTGTATTGATGGACTGGAAAGTGCAACTGCATTGTTGGAGCTAGACTGAGATCCTGGAAACAAAATGTTATCCATTTTGGCACGTTGCATACGGAGAATAAAAAGTTCAACATTTTCACTCACAATCATGGAGAATAAAATGTCCTCAGGTCTCCATACTCCAGGGGAAGCCCAAAAATCCCACCCTGCGACACAGCCCGATGAACCACCTCAGTGCACGACGTACGCCGACAGCATGAGCTACAACTGCACACAATCCCAGCCACGCTCGAAGTGGCCAGTCGCGATCAGCCGTGCTAAGTCCCTGGGCGCGGCCCCGGCCCCAACCCGGTCATCAGGCCCATAATCTAATCTGTGGCGCTGGCCGTTTGGTTGTTCGCGCCGTCTGTTTACAACGTGTCTGCCGGATCGCCGACATCACCGATAAGTGTGCAGGGATCTCCCTGGCAGAGGTTGTCCTGCACTTGGTGCCGTCAGAAGCGCGGCCGACGGCCGCTGACCTTCCGTCGGTGGTCAGCGGCCGCCGAAGGATGCCGACGATGATGTCAGGACGGCCGGGCACGTGTGTGGCGAGTGGTCCGGCCGGGTCGAGTATCAGGCCGCCCGACATGTCTCAAAACGAGCCCGCAGTGTGAATGGGGTCGCGCGGGCTGCTGACCTCGGTCATTTTGTCAGCTGATTGGTGGCCGGATCTGACCCCGCCCGGTCAAGGATAGTAGTTTTTACCGCCGTGACTTTTATCGGATCGGCTTTGTTGCACGGGCGGCGTCAACTGACGTTTCCGGTGTGGCAACTGCCCCGCACCGATAATCTGGCCTGCTCTGGCCTGACCTGACCTCACAACGCCCGTTAGAGTGTAGCCGTTTTGCTCTGACTCGTTATGGTGCCCTTCGATGGCCGGCTGTATGGCAGACTAACGTGGATGCTGGTGCGATGACTGCCCTGACCTGACCTGATGACGCCCGTCATAGGTACCCGTTTTGTCCTGACTCGTCATGGTGTCCTCCGATGGCCTGCTGTATCGCAGACTGGCGTAGATGTTGATGTGATGACTGGCCTGACCTGGTGGTGTCTGTCTCAGGCCGCTACTGGGAGATGGTCGAGCGACTGAGACCGACCCAGTTTTACGGGGCGCCCACGGCTCTGAGGATGCTGCTGAAACACGGCGACAAGTGGGCCACAAAGTGCGTGACTACTGTGTCCACATCGTCACCGGTCTGTCGGCAGTCCCCAGTCATAGTCACGGTCCTCACCACTCCAGTCAGAGGTAATCCCGTCCCAGGTGCTGGGCCCAACTCTACTCGGTCACGACCACTTGGCGTGAAACAGACTATGTACTCGGCTATCTTCCTCCCGGAGCGTTGGATGTCCATCGCGCGCTTGAAGGGGTAGTTTTTATGACGTGGTCTATGGGGTCGATGTGTGATTGAATGGGCTCCGGCAATTTTTTAGTAATGGAGAACTGTTTTATCAATGGAGAACTGATGTATGTGATACATTTGGGACACTTCCACAGTTGCAGTATACAGTGACCACAGATCTCCCACCACAACTGGCGCTCGCCGTCCGTCTCGGGCGGCAAATGGGTAAAGCTAGCGGTTTTGGGGCCCGTGGTCTCGCGAAATTTGCACCAAGCTGTACGGACACGGAACTTCGTCTCACGATTTTTTTAAAACATGAAGTGGGAATGTTTCGTATGAAATGTTGTGCTCAAAGTGGGAAGAGATTGGGATCTTAAGAAAATGACCAGGCTCTACTAAGGAGAGAAAGCTTGACATGGAGCATTGTAACACGAGGAGATGCTTCGGGTGGAAGGCGTGACGTCGGGGGCGTGCTCGTGTCGTCCGTGCATGCCTGGAGGGCGTACTTTCGCCCTAGCGTCGTGCTCGTTGGTTATAGCACGCTGTGGGATACCGTCCGGGTATTGTGTAGGGTACTGATTACTGCTACCAGTGCTGACGGTGTGCATCCACGGTACAGTTCGAGTATTGTTGTAGGTACTGATTACTGCTACCAGTGCTGACGGTGTGCATCCACGGTACAGTTCGAGTATTGTGTTGGTACTGCTGCATGACCTCTGCAGTCGATGCGCCCCTAAACCCCAATAACTAACTAACTAACTAGGTACTGCCGTACTGCTGGCGGTGCCCGCAGTATCTTAATATCCGCGATGCAGTTCCGTCATTCGAAGCTTAGCCAGGGTTGGAAAAGTAGTTTCTTACTTCATTATTGGCATCCAGAACGTTATTATCCCATTCTTAGTTGATTTGATGCTGTTTGAGAAATTGAACTTCTCGGACAAAATGACAAGATCTCATTGGAAATACAAGCTGAGATTCTGATGTCATAGACTTGAAGAAAAATGTACTCTCCATGTTCGATTGCCCCAAGTTTTCTCTCCACACACGGCATTGCACATAAAAATACAGACTAGCCCCCAACACCGTTCATCCTTTCCACGCTTTTTTCACTTCCCTACGTTTGTCGTTTGTATCACCGGAAAATATAACCAGGCCATGAAAAATATGGCCATGATTCTCATGTCCCGATCACAGACTTTACATGCTTTGGTTGTTCTCGCAATAACGCACGTGCGTAAAGGAAGGGGGTAGGAGTCGAGCTTCCTCTACGATGGGAGGAAAGTGAAGAGTTACTGCTGGGAATAACTCGTTTCTGCTAGTTACAATCACAACTTTCTACTGCGAATAT